>CM021104.1:466029625-466227637 GCA_007115665.2 Sequoiadendron giganteum | reverse complement strand
TGTAATAATGTTTTCATCTTCACTCATCTTCAAGTTTTCCCACTTGCCTTTCAAACTTTGTAGCTTAGAAAATTTTACTTGTGTATCTCCTTCATACAATGTCTCCAATTTCTTCCATATCTCATGTGTTGTCTATAAACCCATCACATTTGTCATCTCTGAATCTATTAGAGAACTCAGTAATGCTTCTATAGCCCTGATATTATTTTAAGCTTCCTTGATCTCATCTGGAGTAGAGGGACCATTCTGAGGAATAGTATATGAGTTCTTTGTTATCTTCTAGAAGGGTTCAACAATGCACTTCAAATGACACTCCATTCTTACCTTCCACAGAGAGTATTTTGTACCATCAAATCTAGGACTATCCTTCTTATATGATTCCATCTCGGATCACCTCAAGCTATTAAACTTCTTCAAAGGAACCTGCTCTAATGCCAATTGTTGGCGAAACAAGAATAGACAACTAAGAGGGGGTGTGAATCAATTGTCACATAAATTAAAAATTATTCAACCTTATTATCCTTTTAATTTCATATCTGATAATTAACAGTGAAATCATGAATTATCAACACATCAAAAATATAAGAACACTAAGATTTTATATGTGGAAACCCTGTTAGGGGAAAAACCATGGTGGATGTTAGTCCACAATATTATACCCTATTATAAGTATTATGAAAATGAATAAGGAATGCACATGCATTTAGGAACACTACCTAAAACTCATTGCTCAGAAGGGAAGGCTCACTGCCTTACATAAAAACTTTAGATTAAATCCATCTGATGAGGTTGAACTGAGAAATTAGCTTCTTCAAAAGCCTGATGACAGTTCTGGTTAGGCACAAAAAAGACTTCTTCACACTTCACTCAAACTCCTTCAGACTCTGCTCTGTAATCAAATGATATAATATTTATTCACACATATCTTGCACACACTTTGCATACATTCATAAAAAATGAAGAAAACAATCACTCTTATATATCCGCTTCATGAAATTACATCAACTACTATGTCAGCCAAAAATAAAGAATAGATGAATACAACCCGTTGGCCCAATTCATGGACAAATCTCAATGTGTACCAACTTAATTTGATCACAACATAATGAAGACCTAAAACAACTTCCTTGAACATTCCAAATATTAGAATATTAATCCACAAGGATCCACAACATGCTACAACCACCATGTTGGCCAAGAACATGAAAAATCAAACACACAAAGGAAAAATATTTGATAACGATCACACCAATCAACATAGGCTTGCAGTAAGGAAAATCATGATCTACAAACATCAAATAACATCACATGAGCATACACAACAACTGAAATTTCCAAAATCACGTTCTCTTCTTCCAAAAATATCAGGTACAGTAATAGAATAACTATAGGAACATAGAAACTCACAAATCGCACAAATATTGATGTGCACCTCTGAAAATTCTAGAGTACAAACTAGATAGGCTCAACAAAAAACCCTTTAAAGTGAAACTTTTAAATATCAACATACTAAAATTTCCACCACATTGAACTTCTCAGCTTCATAGTTTCACAAACAGTCTTCAACATATTTATTTTAATTTTTTCAATATCCTCGACATATATAGCCTTCAAAATCATCGATGCTAATAGTGTTGACATCAATGACAACCAAATATCAGCAAGAAAAGTACAAAATCCAACAAGTTCATAGTTGATCTTGGGTAGGATATTTGAGATGAAGATATCTATTAATTCCTTGCTAGGAATGAGCCATTTGAATTGATTAGATTTATGTCTCCATCTTTGTAGGTAGGAGGTAAAGGAATCTCCTTGAATTTGTTTAATTTTGGATAAATCTATGATGGTGACATCTTGTTCTATATTGAATGAGAAGTGGCTTATGAATTTTCTAGATAGTTTGTTGAAGGTTTTAATTCTTGGTGACAGATGAGAAAACCACTCCATAGCATGACCTATGAGGTTACATGGAAAGAGAATCATGAGATAAGAGTCATTTTTTTGTACTTCCATACATTATATTTAAAAATCCCATACATTCTCTACTAGATATCCTCTCCCTTTGTACTTTTCAAACTTGGGTAATTCATTTTTTTTGGAAAAGGTAACATAGTGATGGAAGGATCAAACAAGAACAGATATATTTCTTGAAGGGTATAGATTTTCTTTTCTTTCCCTACCTGCATGTACAATATTCTCTAATTCATCACCTCTAGTTGTTGTTCTATCTCATTTTTTGGTACATTTATTTGCAAGTCTTTCATGTAATAGCCTTGTTGTCCCACAATGTTTGTTTGGTCATAGGTTGGATAGAATGTGGGTATTGAACCTTGGTAGGAATTTTGAACATAGGGTGGGTTAGGTCCTTGCTAAGCTTAAGGAGGGTTAGCTCCTTGTTGAATGTAAGGAGAGATAGCTCCTTGTTGAGAATAAGGATGGTTACCTCCTTGTTTTTGATATGAACTATATTTAAGGTTTCCCTATTGATGCGTTAGTGGGCACCTTGTTGGTAGGAAAAATTGGGAAGGGTACCATGTGGCACACCTTGTTGTTGGGACACAATTTTTTTAAGATTCCTTTGATGATGTGTTATTGAAACACCTTATTAGTAGGATGAATTCGGAAGGGTACCATGTGGCACACCTTGTTGTTGGGACTCAATGTTTTGAAGGTTTCCTTGATGATGCGTTAATGGGACACCTTTTTGGTAGGATGAATTGGGAAGGGTACCATGTGGAACACCTTTCTATTGGGGATAATAATAAGGGAAGGGAATCTATGGTCCACCTTGTTGATGGTACTACTGATTGGGAAGGGGACCTTGTGTTCCACCTTGTTGATGGTATTGCTGATTGGGAAGGGGAACTTGTGGTCTACCCTATTGATGGTACTATTGATTGGGAAGGGGACCTTGTAGTCCATCTTGTTGATGGTAATTCTGATTGGGAAGGGGAGCTTGTGGTCCACCCTATTGATGGTACTATTGATTGGGAAGGGGAACCTATGTTCCCCCCTATTGATTGGACTATTGATTGGGAAGGGGACCCTATGGTTCACCTTGTTGATGGTACTATTGATTAGGAAGGGGACCCTATTTTCCACCTTGTTGATGGTACTACTAATTGGGAAGGAGACCCTATGGTCCACCTTGTTGATGGTATTGTTGATTGGGAAGGGCACCCTATGGTCCACCCTATTGATAGTATGGCTGATTGGGAAGGGGACCCTATGGTCCACCCTATTGATAGTACTACTATGAAAATTGTCTTTTGGATTAGATACATTTTGGGAAGGGTCAATATATGATGTATTTTGAGGCACATATTTTCTTGGTGGAGGATTTTTGATTTGCAATATGTATTGGTATGGACTTTCTTGACATTGTTGGGCCACTACCACTTGTTTGATTTGAGTTCATTTTTTGTAGAACAAGTTTTCCATTGGTTGGCCATTATTTTGTGAGAATATCGGTGGCATGTTTTGAATTTATATGGGTTCAAATATCTATCTCACAACCTATTTATACATTAAGGGAATAAGATTAGGATCTTTGAGATCCTCCACATTAAAGTCTATTAGCAATTTAGTACCACTTTGTGCTAGCTTGAAGAAGTAATAATTTGGGTCCTTTTTCAATAGTTTTTCCATTAGTTTGAGCACCTTGGGGTTGTTGAAATGTTGAATTAGTTAATCATTTATCTCCCCTTCACTATCCACTTCCTCTATAACCACATATTTTGGGTTTTGGTTTGACTACTCCATCACTTCTTGTCATTTGCGGTTTAGCTCTTCCTCACTAAATGTTCCTTTATACGTGGGTCTCTTTTGAGGTGTTTCAAGGTCACTTGGCCTATAGTCCCATGGGTCACTCTCATTGTTTGTGGTTTTTTTGGTGGTACAGTAGTGTTTCCCTTGTTTTATTCCATGTTCTTTCTATTTTGTGACCTGGTAGTTGTCATAAACAACTACCAAGATTTTTGGAATGTTTTGCAACTCCTAATTATGATGGTGTTTATTGTAATGTGGGAGGTGGAAATATAGGCCCAAATTGGATATACCAATCTAGTTCACTCCTTGAAGAGAGAAAGTAACTATTTATTACCAAGGTTTTCCAGTTGTGGTATATCTTCAAGGTGTGTCTCTTGATATACCTTGAGCTATGGTGCCTCTTTAAAAGGGTGAATATGGACTTTCATTTAAGGATTTTTCTCTTGCTAGATATCATGAAGTATATGTACCTATTTTCATGTAGATGGTTGTAACATGGGTCTTCTACCTGGTAGATCTTATTTCTCATCCTCTTTATCTAGGATGTTTTCTACGTTTCTCCACTTTTTGGGTGTTTCTTTTTTCTCGAATACAAAGCTCCTCAAACTACTAATTATATACGTTTGTTCTCCTTCAATCAACTCAAATTTTGGTTGTATGCTAGTTGGTGTAAGGTTTAGTTTTTGAAATGGAGCAACTAGTCACCAAATTTTTATAAATTGAAAGTGTTGATATTTTGATATGGTTGTTATGAAGCTCAAGACCCTAAGTTTTGAGTGTTATTTTGGGGTGACACTATTCTTGGAACTCAAAATGATGAAAGGCCTGGATCGATATTTCACTTCTTCTTCTAGAGGATATGTTGTGAAAAACTTTACTTGAACTAGTTGTGAGGTTCAATTAACTGTTGATATCTTAGAAGTGTGGGTGAGGGAATAATTCAAGTTTGTTTGTTTTGATTTTGATTTCCAAAAGTAGGATGGAGTTTGAAGATGGATGAAGGACCTATCTTGGGTTTCCATTTTTTTTTCAACAAGGATCTTGTAACTAGCTTCAATTTTTTCTCTAATTGTTAGTAGGATAGAGAAAAAGTGATGGTTTTTAAGTAAAAGTGGCCAATTTTTGAGAAAAAAGTGACCAATGTGGTCAACTGTGAGAAGATTTTTCAAGGGAATTGAATTTTGGAAAGAAAGTGTGCATAGAAATGTCAAGTGCAACTTCTTTGGGTATTTTCAAAATAGTCAAACGTGAGCTATTCGGTCAAGTATGGCTAGTTTTTTGGCAAGTGTGGCTAGTTTTGCAACAAGTTCACTAGTTTTTTCAAATGCAATAGAATTTCATCAGTAGTAGTTATGGCTAAACACTACATCCCCTCACCCATTATGGAGTGGGACTGAGATTTATTCGAGCCTTATGTTAGACTAAGAGAAGCATATGAGGGTGCTACTAGGCACACAAACTGAGTCAAGGCTTCCTATGTAGAGATCTGGTCATCTTGAGGTCCAACAAAGGTTGAGAGACTCTAGGGAGAGGTAGCTAGGCTATAGGAAGATAGAGACCACCTAGTAGAGGAGCATCGAGATGCCACTAGATGAGAAAATGGTCTATAGTATGCATTAGATGCTCTTATAATTTCACACTCATGATCGCATACCATTGTATCTCAATGGACTATCTCTAGATAGATGTGATCACCAAATCCCAAGGGATCCAATAGTCACAAACCATAATAGCATTGTATATACATATGACATGTACTTAAATTTTTTTGATATATATGATAATTTTATGTTTGGTTATTTATGTTTGTGTTTAATGTTAAATGGAAATGTGATTTTTAAAATAGTCTTTGTAATGTTGAATTTTGTGGTTGTTTTGTTGATATGTGGTTGTCATTAATGTCAACAATATTAGCATTGATGATTTTGAAAGTTGTATATGTCAAGGATTTTGAGAAAAATAGAATAAATATGTTGCAGATAGTCTGTGAAGCTATGATGATCAGAATGGTGGAAAGTTTTGTAAGTTTTTATTCAGAAGTCACACATGAAAGGGTTTGTTGCTGAGTCTATCTAGTATTGTGTCTAGAATTTTCAATGGTACGCATCAAGATTGGAGCGGGCTATGAGTTTCTAAGTTCCTACAATTTTTTTGTTACTATAGCAGGTGTTTCTAGAAAAATAGAATACAATTTTGGTAAATTAAGTTGTTGTGTATGCTACTATGATGTTTAGTGATGGTTCTAGATTGTTCTATATCATTTAGGTACATCTACATTGATCAATGTATTCATGATCAAATATTTTCCTTTGTGTGTTCAATTTTTTCTTGTTCTTAGCAGACATTATGGTGGTAGCATGTTGGAGATCCTTATGGATTAATCTTTTAATGTTTTTCATGTTCGAGGATGTTGATTTAGGTCTTCATTATGTTGTGACCAACTTAGGTTGGTACACATTGAGATTTGTTCATGAATTGGGCCAACAGTTTGTATTTTATTTAATCTTTATTTGTGGCTGACAGAGTTGTTAACGTAAATTCATGTAGAGGATATATAAGAGCGGTTGCTTCCTCATTTTGAAGTATTCTCAATGAATTTATGTGAATTTTTAATGCAAAATGTATGAATAAAGTGTTAGAGTAAAGGTCTTAACTTAATTATGTTGATTAAGTTACCTTTAATCCCTTCTTAAGATTTCACGTTAGTTTGCATAAAGTGACATTTAATAATTATACTAATTATTAAATGTTATCCTATTAGGGCTTCTATTAGGGTTTTATTAGGGTTTGCATGATCTCTTTTTTATAAGCATTGATCCCATTGTATTTCATATCAATTCATTCTCTCACTCTCTCTAATATATACATTTTCAGTTTTCAAAGAACCCTTGCTTGTTTATCTCCATCTTTTCTTTTGTGATAGGTTATTTGCATACAGGTGATCTTCAGGGTTTGTGAAGTTGTATTTTCTCAACTCCTACATGGTATCAGAGCTTTACTTCTACAAGTTATCAGAGCTCTAGACCTGTTGCTTCCTATTCTTGTTTTGAAGATTTTTGGAGCTTCAAGGGTTTGGGGTTTATTTTTTTGATCTAGGGCATACCTACAATTTGAATCATTTTCAGCTCAAACAGACATCGCCACTGTGTCCCCAGTGGTCCAAAACCCTTAAATCGATTGTTCATTCATCCATTTTGCACAAAGTCAAAATTTGAGGCAATTTTTTTTTACAATTCAACCGTATGGTCGTCCATCTGTTGGGGCCATAACTTGGGCATACGATATTGTTTTTTGGAAAATGAGATATTGTTGGAAAGCTGGTTTTCTCATCTTTCCAGTGGTGTGGGTCTCATCACTTCTTTTTTTGTTGGTGCACTCTACAACCAGTTGAAGACAAAAGGGCTATTTTCAATCTCAAGCTCATAACTTTTGATCAGTTTCTCCGTTTTTCACCATCTCAGTGGTGTTGGAACCGTATTTCTAAGCTCTTCAGTCTCATCCATGCAATTCTTGTAGATTTCACTCTAGGTATATTTTATTTAGTTATTTGTGTTTTCACACTCTGGTGGATTACCTGGACATGTTTACTCTTGGAAACTTTTTGTTTGCATGGGATGCTTTATTTTTGGCTGTTCTTCATGTATTTCCAGTTTTATCCTTTGAGGACATTTTGAGCATCATTTGTAAGCTATCTTTTATGTAAACACACTGAGATAAAGTGCCACACTATTGTACATGCATCTTTTGGGGATTTTGCACATAAGGTTGTGCCATATTTTGTACTCGCACTGTTATTATAAAGTTCCATGAGGGGTTGTGTAGTTTTCCTTTGTTTTGCCATCACATCTTTGTCCGATGAGTGTCCCCCCATGATGACAGTGAATCCATATAATTCCAACCTCATGCATGTGTGCTTTGTTTTGCACACCACTTTTTCAGTTGCAGGTGCTTTCTTGTGCACTTTCAGATGTTGTTTCTTCTTCCTCATGCACTACAAGGTGTTTCACACCATTTCAATGGATCTATCAAGCTCTCCCAGTTCAACATTATAGGGGGGTTATTATATTGCTTGTGCTAATTCTTCCTTGGTTTTGCCATGGAAGGAATCTTCCATTCTCAGTTGATCAGTGTTTCAGACTATTGGTTCTTGTGCCATTTGTATCTTCGTTCCAGGTGTTTGTCTTTGTTTGCCATCTAATTCGAGTAGTGTTGTATGGGCACTTATGTAGATTGTTGTCTTCTTGTTCCTGATCATCCTATCTTCAACGGAGGTTCTTCAGCACCATAGCAGTCATCTTTCGACAGTTGTTTGCAACTTCTTCTGCTTCAGTGATGTTCTTCTTCTTGGCTTTTTGCATCTCTTTTTGGAGTAGAGCTTTTTCCCATGAGGTTTTCTCTATTTCTCCATTTTATAGAGATTTGTTTGTATTTGGGTACCTAATCTGGCCTAGTTGTCAGGACCCATGTTTTCCTTCTTGCATAGTAGTTACCTTTGCTTTTATGCATTTGTTTGTAACTACATTGTTGCTCATCTTAAGGGGGGCTGTTAGAGTAAAGGTCTTAACTTAATTATGTTGGTTAAGTTACCTTTACTCCCTTCTTAAGATTTCACATTAGTTTGCATAAAGTGACATTTAATATTATCCTATTAGGGCTTCTATAAGGTTTTTTCCTATTAGGGTTTTATTAGGGTTTGCATGATCTCCTTTTTATAAGGATTGATCCCATTGTATTTCATATCAATTCATTCTCTCATTCTCTCTGATATATACATTTTCAGTTTTTAGAGAACCCTTGCTTGTTTGTCTCCATCTCTTCTTTTGTGATAGGTTATTTGTATGCAGGTGATCTTCAGGGTTTGTGAAGTATATTCTCAACTCCTACATAAAGATCAGATCATTTGATATTAGAGGAGTGTGTGAAGAAGTGTTTTTGTGCCTAACCAAAACTATCATCAGGCTTTTGTAGAAGCCAATTTCTAGTGTAACCTCATCATATGGATTTAATATGATTATTTTATGTAAGGTAGTAAGCCTTCCCTTCTAAGAAGTGATATCTAGGTAGTGTGCTTCCATGCATGTGAATTCCTTATTCATTTTTCATTATACTTCTAATAGGGTATAATCTTGTGGACTAACATCCACTATTTTTTTTCCCCTAATAGGGTTTCCATGTATAAAATCTTGGTGTTCATGTGTTTTTGACGTGTTGTTGATTCATACGTTCATTTTTAATTATTATATCTAAGATTAAGATTTAATAAGGTTGAATAAGTATTAAAAACCATGACAACTGATTCACCCCCCTCTTAGTTGTCTATTCTTGTTTTGCCAACAATTGGTATCAAATAGCTTGATGTGATTTGATATGGCATCATACAAGAAGGATAGTCCCATATTCAATGGTACAAATTACTCTCTATGGAAGGTCAGAATGGAGTGCCATTTGAAGTGCATTGGTGAACCCATCTGGAATATTACAAAGAATAGATATAATATTGCTCAGAATGGTCCCACTACTCCTTATAAGATCAAAGAAGCTAAAAATAATATGAGGGATATAGAAGAATTAATAAGTGCTTTGATAGATTAAAAGTTGACAAATGTGATAGGTCTGAAAATAACACATGAGATCTGGAAGAAATTGGAAACATTGTATGAAGTAGATACAAAAAAGAAGACTTCTAAGCTAACAATTCTTAAAGGCAAGTGGGAGAACTTGAAGATGGAAACATTTTTTCTTTCATGCACAAGGTAAATGAACAAGTGATGGGTATCAAGTGTTTCGGTGGTATTATGGAAGAAGATGAGATTGTGGCTAAAGTGCTCAGATCAGTTCCTAATTACTACAAAATGAAAGCTCGTGCTATTGAAGAACTCAAAATAGTAACAAATGTGACAAGAGACATGTTGATTGGTAACCTAGCCGCCTTTGAGTTGAGTGAATTTGGTGAGTCTAATTGTAAGAAAAAATATGCATTTAAAGCTACTGTATCCGGAAAAAGCTAACTGAGATATGATCTAGGAGAATGTTCCAGAAATTTTTTTAAATATAAAGATGAGATGAAACATATTGAAGATGAAGAAAGAGAGATAGAAGAGATGGAAGCATTGATTTTGAAAAGAGAAGCCAAAGGTCAAGGTAAGTATAAAGGAATGCTTCCTATGAAATGCTTCTCTTGCAGTAAGATAGCTCATTTTGCATCAAGGTGTCTTGAAAGAGTTTCTAAGTATAAACCTGACAAGTCTAGATTTCAAAAGAAATGTTATTATCCTAAAGAAGGTGTTACTGATGATGAATCTGATAAAGAAACTAGAAATGAATATGGATGGACATTCATTGCTATCAAGGAAAATGGTCTGGTGTCCATTGAATCTGCTAGTAGTCAAAATATTCAAAAATATCTTGCAGCTAGAATTGATGAAAAAGATGAGTGGGTGAAATTGACAGTGGATGTTCACATCATATGATTGGTCATAAAAATAAAGTTCATAAGCTTGGAAAAATATGATGGTGGTATTTTAAGATTTGGAGATAACAATGCTAGTGTGATTTGTGGAAGAGGCATTATTTATCTTGGTGGTAAATATAATATTGATGATGTCCTTTATGCTAAAGGATTGAAGCATAATTTATTGAGTGTTGAAAAAATGGTAGACAAGGGATACAATATTTAGTTCAAGATGGTAAGTGTAGGATATTGAGAAGCTCTGGAAATGTAATTTCTTTAGGTACAAAGACAAGAGGTAACATTTTTCACTTAAGTGTTGCTAGTGAAAGTTTTTTAATTTTTCAAGTTGATGTAAGCTGGTTATGGAATAGAAGGCTATGCCATCTGAATTTTGATAAAATTTTCAAAGTAAGCTCCACTCAAGCAGTCAGAGATCTACCTAAGTTAGTAAAGCTTACTAACACTATATCAAGGAATGTTAGATGAGAAAGCAAACAAGAATTTATTTTTGGAGAAAACAATATAATTAAAATGGAGTGCTGGAGTTGGTACATACTGATCTATGTGGTCCATCCAAAATGGAATTCTACAAGGAGAAAGGTACTTTATGTTGATCATTGATGGTTATTCTAGGATGATATGGGTTGCTTTCTTGAGAGAAAAACATGAAGCACTAGAAAAGTTCAAATGTTTCAAAGCTATGGCAGAAAATGAGATAGGGTTGAAGGTCAAATGGTTAAGATCAAATAGAGGCAATGAATTAACTTCTTGGGATTTTAGTTCTTTTTGTGAAGAGCATGGAATCAAAAGATAGTTATCTTCTCCCTGGATCCCTCAATAGAATGGAGTTGTTGAGAGAAAGAACATAGAATTCTAGATGATGCTAGAACTATGATGTTGGAAGGTAATGTTCCTTATATCTATTGGAGAGAAGCTATAATACTTGATGTATACACTATCAACCGGGTAAATGTTAATGGTAATTCTGGTAAGACTCCTTTTGAGCTATGGTTTGGTTATAATCCTACTATCAAGTATTTCAAAATTTTGGAAGTAGATGTTATATCAAGAGAGATGAAGATATTGGAAAGTTTGATGCTAGAAGTGATGAAAAAATCTTTTTGGGTTACTCTACTAAGAGCAAGGCCTATCGGTGCTACAATAGATGATTGAAGAAAATGGTTGAGAGTACAAATGTTAAAGTTGATGAAGACACTATTAGATCATCTAGATACTATGGATATGATTTAGATGAGCAACAATATAGTATTCATGATGGAAAGAACATGTAGACACATAATCAAGTTCAAATTGTTTTGGTTAATCAAGAGAATCATGAAGGAGAAGCTAGTGGAAGTGTAGAAGAGAGAATAGAGGAACTAGAAGTTAGAGAGAATCCCAAAGTCCCAAGGTATGTAAAGCTAAATCACTCTAAGAAGTATATTATAGGAGACAAGAACAAAAGTGTGCAGACTAGAAGAAGAATTGCAGAAGAATATTGCCTGATTTTCAAAACTAAGCCCAGCAATGTCAATGAAGCATGTCAAGATGAATATTAGATGGAAGAAATGAAGGAAGAACTAATGCAGATAGAGAAAAATGATACATGGATTCTTGTTCCTAGACCTCAGGATAAAAATGTGATTGGAACAGAATGGGTCTTTCAGAATAAGCTGAATGAACAAGGTGAAGTGGTTAAAAATAAATCAAGACTAGTATGTAAAGGATACTTACAAATGGAATGTATTGATTTTTAAGAAACCTTTTCCCTTGTTGCTAGAATTGAAGTTGTAAGGTTATTTCTTGCTTATGCTTTTTCAAGAATTACAAAGTCTATCAAATGGATTTGAAGTCAATATTTTTGAATGGTGAGTTAGAAGAAGAAGTTTATGTTGAGCAACCAAATGGATTTCAACTGACAGATGAAAAGGATATAGTTTTTCAATTGAAGAAAGCACTATATGGGCTCAAACAAGCCCATAGAGCTTGGTATGAAATATTGGATAAATACTTGTTGGGATTCAATAAAGGTAATGCTCACAACAATCTGTATTTCAAGATGGATTAGGATAAAGATTTGATTATTAAGGTCTTTGTTGATGACATTATTTTTGAAGGTGATGATTACTTATGCATGAATTTTTTTGATGAAATGAAAAGTGATTTTGAAATGTCAACGATTGGAGAACTGAAATTATTTTTAGGATTGCAAATTAATCAGTTAGAGGATGGAATCTTCATATCTTAGTCCAAATATGTAAGAGAGTTACTGATTTTTTTTTGCATGGAAGACTCAAAACCAGTTGGTACACCCATGGTAACCAGATACAAGTTAACCCAAAATTATTATTCTCCTAAAGCTAATCAAACAAGGTATAGATCAATGATTTGTTGATTTCTATATTTGACACTGACCAGACCAGACATTATGAATGTTGTATGTATCGTTGCTAGATATCAAGTTGATCTGAAGGAATCACATGTGACTGCAATAAACAGAATTTTCAAATACTTGAAAGGGACAATTGATTTTAGTCTTTGGTATCCTAAGGATGATGATCTTACTCCGAATGCCTTTACAGATGTAGATTGGGTAGGATATGTGGATGACAAGAAAAGTACAAGTGGTGGTGCATTATTCTTGGGGAAGAAGTTGGTGTTTTGGCTAGGTAAAAAGAAAAATTCCATTTCCTTATCTATTGTTGAGGTAGAATATATTGTTGCTGCAAGAAATTGCACTCAGGTATTATGGATGAAATAGATGTTGAGACATATAAGAATTGAGTGTAATGAGCCTATTTCTATATTTTTTAATAACTCAAGTTCCATAAAAATTTCCAAGAATCCGGTGTTACATTCAAAGACAAAACATATATCTATCAATTATCACTTTTGGAGAGACAAAGTGAGTGATAAAGAAATCAAATTAGAATATGTGCCCACTAAGGAACAAATCGCATATATCTTTACTAAAACATTTCCTAAGGATACTTTTGAGTTTGTCATAGGAAATTTAGGGGTTCTTTCCCCTCCTAATCTAAACTAAGATGCAAGTCTTTGCATCAATCTGTGCACTTATAGTCAGATCTTGTTTCAGATTGATGTTATGGTGGCTGCTACTCAACGGGAGTAGTCAGATGATTCAGATATGTGGTTCAGAGCTTGTGTACCTTTTCCATTGATGTCAAAGGCAGAGAAGAGTAATGTGAAAAACCTTTGAGGAAGAAAAGGGGAGAAGAGAAGTGTAAGGAGGAGAAGAACAATTTGAAAAGAGATATTTGTATTCATGGTATTTTTACATCATGTGTTTTCATCAATGTCAAAGGGGGAGATTGTTGGATGTTGTGGTTATTTTTCTGATATTTGGTTGTGATTGATGTCAACACTATTAGCGTTGATGATTCTAAAGGTTGTATATGTCGAGGATATTGAGAAAATTAGAATAAATATGTTGCAGGTAGTCTGTGAAGTTGTGATGATCAGAATGATAGAAATTTCTTTAATTTTTTATTCAAAATTCATGCATTATAGGGTTTTTTGATGAGCCTATCTAGTATGTTGTTCATAATTTTCAGTGGCATGCATCAAGATTGTAGTGGGTTATGAGTTTTTGAATTCCTACGGTTATTTTGTTATTATAGCAGGTGTTTGTAGAAGAAGAGAATGCAATAGTGGTAAATTAGTTGTTTTGTATACTATTTTGATATTTAGTGATGGTTCTAGATCATCCTCTATCATTGTGGTATGCTCACATTGATCGGTGTGTTCTTGATCATAGATTTTCCTTTGTGTGTTTGAGTGTTTCTTGTTCTTGGCTGGCAAGATGTTGGTAGCGTGTTGCAGATCCTTATGGATTTTTTTTTAATGTTTGGCATGTTCGAGGATATTGATTTAGGTCCTCATTATGTTGTGAGTGACTTAGGTTGGTGCGCATTGAGATTTGTTCATGAATTGGGCCAATAGTTTGTAATTCATTTATTCTTTATTTGTGGCTAACAAAGTTGTTAATGTAAATTCATGTAGTGGATATATAAGAGCAATTGTTTCCTCATTTTGAAGTATGCTTGGTGAATGTATGTGAAGTCTGAATGCAAAATGTGCAAATAAAGATCAGATCATTCAATTTCACAATAGAGTGTGAAGAAGATTGAATGAAGTGTGAAGAATTATTTATGTTCCTTACCGGAATTATGATCAAGATTTTGTAGAATCCAATTTCTCAGTTCAACCTCATTAGATGGATTTAAGCTGATCATTTTATGTAAGGCAGTGAGCCTTCCCTTTTGAGTAGTGAGCTCTAGGTAGTGTACCTGAATGCATGTGCATTCCTTATTCATTTTTCACTATACTTCTAACATGGTATAATCTTGTGGACTAACATCCAACCATGGTTTTTCCCCTAACAAGGTTTCCATGTATAAAATCTTGGTGTTCATGTGTTTTTGATGTGTTATCGATTCATGCTTTCACTGTTAATTATCAGATCTGAGATTAAAAGTTAATAAGGTTGAATAAGTATTAAATTTTGTGACAACTGATTCACCCCCCTCTCAATTGTCTATTCTTGTTTTTACAATATGTAATACTATTTAATAAATATCTCCATGGTTTAACATGGTTTTATAGATCTAATTAGAACTATTCAAGTTTTCCTTAGCTACAACATTTTTATTAAGTCTATTATGCTAAATTAAATGCGCTTATGATCTAATTAAAGAACATTAAATACATGTAAGGATATAATCTAACATAACACACAAGATGAAAGCAATAGCATGAAAACTAAAGTAACCACCTAAAAGTTAATTGAAATAATTACTTTAGTATTCAAGACATACAAATAATTGTTTTTCAAGAACAAAGAAATGCAAGAGCACATAGATAGTCATCTACTAACTTTAGCACCAATAATTTATCATCAATACTATTCAAGAAGATTAGACATAGTATCAATGCAGACGTGTGGTGTTTTTAAGTTCTTTAAGAGACATTCCATCTACTTTTGTTAATGTGTATGATCTAGCTCCATAATTTTCATCAATAATCTAAGGTCCTAACTAATTAGGGCTAAACTTTCCTTTTTTTGTCAGATCAACATTTGCATTACATTGATTCTCACAAAACACAGAATCCCATTTATTAAACAAACAAGGTATGCTATTATCATTGTAACTATGCTACATTATTTTAGAATAAGCTTAAAGAAGCTCAAGAGCATTAATACCCTATTCATCAAGCATTTCAAGTTGATGAAAACATTTTTCTTTATAAGTATTGTCATCAATAATTCCTTGAAGAGTGATTCTTAATGAAGGAATCTCTAACTCCAAGGGTATTATTGCCTCAGTTTTGTAGACAAGGTTATAAGTGGTATTCCTAGTTGACACCCTAACATTTGTATGGTAGGCCCATAACACATATGTTAGCTATGTATTCCAATCTATATTATGTTTTCTTATTATTTTCCTTAAGATTTACTTGAGGGTTCTATTAATTGATTCAGATTGACCATTATATTGTGGGTAGTACGGTGTCAAAGAAAGAAATAATGTGTTTCAATATGAAATTGAATGGGAATTTCTTCCACCCACTTTGTGAAATAATTTATTGCAGTAATTATAAATGTATGTCCAACAAAGGAAGGGGGTGGAATTATTCCAATGATGTCAAAGCACCACACTAAGAAATGCTAAATAGGGACTTGCACATGAAGCTTGAAAGTAGGAGCATGAATCAATCTACTATGTTATTGACATTTGTGACATTTCTTAAATATGAAAATCAATCTTGTTCCATATTCCTCCAATAGTATCCTATACGAATTAATTTTTAAACTAATGATTTTCCTCCAAAATGTCCTCCACAAGCACCTAAATGGGCTTCCTCAAGTGGTATGGGGATTTCAGATTGTTTAAGGGATCTAAGAAAGAGACCATCAAAGGACCTTTGATACAACACGTTGAAAAGAATTATATACTTAGACACAAGTTTCCGAAGGTGGGCTCTAGTATTATTAGTATTTGGCTAAAGAAAGGTACCATTTTTTAAATAATTAAATATCGGTGCATACCATTCACTAAAGCTTTCCATGGTGACTGGTAACACTTATCTGCTTTAGAATCTATCAATGGTTTCATAATTGTATGGACAACAAGTGGGAAATATTTTGAAGGATCTTGAGGAGATATTAGAGAAGTTGTACTTGCCATTGCATCTGCATGTTGATTATCTTTTTGTGGGACATTGTCCATGGTAAAAAATCAAACTTCTCTAACAAATTCATTGTGAGATCCTTATATTTCAATAATTTTTCATGGTTTGCTTGATATGTTATGATTATTTGTGTAATGAATAATTGTGAATCACCAAATATTTTAATGTCTTAGGCTCCCAGAGTTAAAGCAGCACGTAACCCAAAAATTAACGCCTCATACTTTGTGGTATTATTTATGCATAGGAAATTTAATTGATATGATAAGGGAATAGCTTTCCCTCTAGGTGGAGCTATTATAGCTCCCATGTGTAGATTCTGTTGTGCACTTAGACCCATCAAAATATAATTCCCATGTATTTTCATGTTCCTGAATAGTCAACACACTCTAATCAAGAACTTCTTCTGCATTAGGTGATGCTAGGGGAGAATGTGCATTAGCTAACTAGTTGATCGAGGCTTGTACTTTAATTTATTTTTGTGAAAAAAACTTAAGGTCAAACTAAATCAACAACATAACCCATTTAGCTAAGCATCCCGATAAATCAATTTTAGAAGAAAAAGATGTTTTAAAGGATAATATTTCATTATCACATGTATTTCAACATTCAATAAGTAATGTCACAACTTACTAGTAGTGAATACAAGAGCTAAAAATTATTTCTCTATCATTTTGTATCATGCTTCGTAGTCAATCAAATTTAAACTAATGTAATAAATAGGATATTATTTACCATTTTCATCTTGTTGAGCCAACAATGTTGCGAGAGCATGGGTTGATGTTGTTGTATACATGATGAATGGTTTATCTTGCATAGCGGGTTGTAAAACAAGTGGAGTAGCAAGGTAATCTTTCAAACTCTCAAAATCCTATTTATAATCTTCATTCCAATTAAACTAAACTTCTTTCTTAAGGAGATGTATAAATGGAAATATTCAATCCACAAAGGATGCTATGAAACATCGGATATCTTGAATTCTCCCTTATAAAGTGTGTAGTTGAGAAATGTTTCTGGGAGGTGGCATGTTAACTATAGCATCAATTTTATATGTGTCCACCTCAATACCTCTATGAGATACAATAAAACCTAAAAAAATTCCACTATCTACAATAAAGGCACACTTTTTCGGATTCAATCTCATGTTATATTTTTGCATTCACTCAAAGATCTTTCAAAGGATATTCACATTGTCTTGTTGAGTTAAAGATTTGGCTAGAATATCATCAAAATAATTTTCCAAAATATTATGTATGTAATCATGAAATTTTAATTTCATAGCTCATTGATATGTTTCTTCCACATTCTTTAATCCAAAGGGCATCATTACCCAACATAATATTCCCCAAGTAGTTGTAAATTCTATTTTGTATTGATCTTGAGGGTTGATAAAGATTTGATTATATCCCAAAAATCCATCCATGAATGACAAAAAGGCATGTCTCATAGTCGAGTCTACTATCATGTCAATATTAGGAAGGGGAAAGTCATCTTTTAAAGATGCTTTATTCAAATCACAAAAATCCATACACATCCTAATATGATTATCTAGTTTTGAAACTGCAACAATGTTCAAGATCCAAGGAGAATAACCTATAGGTCTTATGAAACTAGCTTCAAGGAGTTTTTCAATCTCGCCCTTAACTAGCAAGGCTATCTTAGGATTCATTTTTTGGTATCTTCTATCTAATTAGTTTAGAATTTTCGATAAGGACTATGTTGTGTCACTATCTTAGCATGGATTCCCATCATATCTAAATGATTCCAAGAAAAAAGTTTAAGAAAGTCATGAAGTAAATTTGCATGGTCCTCTTGTTCATTGTCATCAAGGAACTTTCATATCTTAATCACTTTCTCTTTATCATTAATGTCCATTGGTATATCAATTGTATCTCCTAGAGGAAGTACACTTTGATTTAGAAATTTAGGGTTGTATTCTTCTTTACTCATGTCAATCTCACTACTTTCCTTTTCTCCATGTTTTTGCTTGGTAATAATCATAGCACATGTAACCCGTTTCTTTTGAGGAGGAGTAGATGGTTTGTCATAAAATCCTAGTTTTTTTTTCAAGGCTTCATCATCTTCAAAGTATTCCCATGATGGTTCGAAAGTCATATCAAGAAATTTCAGACGTTTCATTGTGAGATTTATTTTAGGTTTGCACATGATGGTGTTAATGTTTAGCGATGGCATTTTCATTGCTTGTGTTATCTTAGAAGGGAAATATCCCAAACCACCTTTTGTTTCTTGTGTATTAGGATCTATAGGAACACAAATGCCTTGTTCTTTCTTTCCACATCCTTTTCCACTATAACCATATTATCTCATGAATTCATAACCTTTCCCATAAATTCTCTCCATTTATTTTGGTTTTGGTGGTTGTTGAAAATCTATCTCATCAAAGTTTTTTGTATAGCTTGTGTATTCTACAAGGGTAGATGAAGTATATGCTTGTGAGTTTTCTTCTAAGTTATGTGGTGAAATAACCATTTGTTTCTTTTGTTTCTCATCTCCTTTTCTTGTGATTATGTATTCTCCCATAAATGAAGGCATGAATTCTAAAGAAACCTAATCATCTTCCAATAATTGTGACATTGTTTCCATCTCTTATTTTTCTTCTTTCATAGGTTCTATGTTTGATTTTGGGATTAATTTAGAGGACTTATATTCCTTTTTAAACTTATAAGCAACTTTCAGGATCAGGTTCTATTTCAACTTGGTATAAATTATCATTATAGACACACTTCATGATATGATGAAGAGTTGAAGGCACTACATGCATCTCATGAATCCAAGGTCTTCCTAAAAGAAGATTATATGAAAGGTAATGTGGCATGTCATGAATAGGAGTGTAGAGAAGGGGGATTTTCTACTCATGAGTTATCTTCATTCAGAGAGCCTCATAGGGTGAACTTCCCTAAACTATCTCAAAGGACAATGGTGAGAGTTCTAGAATAAAAAAGAGAAGGTCACAAAGATTTTTTGGACAAAATGACAAGCTCTCAGTCAAAGGATGATGGTACAAAACTTGGATGATAGAACAATACACCGGTGTCCTAGAGGTGTGCTAGCATCTCGTAAGGACTAGAGAGCAGGTTTATCTTAGAGAATGAAAAAGTGAATGCTTCTATTCTAATTGTTGAGAAATTTTGGAATGTGATAAGTAATAGAATGTGATAAAGATAAGAAGGGATAGGGAATTCTTACAATCATGTGAGTGATGAAGCCTCTAGCTCATGAATGTATTCAATACCCACACACAAGAGAGAGAGAGAGAGAGAGAGAGAGAGAGAGAGAGAGTGTGTGTTGGGGTTGTATAGAGGTTTTCCTCAGTCAAAACCCCATTTTGGTGTTCCCACCTCCACAGATAACTAGATAGATAGAGATAAATGTAGGAAATGAAATAAACACAAAAGCACTACAAAATAGTGTTACGCTACTCAACCAAATAATAGAGGAGAGGAGTAAAATCTTACCACCTCCGCCCAAAGCACTCAAGGCTAGTAGGGGAGAAAATGAGAGGAACTCAAGCCTCTATTGCCATGGTGTTTTGTTCCACACTTTCTCTACTGAATTGATGGAGTGTTGATGTTGTTGCTATGAAGTGTAAGGTATTTCTTGAGAGTGAAGAGATAGTGAAGAAGTTGCTTGGAGATGGTGATGAGATTGTAGAAAGGAGGTGAAATTATGAAGTCAAGAAGGGGCCCCAAATGAAGGAATGAATATTGAACTTGAAGGGAAGAGCGAAGAAAATGACCATATTTGGGTCGGTCAATGGAAGAGGGTGTTACAAGTTGAATCTCAATGGGAAGTTTAATGCCTCTATAGGCTCTAGATGTAAGAATATGTTAGGGATGTAAGCATGTTGTGTGGATGTTTGCGTGTCGTGCAGGCATCCTCAACATAAAAACCTCTATCGATGCTCAAAACATGTGCCAAGTGGATGGATAACAATGGGCTTAGACAAGTGCCAAGTGGATGGATAACAATGGGCTTAGGTGGAATTAAGCTTCTGAGTTTGGTTTTATAAGTTGAGGGAAGGTAAAAGAAGAATTTTCCTAAGGGGTGAAAATTCGCTCCTATACAAGGATTTTGTAAGGTATCATTTCTAACTATAATAGGTAAAGTAATCACATCGAGTGGTTTCTTTACTAAATTTTTAAATCCTCAAATTGATAAGGAATCAGGTTGAGTTCTTGATTTGTCCATGCAAAGTCTATCCAAAAGGATCACACTTCACACATTAAGGGCAAAGCCATTGTCAATGAGGGTTCTTTTTATTTCTAATCTACTAGAGATGGCTGTTATCATGAAGGCATCATTTAAATTTCTCAACTCTAAAGGAGGTAGCTCATGTTGATGAAAATTAAATTATACATTAACTGTATTCATTCCTTATATTAGGGTTTCCACATCATTTTCATTTGTACCTATAATACCCCTCTAGTCCAAGCAGTGCTAATAGGTATTATGACACTGAACCCTAGTTTAGTGATGTAATTAACTATAGTCCTACTTAATTCTCAAGGTGTGTGTTATGTTCTTGGAGTGTGATACTCTGATGTTGGATGTTACTTATGTGACCTTATTCATGATAGAGATTAGAATATAGTGCATAGTATGATTATGGTGTACGTTGCTATTAGATATGTTCATTTCCCTAATATATATATTATGGACTAATGATTTGATTTTCTTCATGTATCATATGTGGGACCTGCCTATGGTGTGATGGGATGCTTTCATGTCACTCTCTTAGGAGAGACACATGATGTCATGATTCTCCTTCACTAATACATGAGTGTGGGTTATATATCATGTTGGCATATATGTACATGTCCTTGGTTTGTGGTGCAAGATTGCAAGTACCAAACATCGACTCCACCTGGTCTCATAGGTCTAAGCATGCTTAAAAAAATAATCCTAATGGTGATATGTGGAGATAGCATAGGGCCCTAAATATCCTATCCTTGAACCATTTCCTCATAGGAGGTGATGTTTTCAGTTGTAGTCACTTTTTTGATATTCCATTAAGGCAAATATCCTTTACATTGGTTTGTGAATGGTTTTGTTGGAGTGATTTGTGTTGCATTAATATTTTAATTGCATTTAATTATGTCTTTTTAATTTTTTGGTCAGTTCAAAGTATCCTTGAGATATAATATTTTGGAAAATGTATATATGTTTATTATGTTTTATGAAAATAAGGTTATAAATATTAAAACATTAAAATATTATTTATTAAATATCAATATGGGTATGTGCAGGATCATGATGGGCCAAAAAGTGGTGATATGTAAGTGATATGATGGTCCATAATGTGGTTGAAAAACTTTTTTCCCCAAAATTTATGAAATAAAAAGGATTTTTAAAGGAGATTCTCAAATTTCCACCAATATAAATTATGCTTTACTTTAAATTTAATAATTATTATTCATTTTCTATTTGAATTATAACTAAAGTCCTGATTGAAAAAAATCTATAGCTTTCAAATGGTATCACATTTTTTGAATCTAAAACATGATTCAAATTCTATTCTTCACATACTATAGGATTAAAAAAATAAAAATTTAATTTCATGATTTTTTGACCAAGTTAAGGTGGTCAGACATACATTTTTTTTCATATTTTTGAAAATTTGTAATAAAAAAATCATAATTAATTATTTACTAGGAAAAAAATTACAAAAAAATATAAATTATATTGGGACATGAGTCCTATACTTATATCTAAAATCTTATAAAAAAATATTATCATTTTATTGTGGTTAGGGTGGTCAAATAGACACCTACTTCTTATTTTTCCCCTAAAATTTAAGTACTACTGCATTGAAATTTCAAATTTTCACCAAATACATTTTTATTTTTTAAATAAAACTAGTATTTTAGAAACCACATTAAATTTTCTAGAGATTCTATTCTTACATATTTTTTAAATAATATAGATAACTTATTCAAATTTTTATGTCAAGCTGCCTAACTCTTATTTTCTGAATTTTCATCGCCACTTAAGGGCCTGCTTTTTCCATGATGATCCTACACATACCCATATGTTTATTAGTAAATATTTTAAATATTAATATGTAAGAATACATTGTATTTGTGTTTTGATTTACTATTTTGGTGGAGTGGCTATTTTTAAGGAGGTTCTTTTATCTTTTAAAATGTTTTGAATTTATTTGATGGGAAACCCTAAATAAATGAATTAGTTATGTGAATTAATTTCATTATTTATTTTATTTTAATTATTTTATTAGTGGGATGAGGATAGGTGATTTAATTTAATATTTTATTTTATGAGAGGATTTGATTTCCTTGTTTTATTTTGGAAAAGAAGAGTTTTTTCGGGAAAAAGAAAGAAAGTTACTTTCTTTTTGAAATCAATTAGTTTTGTGTATGTGAAAAATTCGAAAAATTGAGTTTTTCACTTTTGTTGTGCATGAAATTTGGGGAAGTTACATTATGTTTTTTGGGGGGATTTGCGAATGGAGAGAAAAAATTTCATGGTTTTGAAGTAATTTTTCAAAGGTTTTAGGAAAATTTTGAGTGGTTTTGAATTGAAATTTGGAGGAGACTGAAATGGAATTCAATTATGGTTTGAGGGGAATGGATTTTCTCCTAGATTATGTGGAAATATTATTTCTAATCATACTTTAGTTTAGAGATTCGGTTTTGGAAAGCTTCTTCAATTTTCAGCATCTTGCATTCAAATTTTTTCCGTTTTTATGAGAGGATTTGATTTCCTTGTTTTATTTTGGAAAAGAAGAGTTTTTTTGGGAAAAAGAAAGAAAGTTACTTTCTTTTTGAAATCAATTAGTTTTATGTATGTGAAAAATTCGAAAAATTGAATTTTTAACTTTTGTTGTGCATGAAATTTGGGGAAGTTACGTTATGTTTTTTGGGGGGATTTGCGAATGGAGAGAAAAATTTTCATGGTTTTGAAGTAATTTTTCAAAGGTTTTAGAAAAATTTTGAGTGGTTTTGAATTGAAATTTGGAGGAGACTGAAATGGAATTCAATTATGGTTTGAGGGGAATGGATTTTCTCCTAGATTATGTGGAAATATTATTTCTAATCATACTTTAGTTTAGAGATTCGGTTTTGGAAAGCTTCTTCAATTTTCAGCATCTTGCATTCAAATTTTTTCCGTTTTGAGGCAAGTTTTGTAATTAATTTATAATTTTGTGTTTCAAATTCATAGAGATTTATATGTATGTCATAGAATATGTTATTTGAATTTTTTTAAGTGTTTCTTTCAAGTGATGAAATGCTTCTATATGCTGGTTTTTCCCATTTTGATGTTTGACTATAATTGGGTATGTCAAAAAGAGGGTTTTTTTAAGGGAGCCATTTTTTGTTTCACATTTTGTGAATTTTTGAGGCATTTTTGGTCAATTTTACCCATGTAGCTGAGTATTCGAGGATCAAATATGAAATTGGTTTTTAACGAATTTTGATTTCAAGTTTATCTGACTATTTTATGGCTGACAGACTTGACTACTGTCAAGAGGGATTTAGCTCCATTTCGGGGTAGGGTTTTTGTACTTATTTTCCTTTCTTTATAATTCTATTGCATTGGAATATTTGTGGAGTGTTTTCATTCTGGTTTCTATGTAATATTATTTCTGAAAATTATGGTGTTGTAATGGTTTTAATAGCATATGAATGTTTATTTTCCCCTCCTCTATTTTTATGCTTTTAAGGGCAGTTTTTGAGAATATATTTGCAAAATTAATTAAACGAGTTTATCTTTTTTGAGGGGGTCTTTATTTCTTGTTTTTGGAATTCTTTTGGTGTATTCTTTTGTCCTATATGGTTCCATGGTGTTCTATTTTTAGTTTCATGGATTTGTGTTGAGTTTCATGAAGATTGGAGTTGTTTCATACATCTATTGGTAGCCTTATTTTTTATTCATGAATAATCAGATTGGATATTTTTATAAAATAATATTATGTATGGTTTATGATGTCTATTTTTGTCCTCTTTGATCTTGATATGTTTACACTTCATTGTGGTTCATTTATGATAATTTTCAAAAAAATTCATTGGGCCTTGAGCACCTGATGGTGGTTTAATATATGGTACTTGATATACAATTATAGTATAATACCCCTCCGTTTTGCTTCTTGTTCAAGTTGCTTTATGCTATGTTTGGTTGCAATTACTTTGATACTGGATACATTTTGTTATAATATTTTGATCGCTACCATTGAGCGACAACCATTATTGTGGGATGTAGTTATCTAATTATTGTTTCACATGCATTATAGATTAATGTTGTTGTAGAGTTAACATGAGATGTTATTATGAGATTACTGGATTATGATGGAAGTGTCAGTTTCAATGAGTGTATTGGTGAAGATGACGGTTTCGCATCACTCGCTTGCGAGCGCCCTACGAATCCGTAATTTCTGCTTCACAGTGTGTATTATATGCTGGATATATTCTATGATGTTGTTTACTTGGTTGCAGGATTGCAGGTACATGACATCGACTCCACCTAGTTTCACAGGTTTGAGCACGTCGATCCAACGGTTAAGTTGAACGAGAGATAGTAGCTAGGTAACATGTGTCAAGTCTATGCCCTAGCCTTAGTGTGTCATCAGTTGTGTGTGTTGAGTCATTGTCTGTCTTGCTTTGATGTTATTTAATTATGAAGAATTCTTGTTTTGGAAATAGATATTTAGAATAATTGCATTTAAGTCATGTTGATGGTTATTTAATTTAAATAATGCAATGTGGATAAAAGTTTATATTTAAATTAATTAATTATATTTAAATTATTTAATTAATTAAATTTAATCCAAGGGGGTTGAGTTTAGTTATTAAATAATTAAATTAATTAATTAAACATGATGCAAGAGAATGAAAGGAAATAAAAGAATTAAAATTAATTTTGGAATTTAATCTCAACGTGTGGGAATTAAATTAGAAATTGTAATTAAATGTTTATTTGGGAAATTGGTTGCAACTTTGGAAATTAATTTATTATTTGAAATTGCATTTTAAATTGAAAGTGGGTTTTTGAAAAGTGAAATTGAAATTGAAATTGGGAATTGAAAGTGAAATTGAAATTGAAAATTGAAATTGAAATTGAAATTGAAATTGAAATATCTAATTTGAATGTAATGTGAATTAGGGTTGTAAATATTGAAATTGAAATTGAAATATCTAATTTGCATGTAATGTGAATTAGGGTTGAATTAGGTATTTTGATTTATAAGAGTATATGTTTTAATTTTAGGGAGGAAAGTTTTTAGAAAAAATACATTTTTACAGCAGAGAAGAAATTTTGGAAAATTTGCACAAGGGTTTGAAGAAAGTTTGATTGTAGAATTGATTGAAGGAAAAATTGTTTGCATTTGTTTGGTTTTGGATTGGATTCATTGGAGGATTGAAGAAAATTCAGGAAATCTTTGGAGGAGGCTTGCATCAGAAATTCATCTCTTTCTGTAACTTCTTGTACCAGGTTTTCCTCTTTGTGTTTTATTGTTCTTGATTATTTTTTTTAAATAGTAGTGATTAAAGATTTGTTTGTTAAATCTGTTTTAGAAAACAAACTTGATCTTAGAAGAAAAGAATTAAATAAATTTACAGCCTTTGCTTGTGAAAATTCTTGAGTAAAAATTGTGAAAACCTTAGTTGAATTTAAATTATTTAGAGAAATTGATTTTATTGTTATTGAAATCAAACATAGAGATTGAACAATGCATTTAGAATGATTTTAGAAAATAAAACCCTCTGTTTATTATTAAAAAACGGATTTTAAAATCTGCAGTATAGTTATATTTTCATGGTAAAATGGTCTAATTTCATCGCCTATAACTTCACTTTTACAAACTGGGTTTTCAAGAAATTCAACGGGTTTTTGCATTTTGCAATTTTCTAACCCCTGTCCAAAAATCTCAAATACCCAGATCATAGTTTTTGAGTTATGCTTGAAACATGAGACTGCTGTTAAGATATTTTTTCATGGCTGTTCTGAAAATAAAATAATAATAAATTGATATTTATAAATATTAATATTTTATGTATTGTTATTATAATATTAAAATATTATTTAATAATATTTTATATTATAATTTATAATACTAAAGTATTATATTTATTTATATTATTTTAAATAAAATTTGTATATTAGATTAGTGGAATTAAAATTATAAACATATGGGGAAATTATTGTTTATTTTAAAATAGTTTGTTAAAGTTTAATTGAAAGAGTTAAATATTTGATTTAAAGAATGCAATATATTATTGAATAGAGATTTAAAATTGGATTGATTAGCGTATATGGAAAATGGATAGAGAAACAATATATTATTATATTAAAGAGATTGAATGTGTTAAATAGAAAATTGAATGAGATGTAAGATTTGGTTAGGAAATGGAAAAAGTTACTTGCATGGATTTGTGTTAATTTAAAAGTAAATTAAGAAGTTGTTTTATTGATGAGGTAATCAATTATGTTATTTATTAATTTCTATTTAGATTAATTGAATTATTGTGATTGGATTATGAAAGAGATATGGATTTAGTATATCCAAAAGTAGTATCTTCCTCATGCTTATCTTAAAGGATTTAATTCTTTGTATTCAGTAAAGGGAAGTAAGTTTAATTGTTTTAGATTTCCAATAATGAAAAGGAAAATAGGGGTTATGATTATTTTAGATGATCTACTTATCATGTATTTGACTTTGTCAACATTACTTATTGAATGAGTATGGATTTAGGAAATCCAAATTTTAGATTTGATTGATGACTTGAATGCTTTTGTTACTATGTCGTCAAGTTGCATTGTTGGTTTTGGGATTTAGTGTTAGTCCTAAATTATAAGTCTTCCAGAAGAACTTAGAGGATAAGGGTTGTTGAATCTTTATGCCATCCAGTTGTTTTCCCTTGGGTAGTGCATGTTCAGTTTTACCCGATTTTCATGAACGGGGATGTTTGCACCTCCTTGGTTTAGGAGCGGATTATGGGATCCGTGTCTCCTTGTATGGAGTGACCTTGTTATGTGGTTTCATCTTGTTGCCTCCTGTGAAAGGAGTGGACTATGTGTTATTGCCTCCAAGATGTTTGGAGTGGGATCTTTTGTACCTCCTGTGAAAGGAGTGGACTATGTGTTGTTGCCTCCAAAATGTTTGGAGTGAGATATTTTGTACCTCCTGTGAAAGGAGTGGACTGTTATTGCCTCCAACATGTATGGAGTGAGTTCTATTATTTGTATCCTCCTTGTGTTGGAGTGGATTATGATACCTAGTTGATATGCACTTGTGGTTCCCTTGGTGGATTGTTTGGATGTGTGTTGTCGAATAGAAGAGTGGCTTCTGTTAGGGGCCAGAGCCCAAAGAGGTAAACTGGATAACCTTCAGGAGTGATTTAAACAAGTGATAATTAAAATAATGTACTTAGAAGATTAGGACTAACTTCACATTAATCAAGATAATTTAATCCTCACTCATAGACACAAGGGCTTGTTTAGACTTGGGATGAGTGAGAAGGTCTGGAATGGCAAGATCAACTATCTAGTTCTTGCGAGAGGTAGTTGATTCCACATGAGTGAGTATGAGTTCCGGGATTTGGTTGAGGCCACCAGGATTACTTGTGCCAGAGCCTATGAAGAATGC
The DNA here is from genome assembly GCA_007115665.2 of Sequoiadendron giganteum. Taxonomy (NCBI): domain Eukaryota; kingdom Viridiplantae; phylum Streptophyta; class Pinopsida; order Cupressales; family Cupressaceae; genus Sequoiadendron; species Sequoiadendron giganteum. The sequence goes on along the minus strand of CM021104.1, from coordinate 466,199,585 downwards.
CCAGAGGAGATCTCATGACAAACCTTGCGATGACACTCTATCTATGACAACTGTTGTTCATTATTTTGTGTGTATGGTTATTTGAACATACTTGATCTACTTTATGTCTGGAAGCAATGTGACCTATGTCAGTGATGTTGGAGTTGTATTTGTATTGTACTTGTTTTGTACTTGTATTGTATTTGATTTGTACTTATATTGTACTTGAGTTATACTTGATTCGTACTTGTATGGTGAATGAGTTGTACCTGTTAATTCATTTAGTTGGTTATAACAGTATGAGTCGGTATGAGTCTACCTTTGGTTAGTGGTTGTAGATCTTAGTCCATGTTACTTTGTTACTATCTCCTAGCATGGGGTGGGCCTTCAGGTACCACATTGGTAGGGTGGAACATGCACCAAAACTGTTGGGTCCCCATCGATCTTCAGTACTTGGTGGCGAGACATCCAAATGGACAACTCGCAGTCCTTGTTGTAATTTCTTGCATTGTAATACTTCATTTTGTATAAGTTATTGTATCCCTGTTATGTTTATGAGGTGGAATTTTATAATTGTAATACATTTGTGCTAGTGTCTCATTCTGGGAATGAGTGATGTATCTATTGGATTGAGATAATGTTTATGAGATTGTATCTTGGTTGATGATCTTATTATGTTATGTGGTATTCTTATGATGTATGATGTTTATATCATAAGGTTCATAATGCTATGGTTATATGTCATATGTATTTGTGGGTTTAAGTAATCCTAACCTTGTAACCTTAGAGGTTGTTGTTAACTAGTAAGTGAATGTGTATGCTAAATGCACTTTATAAAAAAAAATTGGTTTGCTTATGATGTTAATTGCAACTTCTTTTTAAGGTTACTTGGCGGGGCATTACATATAGTGATGTATCTTGGTTATATATGGATTGTTATGGATCAGTTTATGATGGATTATGATTCTATCTTAAGTCCTTGATGGTCTCTTTGGATGATCTCTTCAGTTTCATTGGATTCTATTGAGTTTCATGAGGACTTATTGTATTCAAAAATCATAGCCAATTTGTGAGACTTGATAGATTAGTTTGTGATGTTGTTATGAGCATATCTATGGACCTTAATGCCTTTTGTTTCAAAGGTTATTAAAGCCTTGGGTAGTCCTCCATTTCCTCTTGGTTCTTTCGTGTGTTTCTTTGATGTTTTTGCGGTGATATGTGCATCTATGCTAGACTAGGGTCAGATTATTGTAAATGCATAGATGTTATTGTTCATGAATATATGTGAATGGTTGGGAATAAAATTTTGGTTTATGTTGATTTTGTATCCATGTATTTTTTTTTTATAACCTTGGGTTAGATAGGCTCATATCTTACCCATGTGAGTATGGATTTTAAGTCCTAAAATGATCCTTGTTTGAATTCTATCCCTTGCATTTCCTGTATGCTAACCCTTGGTTTTAGGTACTTTCCATTCCTTGGTTTGTTGTGTGTTTGAGGGCCTTATGTCTATCTCCTAGAATGGGGGTGGTCCTTTGGGTTCCACAAGTTCAGGTGGTTTCCTATCTCCATTGGGTATCCATGTCCTTGTTGGAGTGTGTGGATGGATTCAGGTGTCTTCATGTGATGATTCTTCTAGTGATTATTGCTCATACTTTGGATCCTATTTTTCAAGAGAAAATTATGTATTGGATTATCATGGTTTCATATGAGTTAAATTGGATTTCTCCTAGTTGGAAGATAATGTATTAAGATGCAATATAATTAGAAGGTTAATGATGATAGCTACTTATCTAGGTTTGTTTGATATGTTCCTTTCATGCTCTCTTGTGGTATCTATATCTTCTCATTTGAATGAATGTTAATCTTATGCACTTGAGTTGGTTAAGGAATGAAATTTATATCCTAAATCTTAAATGGGATGTATGCTTTATTTGATATTCTTCCTAAAATATGTTTCATTCTTATGTATTTGGATATGAATTTATGGGAAAATTAATAATTGGAATGAGTAGATGGTTAATTGTTATAGGCATAATATTTTTGAGGAATGTCTAAGCCATAATTCTTATTGGTGCATGTTATAAAGGAATTATGATGTATCATCTCGAGTAATAGAAAATTATGTTAAGGAAATATTTAGTGATGCATATTGATTGGATAAAACCATGGTTTCTGAATTACTCTTTAAATTGGATTTGATGTACTTCTTTGGAAATGGATTCCTCAGTTCATCCTAAAGTACCAATCCAAGAATGTAGGCTTTTGAACTGTGTTATGGAAATATGCCAAAGAGCTGCAATTAACAGACCAAGGACTAATGGATGCAACCTAATATAATTTTCTTATGGGAAAATTTTGGATTAATAGACTTCCTGTCACAACTATGATAGGAACCTGTGAAGAAATAGTTCTGCATAGAAACAGATTACTGGCACTTAACAAAAGAGTAGTAAGGTAACAAAATAGAAATCTATCTGAAAGCAATGTTTCACAGAGTTGAAATTGAACTACTGAAAACAAACCTCCAATACTACTTAACAAAAATTTAGAAAAATCCCATTAAATTATTCAACTGCTCTTATGTTTAATGATCTGTATATACCAGCAAACAACTATTGAATGAATACATATTGTATTGGTAAGTATTTAACAAATTAATACCGATTAATACCCTCGTGGAAATGAATCACACAATAGAAGATTTAGATAGCAATACAGTAATGAAATAATTAAACAACTTATAAATTCAAAGCATACATTACCACACACACAATCTAATGCAATAATCACCAATCAACTGAGGAAGTGGGCCCTACCTTTGCCGATTGTTGGATGATAAAACTTGCATTCATAGATTTATGCTACTATCGCTTCCATTCATCCAAACAATCATAGACAAAGTATATAGAAAATGACCACGGTTCTGCTTTTAATTATGTATATTGATATGTAGTTTCAGCGTACACACATATATATACATATTGAAGCTTACCTAAATGTCTAACAGTCTTTCAAATGTAATCGATAAAACATTTTTTGGTTGTTAGTGGCTTTCAGCCAACAACCTTTAGAAGATAATCAAAAATAGTTTTGAAGTCTTCTGAAAGTTTTCCAAGAACAACGTAACAACCTAAAATAGAATGACTAATCTTTGACGAGTAAAAACAAGAATGACAATATAACTTCAGCAATTCAGTTATCCTAAATTCACCGATATCCTTCATGCGCGCTGTCAACCATTAAACACCTCTTATCACCAGAATCAAAAAAATAGTTAACAACAGTCAGCAAAATCGGAATTTTCACTAGTTTTAACCTTTTCTTCTATTTCATAAAATACCATATGCTCATTAACAAAAAGTGATAGGAACGACAAGAGACACTAGGAAGGATGAAAAGGGCTGACACATTTTTCCCTCATCACATATGATATTGATCTTCACTGTGGAATTATTCTTCTTACATTCTTCATGGCTACGTGGGTATCATCATTATTCCTTATAGTAAATGTAGTAAGATAGTGTGATGCAATTAATTGGTGGTGGTATGGTGTTAATGAACTTACCCTAGAGTGAATGTAACATTGTAATTTTATGTGAAGAAAAAGGGTATTTGGTTAGTTTTGTATGGAGTAGGAGTTAGTATAGAATGAAAAATGAAAAAAATTTATCGCATTCTTTATTAAGATAATCTAGGAGTGGTTTAATCTATGGTACTTGATGTATAGTTATAGTGATGTATCTTGGTTATATATGGATGGTTATGGATCATTTTATAATGGATTATAATTCTCTCTTAATTCCTTGATGGTCTTTTTGGATTTTCTCTTCAGTTTTGTTGGCTTCTATTGAGTTTCATGAGGATTTGTCATATTCAGAGCTCATTGGGATAGCCATTTTGTGAAACTTAATAGATCAGTTTATGATGTTGTTATGAGCATGTCTACAAACCTTAATGTATTTTATTTTAGATATTCTTAATTCCTTGGGTATTACTCCATGGCCTCTTGGTGCTTTCATGTGTTTCTTTGATGGCATTGAGGTGATATGTGCATCTATGCTAGACTAGGGTCAGATTATTGTATATGAATAGATGTTACTATTCATGAATATATGTGAATGGTTGGGAATCATATTTTGATGTATGTTGATGTTGTATCCATGTGTTATTTTTTTAGAACCTTGGGTTAGATAGGATCATATCTTACCCATGTGAGTTTGGCTTGTAAGTTGTGAAATGATCCTTTTTTGAATTCTATCCCTTTCATTTCTTGTATGATAACCCTTGGTTTTAGGTAGTTTCCTTTCCTTAGTTTCTTGTGTGTTTTAGGGCCTTATGTCTATGTCCTAGCATGGGGGTGGACATTTGGGTTCCTCAAGGTTGGGTGGTTTCCTGTCTCCATTGGGTATCCATGACCTTGCTCGAGTGCGTGGATGGATTCAAGTGTCTTCATGTGATGATTCTTATAGTTCTTATTTCTCATGTTTTGGATCCTATTTTTCAAGAGAATATTATGTATTGGATTATCATTGTTTCATACGAGTTTTGAATTGATCCTAGTTGGAGGATAATGTATTAAGATGTAATGTAATAGGAGGTTAATGATGATAGTCAATTATCTAGGTTTATTTGATTATGTTCCTTTCATGTTCTCTTGTGGTATCTATATCTTCATATCTAAATGAATATTAGTATTAGGCACTTGAGTTGGTTAAGGAATGAACTTTAGGTCATAAATCTTAAATAGGATGTATTCTTTATAAGATATGCTTCTTAAAGGATTTTTCATTCTTATGTATTAGGATAAGAATTTATGGGAAAATTAATGATTGGAATGAGTAGATGGTTGATTTCTATAGGCATATTCTTTATGAGGAATGTCTTAGGCATAATTATTATTAGAGTATGTTATAAAGGAACGATGATGCATCATGTCGAGTAATAGAAAACTATGTAAGGCAATATGTAGTGATGTATATCATATTGATCCTCACTTTGGAATTATTCTTCTTACATTATTCATGGCTATATGAGTATCATCATTATTCCTTATAGTAAATGTAGAAAGGTAGTGTGATTTGATTAATTGGTGGTGGTATGGTGTTAACAAACTTACCTTAGAGTGAATTTAACATTGTACTTTGATATAATGAAAAAGGGTATTTGGTTAGTGTTTTATGGAGTAGGAGTTAGTATAGGATGAAAAATGAACAAATGTTATCTCGTTCTTTATTAAGATAATCTAGGAGTGTAACTATAAGATGTCCATTTCATTTACTAATTATAATATTTTTATATTGTACTTAAATGTTAAATGTTTAGCTATCCTTGTCTAGTAGGATGAAAGGGAAAATAAATTTAACCATTTCTTTTGGTAGATGTTGTTATTAGAAATGTTGGGGAACCTAGGAGGACTTAGGACTAGAATTTAAATAATGATTTCTATTATCTTCTACTACTGCTTTATGAGTTATCAATGTTTTACTTCATTATGAATGATATTAGTAACTTTAAATTGTATGTTCATTGGAAATATGATCATTATGTGGAGTAAAATTAGTTAATGATAATCATGGTTCTTAACAATGTTAATGTTTTGTTTTAAAAATTAAATTCCATGTATTTTGTATTCCTCTTTCTTTGTTGTCCTCTGGGTTCCCAGGTGAGGTGTTACAATACCAGAGGGAACCACTACTTGTTACAAGTCTATTTGAATCATAGTGTGATAATTAGGTAAATTTTGTCCCATAGGGATATTTTCATACGATTATTCTTAAGTTGTTCAACAATATCATACTCCTTTCCACTATGCAAAGGTAAAAAAGGGGCACTAGGCAAGACAATGTTAAGAAAAGGTAAGGATGTTGATGTTGTTTGTCTTTGTTGTGGATTGTTTCTAGTGTTATATGTATGATAAATGGTATTATGATTTGATTGTTGTGAAACAATTTTATTAGGTTGTTCAAGTGTGAAAATGGGTTGGTTTTGAGTTTGACATTTGTGTGAAGGTGGGTAAAGAACAAGTTGAGGTTGAATCACATTAACATCTCTTGGTTTCAGTTTGTCATAATAAGCCTTAGTGGATGAACTTTGTGAGATGAAATCCTCAAGGGCTTCATCTAACATGTCAAATTCATCACTACAAAAAGGCTTGAGGGTTAGGTTGATTTGACATAGTCAAATAACTATGCTTTCTCCAAGTAGTTCATAGGTTTATAGGTGTTTTTGGTTTTTATTTCTAATGAATGTCAATTTAATCTAATTGAACTATGAACTAATGTTGAAAATAGAAAGTATATGAATCTAATTCCTTAATTGCAATGAATGTAAACTATACTAACTCTAACAATTTGAATGTAACAAAAACTATGAAAACTGAAATAGAAAGTTATCAATAGAAAAAAAAGTCTAGAAATAGAGAATTTAATTCTCTAAAATGTAGTTTAAAAGTCTACACTCGGACTAAATCACCTAGAGGGGCGTATGAGTCCTAGTGAGAGTTTTTTTAATGATTTTTAGTTTGTATGATATGTGGATTAAATGAAAATGTAGTTTCCAAATGCTTTTCAATGATTTGAGATTAGAAAATGAAACCTATATGCACTTTCACTAATGTAAGATTTACAAACCCTAGAATGCCAATTAACTAGTGAAAATCCCAATGCAATGTTAATGCAAGAAAGATCTAGGATGATGATGCATTCCAAATCAAAATTATGATCTAAATGCAAGTTCACAAAAATAAAATGAAAGAAAATGGTTGCTACTTATGGTTTAGGACATAGAACAACACATTTAATAATCATTCCATTGAAGGGAAACCCTAGAGATCTAAATCTAAATTATGCAAAGGAGAAAGAGCTCTTGCAATAGGGTTGTCCTAGGTTCTGATTGTAAACTAAAGGGGGGTTCACCACCAAGATAGGTATTTGAAAGATCAATTAGATGAAATACCTAATGCTAAAACCTAATGCAATGTAATACTTCACTAAATGACCTAGAAAAGCATGAAAAATAGAATTAAAATGTGAAAAATTAGAAGTGTGCACCTTGAAACTTGAAAAGGATTGGAATGAGCTCTGAGACACTATTTTTTTTGGAATTAGGAAATATTTTTATTGATATGATAGTCTAGGTGTATCAATCCTAAACTAGGGTTTCTAGTCTCAAACAAGTTTTTGGCAGTGTAGATTCAAGATTTACAAAAATCTAAAAAAAATCTTATAGTGGGGCTCATATGCTACTTCTGCTGTATCAATCTCGTTCCAATTTTTTAGGAATTAAAAGTTTAGATCTATGATCCAATCTCTACTCTTCCTTCCCAAACTAATTTATAGATTCAAACTTGCAAAAAGACCTACAAAATAGAATATATAGTTATTTTTCTTATGTGGGGTTTGCCTCAGTCAAACCCCTAGTTTGGTAATAAAAACTTGATAGAAATAATGAATCATGAATGTAAATATTAACATAAACCCTAACCTTAAGTGTGTCTAAGATTAGGAAATTTCAAAATGCAATGCAACCCTATTTTACTGTGCCAGAATGAGATTTAAGAATGAAACATGGACATGAATGACTCAATTTAAGAGATCTCTAATCACCCAAATGAGACATAGTAATGTATGCAACTTCCTTAGGCTGAAATTAGAGTGATAATGGAGGATGGAATCACTAGGAAACAAGTCATTAGGCTTGGATTGATGGCTAGTTGCATCCCCCCAACCTAGAATCCATCATGATTCACCATAGGTAACCATAACCAACCCTTTAAAATGCTAGATCTTGAATGAAATTAAGCTTGAAGACCTATAAAAAACAATAATGTTGATCCAAGGATTCAAATTTTTTGATACTTGCTCTTGAATTCTCTTTTGAAGAATTCTTAAATGCTCTTGAATGCTTGAATTTGAAATTTCTCTTCTAGATTGTTGCTTGGATGAAAAATGACTTTCAAAGCTTGCTTATATAAGAAATGTTGAATAGGACAACTGAGAGGGGGGAGTGAATCAATTGTCATAGATTATAACCTTCAATTTAATTACTGAAACTAATTCATAAAATAATTAAATGATTAATCATCAAATTCCAATACAAAAACTCAAATATAATACACAAACACAACAACACAAATTTATATGGAAAACCCAATAAGGGAAAAACCACGATGAGGATTAACTCACACTATAGAGAATAAAAAAGCTGATTACAATAAAGGTTCATTGCTCGAGATAAGGCTCACTGGCTACAATAAGGACTCATTTTCCAACAAGGATACAACCTGGAGGGATCACTACCATAGAGATACAAAAGATGGCTAACTGCTAGAATACAAGAGTTAAGGATTACAACCAAAATTGTGAACTGATAGATTACAACTTTCATATGCTAAGTTCAATTTCGAGTGAAGCTCTATATAGGTAGTACTAAATTTCAGTAATTTATCAATAATTATGTTCTGATAATACACTTTATTATCTTCTCCTGCTTCGGTTACCCTACTTTGTTGCACTCTCTCTTTCTCTTTCTTACTATCACACTCTTTGTATGTCTCTATATCCATCTCACTTTTCTTTCTAGAGATTCTCATATACAAAAAATGGCTAACTACTAGAATACAATAGTTAAGGATTACAACCAAAATTGTGAACTGATAGATTACACCTTTCATATGCTAAGTTAAATTTTGATTGAAGCTCTATATAGGTAGTGCTACATTTCAGTAATTGCTTAATAATTATGTTATGATAATACACTTTATTATCTTCTTCTTCTTCAGTTACCCTACTCTATTGTACTCTCTCTTTCTCTTTCTTACTATCACACTATTTGTATGTCTCTATATCCATCTCACTTTTCTTTCCAAAGATTCATATATATATATATATATATATGCTCTAATAATACACTTTATTATCTTCTCCTTCTTTGATTACCCTACTCTGTTGCACTCTCTCTTTCTCTTTCTTACTATCATACTCTTTGTATTTCTCTATATCCATCTCACTTTTCTTTCCAGAGAGTCTCATATATATATATATATATATATATATATATATATCTTATTTATCAATTAGGTCACCCTTATATAAAGTTAACACATTTCTTATGTTGGCCAAAACATCCATAATACATAATTAGTCCACATAGAATATTGCACATGCTAAGTTAGCCAAAATCTTTGAATATTCAAATCATAGGTTGTCTCACAGTAGAAACCGAACCTAAAAACCAACACACTAGACCACATATAATGGTCATCTTCAATAGGAAATAACTTTCAGTAAACAACTCATAGATTCAATACTGTGTTGACATCATTGACAACCTATCGACATTAATTACAACCATTTGATGCAATCTTCAACTTCTAACAATCTCCCCCTTTTTCATTGATGGCAACACAAGATGTGAAAATCCAACAACAACAACCTTTGTAATTATTTTGATGAGAAAGTTGGATGCTGCTCGCTCTGCTCCTATGTGAGGGGCTGATTCCTACATGAGGGCTTTTCCCTCCTTGCATGTTATTGTTCTCTATCCACTTCTGTTCTCTATGCTCAGTTCTAATAGTGGGTGGGTTTTATCATTGTTCGGGGGTCTCCAATTTTTTTCTGTCAGCTTCCTCTCCCTAGTGCGCGGGTTATCTCAAAGGTGGAGGCTTTTTTCTTTGTTTCTTTCTTGTTGGTCTGTGCCTTTTCTATTATTTGGTGGCTATTTTGGGTGGTGCTTCTTGCTTGTTTTCTCTATTGTGAGCCTATTTTGGGTGTTTGTGTATGGCGTTTAAGGGTGTTGGTGTTTTTTTTGGGGTTGGTTTCTTTGGCGAGTGGTGAGGGCCTTGGAGCTAGTCGTCCCCATTTTGCTACAGGCATTTCTTTGTGGTGGGCAAGCTGCTTCCAGCTTCTACCCTTTCTTCCTGGGGTTTGTGGGTGGTGAAGATCCCATGGATGCGAATGATGCTTTGGACAGGAGATTGGGAGATGATGCCATGATAGAGGCGAGGGACAGGGCTCCCACTCACTCTTCTCCAAGTTTGGGCGTATCTAGGATCAATGGCTTTAAGGTTCAAAAGGTTAATGGCTGCTTGGAAAGGGTTCAAGTATGCCCGGTGGTAGTGATTCAAAGGGAAGTAGTTGCAGAGGATGTGGAGTACTATAGCCACCATGTCTTAATCTACAAATTTTTGGGGATGAAGGTCTCTTTACCCTTCCTTGACCCTTGGATTCGGAGGACATGGAATCCGAAGGGGGATTTTGAGGTTCTGATAGTTGCAAATAACATCTTTTTGGTGGATTTCTCTTATATCTCTGATAGAAATAGGGCTTTTGAGGGTGGTTCGTACTTTTATAATCAGGTGGGATTATTTATCAAACCATGGCATGCGAGTTTTAATTCGGCCAAAGAGATATCATCCAAGGTCCCAGTGTGGGTATGCCTCCCTCAGTTGCCACTTGAATGTTGGAGGAGTGATATTATGTAGTTTATTGCCATGGCACTGGGAAAGCCGATTGGCTCCTCTTAGCAGACCCTAGAGAAGATCTTCTCCTATGCACGTGTTTGTGTGGAGATTGACCTAAGCCAAACTTTTCCTGACTTGATTGATATGATAGTGGGATCTAGTTCATGGATGCAACCACTTTATTATGAAACCTTTCCATTTAGATGTCGCTTATGTCAAGAGTATGGTCATCTTCAGAGGAGGTGCCCGTGAGCTACTGGTGTGGGGAAGTCAAGTAACGGGGTGGCTCCTTCAAATTCAGGATTTGAAAAAGGAAAAGGACCCATGCAGGGGGTGAGTCCAGATAAGGATGAGTTTGTGCCCATGAGGCCACAAAATAAAGCCCAGGGGTAGAAGAGGCCTTTTTAGGACCATCAGGAGGAGGGGGTTTTCAACAGGTTTGATGCATTGAATGATTTAGTTCATGAGGAGGGGGTCTCCCTTGACATGCATGTGGATGCTACCACTGTTATTTCTCATAATCCTGAGCCCACGGATCTTACGTCTTTGGATTTTGGACCTATGGAGGCTTCTGGGGAAGTAAAAGACTCTTTTGTTCCTTCCCCTGAAGCCGGGCTTGGGGACCTGTGTGCGGTGGTAGGTACTTCTTTGGCCTTTGTTGATATTGGTGCATGCTCTATTGGGGGTTCAGGTTCAGGAGGCTCTAGCAAGAGTAAAGCTTCTACTTCCCCCTATATTTTGGGTGTGCATCCAAAGTCCTTAAAAAAGAGTGCTCCAGACAAGCCCCAAAAGGTGGGTAGGAAGAAGGATCAAGAGAAAGTTAAGTTGGCAGGTGAGACATTGGTTGAATTTGGGTCGGTGAGGACCATGGATACTCATTTCTCTCAACTGTTGTGATGATTGTGCTCTCATGGAATGTGAGGGGTATGAATAGCATCCCTAGACAAAAGGCTATTCGGGATCTAGTTCATACTCATTCTCCGGATTTGGTTTTTCTCCAGGAGACAAAGTTATCTATTGATAGCATGACACAGAGTGCTTCTAAGATTTGGAATAGAGGATTATGTTAGTGTGTGGGTGTGCATGGGAGCTCTGGAGGCCTTGCCTACCTCTGGGATCCTCGGTGGATCTCTCCTGTTTGGTGGTTCTCTAGTAGGTTCTCCATTTCTCTTATTGCGTTGAGTTTGGAGATGAGGGAAATAATTTTTCTATCCAACATTTATGCTCCGATGGATGCCCCGGATAAGATTCTTTTGTGGTCCCATTTAAATTTTTTGAGGTCTTTGGATCCCTTTCTCCCCTGGATTATGGCAGGTGATTTCAATGCAATTGTCTCTCTTGAGGAGAAAAGGGTGGGAGTGCCTCGTCTAGACCCCTCATTTGATCTTCTTAGGGAAAATATGGCTCGACTTCGGCTTGTGGATATCAAACCCTTGAGTGGCATGTTTACTTGGAATAATAGGAGGCTTGGGATGATGCTATATCTAAAAGATTGGACAGGTTTCTTGTGTCCAGTTTTTGGGTTAGTGACAAGTGGCTGACAAGCTCTGAAATCTTAGACTGGTGTGGGTCAGATCATTGGCCAATCAAATTCTCTGCTCATCTCACTGGAAACCTTAAAAAGTAGACTTTTAAATTTCAGCTTATGTGGCTCAAGGAGGAGGGTCTTTTTGACTTAGTTTCTAAATGGTGGGCTGAAGGTCATCTGGCTTTTGGTACTGCTATGTACACCTTCATGAAGAGGCTTCAATATGTGAAGTATAAGCTAAAGCTTTGGAATAAGCATCAGTTTGGCAATGTGTTTCAACAGAAAAGAGCTACCCAGGAGCCCGTGGATTCCATTACCAAGCAAATTAGGGAGCATGGTTTAGATGTAGCCTTGAGCAGGTTTGAGGAGGATGCGGTCAAAGATCTTGAGGAATGGGAGCTTCGCAAGGAAATTTTTTGGAAATAGAAGGCTCGTATTGATTGGCTTCGGGAAGGGGACAAGAATACCTCCTTCTTCCATAACTCAGTAAGGGCAACAAGACAGGGTAACAATATTTCTTCTCTCCGCTCTCCTGAGGGATCTGCTCTTTCTTCTTCTTTGGAAATCTCTAATGAGGCGGTTCATTTCTTCTCTGATCTTTTCACTAAAGATACCCTGCCAGTTGCTGAGGAGGAAGACTCTATCTTAGCTTGCATCCCTCCCCTAGTGACAGTGGAAATGAATGTCTCTCTTCTCCAACCTATTTCTTGAAGGAGTTAGAGGATGTGGTGTTTCAGCTGAAAAAGGGGAAGGCTCCTAGTCCTGATGGGTTCCTAGCTGAGTTCTTTCAAGAATTTAGGGAAGTGATTAATCTTGACTTGTTGGAGGTTGTACAAGAGTCTCTAAGGAACAAGCAAATGTTGAGAGCCATGAATGCCATGTTTCTTGCCCTTATTCCAAAGCGTGAGAATGTTGATTCTCTAGATCTCTTTCGATCAATTGCTCTGTGTAACGTGGTGTATAAAATCATCACAAAACTTATTGCTAAGCACTTGAAACCTTGGCTAGATAAGCTAATCTCAGAGGAACAAGGTGGCTTTGTGGTGGGAAGATAGATTCTGGATGGAGTTTTTATTGCGGCAGAGACTATTCACTCCATGGCCTCTTCAAGGGAAAAGTCTATGTTCATAAAGTTGGACAATACTAAGGCTTATGACAGAGTTAAGTGGCATTTTTTGATCAAAATTCTTGGAGCCTTTGGGTTCAGTAGTGAGTGGATTGACTGGGTCATGAGTTGTGTAAAGACGCCCTCCTTTCCTATTCTCATAAATGGAGAGTCCTCTGGTTTGTTTGGCGCTTCTAGAGGTCTTCGGTAGGGGGACCCCTTATCCCCATATATTTTCATTTTGATGGTTGAAGGTTTGGGGAGGTTCATTAAGTCCCAGGTTGCGGATGGGCTCATTCATGGTTGGAACTGGAACAACTCTCTCTCTCCTCAAACCCATCTGCAGTTTGTGGATGATTCGGCCTTAATGGGGGCTGCTAAGGTGGCTGAAGCAGTCGCTTTTCATCAAACTTTGGATTGTTACCTAGCTTCTTCTAGACAAAGCATAAATGAAAGTAAGTCTTGCATTTATTTCTTCAATACTCCTAGGCTTATACAACAATGAATAGCCAAGATCTTAAGGTTTCAGGTGGGGAAGCTTCCCCTTACCTACCTGGGTATTCCTTTGGATGTATTCCCACCTCCCGAGCATTTTTGTCAAGAGGTGATTGATAAATTCTATGGACTAGTCTGTCACTGGACCTATAGATGGTTATCTACAGTAGGTAGAGTCACTCTTATAAATTCTATAGTGCAGGCTCTCCCTATTTACAAATGTTTTGTGATGATTACTCCCTCAATCTTTTTCAAAGATTTCGAAGGGCTTTGTAGGTAGTTTCTTTGGTCGGGTAATCTCCTCTTGAGGAAGTGGAGTTTAGTTAAGTGGGAAGTTGTTTGTCAGTTGAAGTAGGATGGTGGCTTGGGATTGCGAAGAGCGGATTGGAATGGGCAAGCTCTGGTGGCTAAATTGTATTGGAGGTGGTGTTCACATCAACATCAGATCTGGGCTAAGATCCTTACCTACAAGTATCTTGGGGAAGTGGATGGCGCTGAGGTTCCTCGCTTTTGTCTTTTGGGAAAGGGCTCTATGATCTGGGAAACTCTAAAGAGGGGAGCTCCACTAGTTAAACAGGGCTTGTTCTAGATCTATAACAGAGGCTTCAATGCTAATTTTTGGCATGACTCTTGGGATGGCTTCCCGGCTATCCTCTCCTCACATCCTCACTTGGGGGACTTAGGTAGGATTTTTTTTCAAGCTGGTTGGAGTAGAGTGATGGACTTCAAAGCCCCTTAGGTTTTGGGGTAGACTATAATGTATCAATGGAAGGACATGCAGGAGTGGCCCTTGGGTGGATCTTTAGAGGATAGGAGAGAGTTATCCACCATTTTAGCTGATAGAGCCTGTTGCTCACTTCCGGAAAGGGACATGTTGGCTTGGGATCCTAACCCTAAAGGGAAGTACTCTGTGGCTACAGGGTATCATGTTTTGGACAGGCAAGCTCTAGGCAGTGTTGAGGCCCCTTGGTGGAAAAACATTTGGAACAATTTCTCCTGGCCAAAATGCAATTTTTTCTCATGGCTTGTGGTGTATGGTAGGTGTTTGACTTGGGACAACCTCTGCAAGCGGGGTTTTCAGGGCCCCTCTTTATGCTTCCTTTGTCTCAAAGATGTTGAGACTGTTTCTCATCTATTCTTTCAGTGCCCCTTCACTAGGACTGTTTGGCACTTCTGGTGGGGGGCATGGAAGCTGCAGTGTAGGCATCCTTCTTCCCTGGGTGAGGTCTGGTGGAATATTGGGCCTACTCTGGCAAAGAATTTGTTCTTGCACATGGCTTGGCCTATTGGCCCTAATCTAATTATTTGGCAGATTTGGTTGCAGCGCAACCACAGGATCTTTCTGGATAGGAAACTTTTGGTGGGCCAAGTTTGGGTTTGCATTCTTGGGGCTTTACACTAGACTCTGCATGCTAAATGTGATTTGTCAGTACCGGTGGACCCTAGGGATTCTGGAGTAATTCAAAATTTGGGGATTTCTGTTGGAGGTACTGGAAGGCCCAAGGTGGGACGTGGCAAGTGCTCTAGAGGGAAGGTGTTCAGGGGAGGGCATTGGTTGCTTCCTCCCACTGGGGTTTTGAAAATCAACACTGATGGGTCTGCAAGAGGTAATGCTGGGCATGCTAGTGTTGGTGGGGTGGGCAAAGATAGTTCAGGGGTGGTTGTGTTCTTTTTCTCGGAGTATAAGGGGTAGCACTCTAATAATCTCATGGAGGCTTTGGCAATTCTTTCGGCTTTGAAGAGGGCATATGCCCTCGGCTGGAAGCAGATTATCTATGAATCTGATTCTCAGGTGGTGATAGACTTGATAAATAGATGACATTTTGATGATGCTAGTTGGCAACTTGCGGTAGTGGCAAAACAAATTACTAGCCTTGGAGATTTACTGGAGTCAGTCACCTTCTCCCATATCCCTCGTGAATGGAATAAGGTGGCTGATGGGTTGGCTAAATGGGCTTGTGAGAAGAATGGGACTTGGTTGGTGGATGATTGGGATAGCTTGTCAAGGGACCTTTCCCAAGTTTCGGAGGGTTGGGTTACTGAGGATGTGAAATGTTGCATTACTAATTCTTGAGCTCTTTCTTTTTGTCTCTTGGCCCTTTTGGGTTTTCTTTTGCTTAATGCTCTGTACTTTTCTTGCTAATTAATAAAAGTTTTTACCACCAAAAAAAAAAAAAAAATATTTTGATGAGATGAAATGATTTTTTTTCTTTTCAAATGATTCCTCTCCCCCTTTTACAGCTATGGAAAAAACAAGATCTATCTCCCCCTTCAAATTTTTTTAAAAAGAAATCTTCAAAAAAAGGACATAAAAAATGGTTCTTTACCTCAATCCTTCTTCCCTTAAAATATCTCCTTGTATTTTTATTTCAGTTTTGGAAGACATGTCTTCCAAGAATCCACTGCCAACCTCATGTTTAAACAAATAATGTTATTCTTTTCTATTGAATCAATTGTTTCTAGAAGAGTATTTAGAGTACTGATAATTTATGCATTATTCTCAGCATCCACTAGGAGATCGGAAAGCTATTCCAATCTCAACTCAATTATCTCTTTAAATTTTTGAAAGGTCTTCCCAATACCATCCCTCTATACCATAATGAATACAAGTTCAGACTATAAGGAATTGATCCTTTTCTTTTGCATTCCATCCTTGTCATTAAGGATAGCATATGTTTTTCCAATAGAATTCAATTCAAGCTCAATAACATCAATTTTCACTCTGTTATTTTCAATAGCAGTAGGCCACCAAAGACAATACCTATACACTCTATTTACACTCTTTATGTAGGATTTAAATTCATTTATGCTCTCAATCAATTTCTTTTGTGCATTTCGACATCTTTCTTCCATGGCTAATTGAATCTCATCTTTTTCTAATATTTCACTAGGTGACTGATCCTTTAGTCTTTCTTCAATCTACTAGATCAATACTTCTAGTAAAGAACTTGTCACTTCACTTATTTTGATATCATTATGAATTATGTAAGTAGCTAGGGCATCTATAATCTCATCATGTTCATAGGATGGCCATGACAACCATACATCTCCAATCTTCTTAAGTCCACTAGATTGCTCAAGAATATTTAACACTTTCTCCTTAGTAAATTCTTCTTCATCATCATCAGTTGATGCCAAATCAATTTATTTTGTAATGTTTTCTTATTTTTCTTCTTCCTTTTCCTTTGCCTTCAACTTCTTTATTTCCAAAGGAAAATTGAGATAATTCTTCTTGATTTTCTCTTTCCAAAGGAGGATCTAGCTTCAGACATCCTGATGGAACTCTCAAATTTTGCAAATATGAGATGCCTATTTCAAAATATTGCTTCTGCACTTTCAGAAGTGCACTTGAAGAATCTGCTCATGGGACCCACTTTGGAGGCTTGTAATATAAAGCTTGTTGATTTTCGTACAAAACCCATTTGTAGACATATTCAGTTGATGTATGTGAGCAAGCATGTCAATTTTCAGCTTCCCATGATAAGTTTTGGTAGAGTTTTGAAAAGTGAAGCTGGAGGGTTTTGACATTGTTATGATATTTGCAAACATTCAGTTTTGCGAAACAACTTGTTTGAGCTTGGATTTCACAACCAGTTGACTATCATGTCAGATCAAATGTTGTTCCGTATTCTCCATATCAAGATGATCTCACATGTCAATTTTCAGAGCCTCATGATCTGATTTTTTATTTTTAACAAGTCAAAACCGAATGCAGTTTGTTCAGTTTTGCATCTACATTCCTGACAACCTTTCAGAGAGGCTAACTTCGACCGTTAGTATCTTTTGATTGGTGATGATTCAAGAAAATTCCTTTTGCATATGTGCTCAAGGTACCTTAATGAACTTATGTGTCTGATGGAAGCTCACCAGGAGTTGATTTGCTATTTTAACAAATTGGTAGTTGGATCAGTTTTAATTGGTGTAGAATAGTTGTTTCACAAAAGCCCGACTGGGCAACTTTGTCGATTAATATCCAATTCCTCGTAATATATTTTTCCAAGAAATATTTTGTATTGTATTCTTGGATCAAACGTCTAAATTCTTGCAAGTTCTCATTGCTTCACGAGGTCATTTGATTGGTTTCCCAGATTGATCCCTGAGGCAACTTGGCCAGTTTTGCGCATTTTCCAAATGGGACAAAAAATACTTTTTGATGAAGACCCAGTTCATTTTTCAACTTTAGAAGCACTCAGAAGCAGTGTTGAGTCAATTTGAGGAAGAAATTTGTTTGAAAATGATTTTTTTTTTAGCTGGGTCCACATGGGGACCTAACATGCTCTAGTTAAATGACACTTTGACTGTGAAAGGTTTGAATTCCAAATGCACTTTTTCATCAGTTGTTTTTCATTTTCCATCATCAACTTGATCCATCTAGATATTTGAAGATGGTGTTGCACTTGGGTTGTCAACTGATAAAGCTATAAGATTTTTAATCTTGTTCAATTGATTGAACATTTATATGATATTGAAAGGAAATCTTTTACATGCTAGTGACTAATAGGATTGGAGGTTCTTCTTAAAAGAACTACTATAGTTGAGGTATAGATTGTTTTGGGGAAGAGAAGAGTTACTGCTAGTCAAGATAAAGTGATGAAAGGGCACTGTAGATAGAGAACATGTGGGCAAGAGAAGAAAGAGGTCTTTTGATATTGCAAGGAAGGAGTATGCGCGAGTTTAGGTAGCTGCTATAGGAAGCATCTTTGTGCGATGCTTGATGAATAAGAAAATTAAGTATGTTTAATTTTCGCAAGGGGCATAGTTTGTGCTTATAGAAGGGGCCAATGCAGGGTATGGAAGCACATCAAAGCATAAATGATAGTGATTTTCCACTATTAGGAATCCTTCTAGAAAAAATGGAGGAGCCAATGCGGCTTGGAGAAGGTCAAGCCGAATGGATTTGTGGTGATGCCCTAGTTGAAGGTAACAACCAATGCACAGGTTGGAATTATTGAAAATGCCTCAGAAAATTTTAACAAATGCAAATGGCAAGTGTGGAGTAGGCTCACGTGTTAGTTGGGTGGCTCATGTGAATGCACAAGGGTGTGGCTAGTCATGGTGGGTGTAGCCAGTTATGTAAGCATATGTTGATGGCCTGCACCATTTGAGGAGCAGGAGTATAGGAATCCATTGGGAGTATGGGGCACAGTTTGCAACAAGTGTTGTACCATGGGAGACCCGTGCAAGTTTGGAGAAGACCAAGTGAGAGAGGCCTGCACTAGAGCATGGACATCCATCAAAGAAGAAAGGAGGCTCGATGGTGTGCCTAAAGGGATGCATAGAGGTGAATGCCAAAGCCCGAGGGAGTGCAAAAATTAAATTTAGGGCCAACCTTGCTGACCTCATGGGATTTTGGTGATGACATCAAAATTCTTGCTAGGTGTGAAAGAATGCACAAGAGGATCCTTTTTCAAAATTTAATGGTGTTTGATTAAAACAGGGTGGGCCCAGTACAATTTTTTATTTGGAAATAATTTTCCCATGGAGGAATGTGTTTTAATAATTTAAGTGCCCGTGAATTCTTTTTAAGTATGTTTTTTTACTTGTGAGTAAAATCTCAAATGTTTCACTATAGAGTGTAAAATGTGAATGGAAGTGGAGTATTTTTATCCATGGGGGTGAGAATATTTTAATATTTGCATTGGACAAAGTGAATTTAAATATTCACTGTGGGTATCATGTAAAATGAATTTTACATTCATTTCATACTTGGGGGCATAAGTAAAGTGAATTTAATATTCATTTTATTCACTTTATGATTGAATATTCTATGTTGGGCTGAAAAGTGAATTTATTCACTTTGTAAACAAAGGTTATTATTTGTTGAAGTATTGATGCGGCAAAATAAAAGGTAGAAACAAAATTTTCACGAGAAAGAAGATATTTTCCGGCTGGGTGAATTTGGAGATTCTCCACATGGGCATATTTTCAGTTACTGGGCAATGATGAGCTGAGGAAGTTGGAGGGAATAAGTTTGTTTATGCAAAGGAAGGAGAGGAGATATTCTTTTTAGTTTGATCAACGGTGAATGGAGATTCCAGATGGCATTTCCAGATTGAATTTAGGGTTGCTCCTACTTGCTTCTCTTCTTCTATATCTTCTATTATTCTCTCATTGAAAAGGGTTTTGAGATTAGGTTTTGAGTTTTTTGTATTGGACTAGGTAGATAGAGAATTGTAATTTCTGAGTCATTGTTTGAGTCTATAACCTGTAATTTTCAGCATTAATGAGTAAATATAGCCAGTTTATGCAATTAACATCATGAAGGTGTTTCCACATTCATGAGTGTCATCAGATTGTCTCCATATGTTTACACTCTTAGTCATATAAATTCAATAATATGAGTTTCTTTGAGTTTATCATCTCAAGTTTCATGAGGTTGTTTTGTCTGTTCATTTTTCTATTTCAAAGAAATGGTTAAAATTCTTTGAGCAGGTGATTGTGATTTCAGGTGTGCAAATGATATTTAATAAAAAGAATCTAATTGATAGTAAGAGAAGGATTTTTAGTGCAAGACACTAATAGTTGATGCAAAGCATCAACAATTTAAATCCACTGGTTGAAGATTTTTTGCTGAGAAATTTGTTTTATGTGTTTGACTCCATGGCCCAGAAGTGGCATTGATCTTTTATGCAGTTTTGTGCATCTCAGATACAAATTTATTTGCAAAATCATTCTTAATCTTACTATGTTATTGTGTGTCCTACTTTCCAATGGCTGAGAGAGGGCTGAGTTACTAAGAATTTAGCCAAGTTTGAAGTTGTCAATGCTTCCCTTAGTGTATTGTCATTGGGAATTTTCTGCTATAAAAAGAAATGTCAGTGTATGAGTGATTTAAGTTTTGGGCATTGTATAGGTTTACCCACCTTGGTCCTAAAGAGCCAGAAGTGTAGGAGATTTCAGTCTTAGACTGAATCTTGTCAGTTGGCCACTAGCCTTTGTGGTTCATTAATATAGAGGTTGGCTACCTCTTAGAGAATTGCAAATCCTATGTGGGTTATATTTTAAAACACCAACACATTCCAATCGGATTGGAAATCATGCCAGAACTCCATAAATTTTTTTCAAAGTACTCTTTACAAATATTTTTCTTTTTTTCTAGACATTCCATATATCGATAGACCTACTTCCCAACTAGTATAACTGACTTCCACACAACATTCTATTTCAATGGCATCGATTTCAGATTATACATCATCAAACATATAACCAAAGATCCAAAACAAAAAGGGTAATTTTCTTTCCTTGTCATAGTTATATTATCCATTAATTGATTCCTTAGTAACTCATACAAATAAAATTCCTCTTTCCTCTTAACCATTTGCTGTGCAACATAAATGATAATCAGTGAAGTAGAGACTTCCCTACTTTTGAAATAAATCTTATATGAATTGTCATATGTTGCATACCTTATCATCGATTCAATTATAATATGAATTAGAAATTCTCTTTGATCTCCTATTACCCTAGTTAGGGCTTCGACCTCCTTCTTTACTGACTTGTTGACTAGAATGGGTCCATTATTGCATAATCCTGTTATTGTTGCAATTGCTTCCTTTGTGATCTATTGGTCAAACGTCATCTGATCACCTTGATTTTTTTTTAAGATAAACCTAACAATGTCCACATCTAAAAGGTATGGAAATTAACTCCAAATGCCTAAACCCTTGTGCCCTAAATTCTCGATCATTTAAATTTCCTCAACTAAAAGAGAAGTCTCGAGATTTTGAATCTTTTCATGATCAGATTCATCAATCTATAACTTACTCAATTTCTACAATTTGTTGTTGTGCGGATCAAATACAACCATTGCCTTTGACTCCATTGTTTCAGCCTTGTTCTTTATACTTTCGCTTTCCAATAACCCTAACTCTTTATTTCTCAGTTGCTCTTTATTCCTTAGCTTGTTCACTTCATAATGAAAAATGACTACTCAATCTTCCTTGTTTAACTTGTCACTTTTAGGGTTTCATCATAAGAGGTAATTTATTGCTTATGACATCATCATCTATACTTCAGTGTGTTAATACCTCCTTCTTCCAAAGTTGTCAAATCAACTTTTTATTTTTTATTTTTTTATCTTTTAAATTGATAACTATCTTTGAGGAACATGACCCAAGAAGGGCTCCATAAATTTCTTGATTTGCATCTTTTATGCTAGAATTTTCTTCAATGCCTTCAAAATACACATTCACATCACATATCCATGTGTCTTCACATGACACCTCATATATTGGGGGTTTTATAGATATTTTTATGAATGCTCCCTCTAAAACCATTACTAGGTTCAGTCCTTAGAAGAGGTATTTGTACCAGATGCAGATACAGGGTCATTTAGTTCATCCTTGTTCTCAGGTTCTTCCTTCTTTCTCCAATTTTTTTTATATTTCTCTATTTACTTCTTCTAGATCTACCTTGTTCATAGGCTTTTTCTTTTGTTTTAGATTCAATTTTTTCCCAACTTTACTTCGGCAAAATTTTGAGATATGTCTTGCTTTATTGCAAGTGTAGCATATAAAATATCCAAGATCAAATGAATTTTATTTTTCCTTTATCCTACACTGATTAGCCTTGTGTCTAAATATATTGCATGTAATAGTTATGTGGTATAAAAATGGGGCATTAACAACATAAAATCCTACACATATCAATGAAATGTTATATATAAAAGGATTTGAAATAACAAACTAAGCTGCTATGACTATCCTCTCAAATCATCCCATTGCTCTCTAATCTTAAAGATCTCTAAATTCATGCTCTCAAATTTGTATGTTGCACATGAATTCACATGACAACCTAAGAGACAAGAAGATTTGTGAAATGCAAAGCTACATGCCTACATTGACATATTTTTGGTATTTTTGATATGACAAATGAATGAAATATGAGATTTCTACTATTAAAATGATGCTAAGATGATTGATATTTCTATAATGCAAATTTAAATGCAATTCTATGATGAAAACTAATGCAACTCTAAAATTTTATAAAATAAAATTTCCATGATAAAAATGCTAAATGATATACAACTCTAAAATACTCTCAATTACTCTCAAACACTAAGATAATTTCTGCAACATAAGTTTATGATGAAATCCTTTGTTTAAAATCTATAGAATAATCTCCTATTTATAGATTTTTCCAAGCCTTGAATGAGGTGGCAAAGATGGAAGGTTGAGATTGTGATCCTAAGAGATCAACGATGAAGCACAAAGAGGTTGGAGGAATTCATGGAGGCTACTCCATTTGGAAGGGAAAATCATCCAAGTGTCAAAGAGAATCAATTAGAAAGAGGATCCATGTGTCTCCAAGGAGGTTAGGAGGTTAGATAAATATTTCTAATTTAGAAAATAGAAATAAAATAAATCATGTGACATGTGATGATGTGGATGGTGAGTTGGAGGAAGTTGGGAAATTATGGACAAATGTGACAAATTTGAATTAAAAATTCAAATTTAATGAAGAAGGGGAATAATTACATAACAAATTATTCAAATTTGTGTATTTAATTAATTTAAGAGGGAAGGTAATTTTTGAATAGAATAAGTAAAGGAGTGAACTATAAAAATAAATCTATCAATTTATTTATATAAGTAGAGGAATGAAGATTAATTAATTAAATAACTAGTATTTAATTAATTTGTGCTCCAGAACATTTTTAATTGTATACATTTTGCCCCTCTTTGAAGTGATGTGCATAGACGAATTGCTTCAAAGATTAAAAAATTCAAACCATGATGATAAAAAGTTGACATGTCCCAGATGCTAATTTTTCAATGATAATTGATGTATGCCCCCTTAGGAGATAAATCACGGATTTTTTGAATTTTTAAAGATTTTTGAATTTTTGATAATTTTCATGATTAAATGATTTTCTGATAATATTCTGATGATTTTTAAATTTTGATGATGATACGTCGATTTATCTCTTGATACTTGATATGAAACCTGCCACATTGTCAATTAATCGATTAAGGGCCCCTTTTGAAAAATATTAAATAAATGCCACCAAATTACCCTTCTATTATTACCCTTTTAAGAGGTAAAAATTAAAAAAAAAAGTCATTTGTGCATTATGATTTTAAAAATTTGAGAGATTGAGCAACCTTGAGCACTTTGGATAAAAATTGTGATCTTGATTCAGACTCATCGATTCAAGCACATGTGATGGCACAACTACCCAACAGCATACGGACCTTTGGTACAAACCTCAAAAAACCTCTTCTTTGTGAATTTTAAATTATTTTTCCCATTTTTTTGAAATTTTGAAATTTACGTTCAAAATTTGTGTTGATGGTATTTTTATGTACTTGTCAACATAGGTAATATGTAGATGCATTACCTCTCTTGAGAGATAATCTTCCACAATAAAATTACAGAACACTATCCCAAGGTATCTCAGATGTCAGGTCATGACAATGCTTGGAATATATCAATTGATGTATGATGTGATTTGCTGGAATCACAAGGCGGTCTTACGTGAGTCAAAGCTATAGGAGAATTGAATCTATGAACATATATATTTGGATAGGAAATTACTACACTTTGTTGTAGGTTCAAACAACAGTCTTGAACTCCATCTTCTCATTGAATTTGACTTTACAATGTACAATGAAACTTAGCATAGGTTATCTCTTAGAAAAAAAAGGAAAAGGGCAGGGAAGAGGGAAGGTTCCTGGACCTACAACTACCAATGAATAGTGATCATGGAGGTTCCTTCTGTGGATAGTTTCCTTAAAATAGAATCACTTAAGCAAAAAAATTACAATGTCATGAAATCTATGCTATCTTCTAAGGAGTACGGATATTTCATCATTCATTCACCATACAGATGTGAATAAAGATGAAGTTTAAAGAGAAGCTATAAAATCATGGTCCAAACTAACTTTGCACAGTCACTTACCAACAACAAATGACTAAAAGTATGGACAAGAAAGGCATACACACAACATGAATCTTCACAACCAAAGACAAAATTACTAAATCTACCAAGGACAACTAAAAGGAAACTAAGAACAACAAAATAACTTAAACTAGAATATTAAATTATTGGAGAAGAATCATGAAACATGTGAAGAAATCTAAAATGCACCAAAAGCACTGTATTTCTACTGCAATTTTTGCAGCATGCCTTTACAACATCTCAACTCTCTTAAAATGAGAGGAGGAGATCCCTATTTATATTTTCCAAAAGACAATATGAGTGGCCAATATTCAATTCTATTGTGTGGCCAAGATTCACTTTACAAAAGGGTTTCACCTACCCCCAAAGATATTACATTTTAAAATCATCTTTTGAATTTTCCCTATTTTGTCTTCTAGTGGTAGCATTGTAGCATTTTGTCTTTTTGCTGATTGCCCTTTGCTACAACAATTCTTTCAGAAATTATTCATCAATGAAAGGGTTTCCTTCTTGTTTCTTCAAAGCTGCATACTCCATGAATCTGAGGATCATCAATCAGAGCTTGTCAACCTCAATGATGCCAGATCTTAACACTTGATAACTCCATTCTTTGCAATTATTAACAAACTTTTCCCAATCTTCATCATACTTGGCAATGTTGTCTCTCAAAATCTTAGACTAGGTGAAAGCTTGAGCAACATAGATCATAAAATCTACGTTGACTTCGGCTGACATTCCCTTCTCCATCCTTCTTCGAAAGTGTGGCTTTATGCTTTCTAGATTGATCTTAACAGCATATATCTCGTACCCTGTTATCAGCTTGAGATATTTAGCAAAATCTCCTCTGGCCTCCTTGGCCCATTCAATGTCCAGAATTACTCTTTCTAAGATCTATTCCAGCTGCCCCTTTCGGTGATCAAAGTCTCGCTTCCATATATCCATCAACCAATGGTCATCATCCTTGAAGGCAAGGTCCTTTTCCCATACCTCACTTGGCAATGGGAGGATAGCCTAGATTTTTGGATAGGCACTCTTATACTTCTTTGGGAACCCCTCACAAATTTTCTCCGTGCCTTCAAGAGACATATGTACTTCCAAGAACTTATTTTTTGTTTAGAAAGCCAAATTGATGCCCATATTTCCAATGTCCAAGACCTACCGAAACCAAGTTTATGTGGTCTTATCCAAATTTATCCTCATTTCCAGCTTATTAATCTATTCCTAGGAAAGCAACTACGGTGGAGCCAATGATGTGGTAGATTGTTCATCAGGAGATGACCATTGTTGAATGTAGGCAGTTAGATCAGCCACCTGTTCCTTGAGCTCTTCCTTTGAAACCTTATCCAGCTGGATAAGGTGCACCATTGTGGCAACTGATTCCTGGAGGTGGTTGACCTTCTATTCCCCAGTAGCCACTCCCAAGTTGATGGTGGAGATGTTATATCTTATTCCTTGTTCTCCAACCATCGGCATAGCTATTTGCACTGCTCTGGATCCAGAGGCATCCATCATTACCTTAGATCTGATTCTTGGCTTCTTCTCTTTCTTGGTTGTAATCTAAGATCTAGCCATTATTTCCTCCAGCCTTTCTTTTGGATCCTTTAGGGCGGGAGTTCTCTTTTTGAGCTGCATTTCTAACCAATCGAGCATCTGAGGTCCATCTGTGGCCTAGTTGTATGCTGCTTGAAGTGGTACTCGACCAATTCCTTTTCTGAGTTGCCCACACACTGGGAAGTATGAATTTGATACAACACCTAGCCAAGTTTGAGGGGATAGGGGGTTCCTACAAGATGTTTACTACTCATAATATGGTGTATATGTCATAGCGGCCATGTTAGCTCCAATAGTATAATCTGATCATTAGGGTACTAGGGCAACTTATTCATCTTTTCTGTGAATCCTTGTGCATGAATGTAGGTGAACTTAGGGAATTGTATAAATAGGAAGGCATAGTGCTTGAGAAGGGCCCTAGCACTGTGAGAGACTCTTCTCTCAAAATCACCTCCCAGAGATTGAATGATATATGCAGTAAAAGAATCATTCACCTGACAATAGTCTTGTTTGAAATTCATGTATTGTAGCTACAAGTATCTGTTGTAGGGCTTGAGCTCTCTTCCCAGTGCCTTATTGGCCATTGCAGATATTCCATGATAATGTCATCAATCGGCAAGCACATAGACCAGGTAAGACATCATGTAGAATTTGGAGGTCATTCTTACATTGATGAATTTATCATGAAATCAATTATTGATTATCTCCTCCCAATAGAATGCAACATCACTCCCATGGAGAATTTATTCAACGAAGTGTTAGAACTAAAAAATTCCATGAAAAACCCTAAGTTTTTCTCGTTTGAATCTAATTTTTCCATCATTACCCTAAGGAATTTTATTCATTTTTATCCATATTTCACTATCCTTCCTTTAAAAAATCATCTTCCATCCATATATACCTTGCACCATATACCGCTGATTTAGTATTTATTAAAATCCAACATAGTGCTTTACCGTGGCCTCCCACAAGGGGCCTGCGATATGGTGGTAGTGGTTAGCAGGTAGGCATAAAGTGCTTACCATTCCACCACACACGGTCTAAACATACCATGGGGTTGCAGTGGGAAGTTATTAACCAACCAAGCAAGCAGACAGTCACTGTGACACCACAGAGGGCTCTAGAGAAGACCGCGGTGACCATAGTAGCGGTTAAGTAGATGGTGAGAGGAGATAGACGGTGAGATGGTAGTCAATGAATCAACACCACGATATCATAGATGGTGGAGACATAACCAATGGTTGGGAGGTAAACGTGAGATAACTGACACAACAACGGTGAGGTAGCAGTCTGAAGGCTCCACTATGGTACCATAGCAGACTAGAAGGGTGCCTATGGTAAAGAGGTGGACTGTGATAGTTAGTAAAGATGTTATTGCTATACCATTGATAGACTAAACAAACACCACAATAAGGTAGGAGATGAAGGAGGAAGTGGTGAAGCATAGTAGGAAATGCCAACCGCTATACTACGCATGGTTAACATGGTGACCGTGGTGATGCGGTGAATGGAGCGAAGCGTGGAATAATTGATCACTATACAACCATAGGGAGTCAATGGAAAGATCATAGTAAGGCGGGTGATAGTAAATTCCAGGCACCATGATACTGCGGGATGAAGAAGTGAAAGCCACGGTAGAGCGATGGAAGAGAAAAAATACCATGACAATCATACCGTGATACCGCGGCCGGTCAACCAGTTGACCATGGTAGAGAGGTAAGTGCAATGAAGGCTATGGGAGATAAAGTATTAAAAGTAGTAAATATGATAGAGGTAAAATGTGATTTGGAAATAAAGGCAAAAACGTATTAATAGAAAATCAAAGCGTAGAACTATATAAAAAATATTTAATTTGCTGAAAGGAAATTCAATTAAATATTTTAGTTTTTTGTCATGAAATTTCAAACGGCTACAACATAAAATGAAGAGTCATGACTCTTCAAGTGTGATGTATAAATATTTTTAAAATTAAAGAGATAGAGGGGGGAGGGGAGGGGGGGGGGGGTAATTATAAAGTAGTAGTTATATTTTTCCCGACAAGGGACTAGGATGGAAATCATGCACAAACTTTTGTTGAAGCAGAAGCCATGAAGACTAATGTTTTAAAATGGTGAATTTCTCTTTGGTATTTAGTTGTTGTGATAAAATAGTACATATTCTTTATTTTTGGTTGTATCCAACTTGGGATCTTTTAATCATTTAAATCAGCATATCAAGCATATCCTTGATTTATCAAATTATAGTCCATTTTGTGTGATTTGATTAATTGGTGTTTGTAAGCCAGGATTAAATTCTCTTAATAAATCACAATCGTTTTAAGATTTCTTTTGGATTGTTGAAGTAGAACTGATAAAGAAACATTCCAACACTGTTTATGCAAGTCATAGACTTAGTAAAGTTTTATGCCAGCCATAGAATTTTCAGAGTGCCTAACAACTAGATTTAAGCCAATAAGAGGAAACACATATCATTTTTTGACTACATTTCCCATGTGGATAGAAGGCACTAATGTGCCACAACCCAGAGATGCAAATTCATATCAAAAATTTATTCAAAAAACTTTCATTTGTGCAGTAGGAGTAGGAGTAGGTGTAGTAATTTTATCTATCCACTACCCATTGCCATTGTGGATAGATTGATCAACCAAGAAACACATTCAAATCTGCATCATTCATTAGGTACACCCACCTTGGTCTAGTAGAACCTAAAGAGGAGAAGGTTCAACTATATTGCTTGGCCTTGTTAGTTGGCCAAAAGCATTGTGTGAGCTTGGAAACCTCTCATTGTTCAAAACTGCTTTTTTGAGACCCAACAAAAAGTACAACATCCATTCTTAGAGAAGGTCATAGTAGGAAGGCCCATTACTCTACTCAGTAGGGTAACTAGGTCTTGATAGTCTTCAAAGAAGTTGTGGTAGAGATCTTGGGGAACTTTGGTAGTGCTAGCCCATGTGTCTTTCAACCAATATTGGTTGATTAGTTTCTTGCACTTTACAGGATCCTAATCCCATAATTATTTACACTCCTCTATGGTTGGGGCCTCAATTATTTCAAAGGTGGGGATGTGGATCATGTTAGTTATCCTGATAGGAGACATATTAGCTAGGATGTTTCCATCCATGCCCACAATGGTTCTTGTTTCAACTTGGTATGCCTCCCGACATGCCATTATCAGCTCAGGGGCCACCAAGGCAGGCAGGAAACCTACAGCTTTGGCAAGTCTATTGCTTCTAATCAACTTTGCATTGTCTGTCTTTGGGTCTACCCTGACCCTTCGAGTAAATTCATCGATATGGACTTGCCTAATATTGGTGTCTATGATGTTCTGCCAACTGGTTGTGACCTTGGAATGCAAAGGTGCTCATTAATTGATACTTCATCTAATCTTTGTATTCTTTTCCTCGAAAGGCTTTGGCAGTTCTTTTCCTTTTGTCCTTGGTCATCCCAGAGGCCTCTGCACTAGATTCCATAAATCATGCATAGAGAGACGAGAGTTAGCAACATTAACATGAGAGAGTGGCCTTAGACAAATCCCTACAAATGAAGGTTAGATCCACAAAATTTGTCTGAGAAAAGTCTAACAATTGATAAAAACATCATTAGAAGGAAAACAGGTGACTCAGGTTCGAAGGGTCGGACTTCCTCTTGCAGAATGTCATTTGAAAGGGAAAATGAGGCAAGGCACTCTCGATGACCTTTCCTAATGCTGGATTTTTTCAACGAAGGTTTGGGGTGAAAGAAGGTCCATTTTTAGGAAGTGGGTCGAAGTTTTTTTTTTATTTGGAGGACATTTGAGCCATCATTCTTGCATTTGGGCTTCAATTGCATGAAATTCATTCAGGGTTGGCTTTTTAAAACAATGCAAGGAAAACAACATTCTAGGAGTTAGTTCTGGAGTTCGGGTTGCCAAGGTCAAGAAGCTTCTATGGGATAGCCATGTGAAATGGTGAAACACAAATAAAATTTCGGGGATGGAAGTCCCAAAGGTTATACCCAAGGCAGATTGATCAGTTAGTAAAAACCCAATAGCGGATGGAGGTTCGGGGTCCAACAACTAGGAAGACGGATAGGCTTGGTTGTTCAGGACGAAAAAAAGTAGATGGGATCTCGGAGGTGAGGGTCCAGGTGAAGTTCAGATGTTTGAGTTTTCCCATTTAAATTCATGTGGAGTGAAAGGGTGACCGAGGCCCAAAAACCGAAAATACGCTAGGGGGCAGCCATTTGAAATGGCGAAGCAGGGACAACGGCACGGGGATGGAATTTCAAGTGTCGGGGTCTGAGGACAGCCCCATAGTTTGTTTTTTTGGTTGAAGTTTGTGATGGAATTCACACATCCGAGTTCCAAGGTTCGGAAGGACATAGGAAGAAAGTTGTTTGGAATGGCGGATGCACAATGGAATTCTGGGAGGGGAAGTCTAGAGGCCGGGACATAGGATGAGTTTGGACACTGTCAATTTTTCTAATATTAACCTGCACGTGACCACGGAGAGGTTTGGGCCCGAAGGAGGCGGTTTCCTATTTTAAAGAACAACGATAGGGAGGTCAAACTCTAGCCTTGATTTTAGGCTACCAATCTCATGATTTTTAATTTTCTAATTTATGGATTTTTGGCAGGGGGCACCCTGTTAGCAGTTTTCAAATTCATTTTGGATTTTCCCCTTTAAGTTTCGACCAATGGTTTCAAAAGAAGGAAAGGAGGTGTAGGTGATGAACCTACCTCGACTCCTTGAAGAATTTATGTGCCGAATTCGAAAGGAGCAACAAAATGGAGCTCGAGCATGGAGGCGAAGGATGCTGGGGTTGAAAAGCACTTTGAATTCCTTTCTATCATTTGAAAATGACAAATCGAAACTTGTTTAAATAGCCCCCAACACCATTAATACCTTAATAAATGATTGATACAACAAAAGGTAAAGTAGGTGGATTCAAATTTCTCGGGCGACAGCGGGAGGTCCAGGTTTCGGTGGCTGAAAAGACGTTGAACCACAACTGCTTGAAAATTAGTGAAATGCAAGTCAAATAGTGAATAGGAACCTAGGGTCCGAGGTCTAGAAAGACATTGACCAATGACCATGTGGAATGAAAAAACTCAGACAGAAATCCAAGAGTCGAGGTATAGTGTCTAGGAAGACATATGGGTAGAGCCATCAAGTTTAATAAATAGTTCAAACAACCATCAAAGCACCAAGATTCAAAAGCGAGGAAGATGCCAACTATCAGCCTCGAAGAATGGTGAAGCCAACATGGAAACCCGCAAAGGGAAACTCAAGAGAGTAAATCTAAGGGTCTAGGCCCGAAAGGCACCACAAACGTCAGAAAGGCCACTTGTCAGATAAAACCCAAAAGGGCTCAAGACTTAGCACTTTTTAGAGGGGAAAAATTAGGTCAACCCTAAAATGTGACTTTTGAGAATTTGTTGAGCATCAAGGATGCAAAAAAGGGGACACAAAATGAGGTGAAGAAAAAATGACCCAACAAGCCAAAAGAAAAGAGAGGGTCCCCATTCCGAATGGGGCATGTTTGCAAGAGGCACAATAAATGGTGACTTCGTTGGGAGAAAACTCTCGACGTTCTAGAGATAAATATTCACTCTAAACCCATGATCTATAGTTTCGAATGCCAAAGATAATTTTCAAAATTGAACTAAGAGAAATTTAAGGAAGGAAAAATTGAGTCACACCACAAAATCATCATGGAGGTGTGTGCTTGATAAGTTCATTTCCTTTCCTTAGAGATAGCATGACCAACCACTAATTGGGATGAAAAAGTTACGTAGTTCGCCTGAACCCAAAAATAACCTGGACATTTCTTCACTACCAATCAGGCATCCATATCCCCAATGAAGTTTTCATTGTGACCCCATGAACATAGCTCTACTACCATCCAAGTGTCCATAGCCCCGGTAGAGATATTTGCACACCCATATGGTTGTTGCCTTTATATTGTCTATTTTTTCATTTGATTTCTTTTTAGCATTTTTATTTTTCTTTATGTTCAACTCTGTAAGCAACGAAGCTCACTATGGGCTTAGGAATCATAGTGGTCACTAGAGTAGACTTTAGATTTTTCACTTATCCAGGCTTCTCAGTAATCACAATACCAATCTTTGGAAATTTTAAAAAGTGTTTCTGTGTGTTCCATGATAGACACTAGAAATTCAATTGGGACACCATCCTAAGTCAGTTCAGAGTTCAAAGTTGAAAACCAATGCTTAGGGGATTTCAAAGGTTAGCAATAGGGAATGAAGGCTTATCTAGAGAACAATGCAAGAGTGAGCAGCAGGGAAAACCATTTATTGAGCCAAGCATGACCACCACAATAGAACATGAAGAATCTCTCTAGGTCAAAACAAAAATAGTCGAGAAACAAGGAAAATAGAAGGACAAAGCAAGGAAACCTATCCTAACCTATGTACAGGTATTTAAACAAACAACTTTAGAAGAGCTCAGGCTTGAAGTAATGTTTGAGGTGCTGCCCATTGACAAGCAATGAGACATCTTCACTAGTTAAAGTCTTCAAACAAAAAGCATTTTCTCCAAGGATTTCAGAAATTTGAAAGGGGCCAAGCCAAAGCTTGTCAAATTTATCATGTCCCCCTTTATTTTCATGGGCCTTCTCCCAATAAAGGACCAGATTAGAAATTCAGAAGGCCTTGATTTTGGCTCGACGGTCAAACCATCTTTTGAATACATCCCGATGCTTTGCAAAATTTTCTTTTGCACGGTCTCATACTTCTTGTAGGTGTAGTATCCCACCAAGGTGAGCTTCTCTACAATCTCCCCCTTCATAAAAATTGTTGATGAACTGGAGGGTAGGGATTCTCAAGTGTATTGGGAAAAAGAGCTCCAAGCCACAAATGAGATGGTACGGGGAATCTCCAAGGGCAGCCTTGTGATGAGTACGGTCTTCCCAAAGGGAGAAACAAAGTTGGGTATGCTAGTCTTTGGGATTCCTATCTAGTAGCTTCTTGATCACAGTGATCAAGTTCTTGTTGGTTGACTCAGCAAGGCCATTGCCTTGGGGATAGTAATTGGATGAAAATTTAAGGGTGATACCATAATCAAAGGCCCAACCTGTGAATTTTAATAAAGAAAATGTAGGACCATTATCACATACCAGTGTATAAGGACAGCCAAAGCGATTTAAAATTAAACTTTCTAAAAAATTAATTATTACTTCAGTTGTGTATTGCCTGCAAGAAATTGCTTCTCTCCACCTAGTACAATAATCGGAAGTGATCAGTATGTACCTATGCCTAGCAGATGATGGAGGTCTTACTAGACCAATGAAGTTGAGACCCCACTACATGAACGACCTTACCTCCAAAAAAGGTTGCAACGGGACAACAACATTCCTTACTCAGGTGGTAGCAGCCTGGCAAGTATGGAAATGACCGTGAGAATCCTTGAAAAATATGGGCCAATAGTACCTGACTAATATTTGATGCGCAATTGATATACCAAAACTGTGACCAACCCCGAACTTATCATGGAGCTCTTTGAGAATAGGATCAAATTATTCTTTACCAAGGCATCTCAAGTAGATAAATTCATGGTTCCTCTTGTACAATACAACACCCTACAACATGTAATTTCTGATTTTCAATCTAAGGGCTTGCCTTTGGACCCATTGCAGATGAGGCAAACATTTATGATTCAACAAGTAATACAATATGTCATTGTACCATTCCCTGGGAGAGACATCTTCTAGCTAGTACTATTGTAGTGTGAGTTTAGGCCCAACCTCAATAACCACTTCTACCATCATTTTGGCAAGTGCCCGTCCTCTCACCAGCCTCATTGGTTGGATTTCCATATCATACTCCTACAACAATGCAATCCATTTTTCCTTTGCTCTCCTATTTTTTTCGGCATAAAAAAGGTCTTCACCGCGGGGTCAGGAACTATAGAAAATACTTTGTTGCACAAGATATAATGCCTAAAATTCTTGACCCCCTTAACAAGGGCATAGGCTTGTTTTTCGACATTGTGATAGTGTAGTTCAACATCTTTCAAAGGGGTACTCATGAAGGTGAACAAATGTTCACTCCCCTCATCATCCTTCTATGTCAAGATATTATCACACGAATGATCCAAAGAGAATGAGTAGATATAGAAGTGATTTAGTAGTTGGGGCTTACTAGCATGGGGGCGTTAGCAATTGCCTTCTTAATTTCCCCAAAATCTTGCTTTTTTTTTTTGGGGTCCACACGACCTTGGCGTCCTATTTTAGCATAGCATTGAGTGGTTTCACAATTTCCATGAAGACTATGATAAACTTACAGACAAAGTTGATCTTTCCAAAAAAAGATTTTAATTCCTTTTTTCTTCCTAGCAGTTGAATCTTCATGATTGATTGGATACTCTCAAGGTCAATATAAATTCCCCTCTCTGATAGGACATGTTCCCTTCAGTGATACCGAAGATACACTTCTTCGAATTAAGGGAAATCCTGAATTCATGACATCTCTGAAAGAATTTGCATAAGCCAGCGATGTGATTACCCCAATGCTTTGAGAACACTCTCAAATCATCCATGTAGATGATTATGCACTTTTTGATTAGGTCCTTGAAAGCAATATCCATGGCGCACTAGAAAGTAGCACTAGCATTGATTAGTCCAAATGGCATTCATCTATAAGTGAAAGTTCCCCATTTGGTGGTGAATTTTGTTTTGTGTCGATCTTCATATTGTACCATGACCTGATTGTACCCCAAATATCCATCCAGGAAGGACATCATATGAGAGTCATTTACTATATGCAACACCTCATCTAATGAATGTACAAGATGGTTATCCTTTTATGAGGCTCAATTTAGGTTGCGAAATTTGATGCACAATCTGATTTCCCCATTCTTCTTTCTAATAGGGACCAAATTCACCACCCATGTGGAATGTCTAATCAAAAAAATGATCTTGGATGACAATAAATTTTGTACTTCCTTGTATATTATTGGTTCCATCAAAGCATTGACAAGGCACTGCTTCTATCAAAATGGCTTTGCATCTAGTCTGAGAGGGATGGTGTGGGTGGTAATTGACATATCATACATTTTGAGATCCTCATATCTCCAAGTGATGACATTGTGGTACTTCCATAGAGCCTCGATTATACCCTTCCTTTCCTCAGGAGCGCACACCTTACCAATGAACACATTCTTAGCATTCTTGGTCGTTCCGAGGTTGTAGGTGTCACATTGGTCATTGATGGTATCCTTCTTAGCTTGTTGATCCTGATCTCTGATCTTATCCAAGTCAAATATTTGCTCTAATTGGACCATCCCCCTAGGGATGGTATTGGTCTTTAGGTTGATAATCCCCTCCATATCCAGGTTAGCCTCTTGAGGCTCAACCTTGTCGATTATTTAGGTAGCAAACATATCTGAACTAGTGATAAAATCTAGGATGTGTTTGTCATCATTGAATACTTGGATGTTAGCTACGTTGTCCAAAACTGATGGGACACAGGTGAGTTCCACAGTGAATCTTTTGAGGTCCGATAGGGACAATGGTTATAACATGCTTGTTGCCTTTGTTGTAGTTGGTGAGTCTTTAATCATAACAGGAATAGATCTTCCTAACTTTCTTTATGACCAACTCCAAATCTCCATACACTTGGAGCATCTTGACTCCTTTTATTATGCCATCAGGAGGCCCAAGACCAAGGCCTCATACTCTGCTATGTTATTGGTGCAATAAAACTGAAGTCTATGAGAAAAAAAGTATGATTTACCTTTGGGGCTGATCAATTCAAAACCTGCTCTAGCCCCATGCTTGGATTTGGACCCATCAAAGCGCAATGTCCAAAATCTAGGAGAATCCTTGAATGTAGAACCAAAATATCTGACCTTCACCTTTAGTGGGGCCTTCATTTCAATAACCATTTGGGGAGGTGTAGGGGAGAAACATATTTGTTTGGGTGTTGTTGTTCGAACTTTCTCATTCAAAGTAGATTTTCTTCTAACATGTTCAATTGTTGTCTGACACAAATAATAGTCAAACTTTGAGTGAGCATTATTATGTACCCTACACCAATTAGGCAACAAGAGTTCTTGAAATTTCATTCAGGCTCCCAAACTAAGCTAGTCTTGTATGCATTTTTCCATGAAATTTTGGAAGCCATCCAACAACCCAAGATTGTCATCCTCACCTAACTCTTCATCATCAGATTCTATCAACACTTTAGTGCTTTGAGAGGAATTATCTAAATTAGCAGGCGGGCTGCATAATATGAGGAAAACCTTGCCTATTCCCTTTTCTTCAAGGCATTCTTGCTTGTTTTGATATGATACTAGGGAATAATTCCCCAAATGAGTTTCAGAAAACAACACCTCATTTGTGTTGTTGTATTCGGTGATCATGAATCTCATCCATGGCTCCCAATCAATCCAAATCTGATTTGACATTCCTTTATGTGGCAACCACATGTGGGAGTAGTTAGTTGCAATGTATCCATTCAATACCCTCATGAAATTCCTTCATAGGATTATACCATACATATCTGAGATACCAACCACCTGAATATCTATGGTCTATTGGATTTGGGGATCAACAACAATTTGCATAGGTATTTTGTTAATTTCCCCCACTATGTTAATCTCAATTTTTTCAAGCTATGTTACCTTCCATCAAGAGGGAGTTGACATTATTCTAAGTGCCTTGCACATTCTCAAGGGCATGACATTGGTAGAAGCCCCTGACTCCAACATGCAATTGTGGAGGTTCTTCCCAAACACGTGAATGGTGGTAGGGAAGGGAGGAGTTTTGAATTTTCCCTAAAAAATCCCCCAGAAACATCTACCTAGGTGACTTGGCCTTTGTCCTTCTCATTGCCCCTGCTTTGGGTTGATACCTGATTAATTACTTTTTCAAAAAGTTTGTTTTCTTACTAACTTGTAGGCGGGTCAGCCTTACTATTGAAGACCTATCTAATGACTAAATTTTTTTGTTGATCATCGTAGGAGACCCTCTTAGCTAGAGCTTCTTGAGTTGACCCCAGTGGAGTCCCATTTATCATTCTTAAAAAGGAATTCCTAACAGAAGACACCTTTAACAGGTCAAAGGCAGGCACGCTCACCTTCACATTCTTAAATTCTTTAGCAATGTACTCCCCCATCTATTTGAATTCCTCATCATATGAAAATTTTTGGGAGCAGCTAGTGGGTTGGCTTTGGCCATGGTTCTATTGTTTATTCTTCCTGAGGTACCATGTGGGTGTATGGGGAAAACCCGGGTTATTGCTTACATTTGGATCAGGAGGGGTGCTAAAATTATTCGATGGAGTGGAGGTTGTAGAAGGACCTCAAGCATGACCACTAACTTGTCTATTCCTCATGTTATAAGGGGTATTCCATTGGTGAAACATTTGGACTTAATCCTCCCTAGGCTCTTCTTCATCCTCTTAGGACCATTATCTACTGAATCAAAAAGCTAAGCCAAAGGACTTTTGGAACTTACCTCTTCCACTTTATCATTGTTGCTCAAGTTGGAACCCTCCTAATATGGTGTGTTGCACTCAAATTTTGGAAAAGGGGCTTGATTAACCACCAACACCAAAGATTCATACTGCTCAGACTGGACGATGTCTCTACACCCTAAATTTTCCACAACATTTTGGACCTCAACTTGGAAGATGTCTACAACACTTTGGAACTCTAGACAATCCAACTTAGAGTTTCGACTTGTTTTGTGTGTGCAACACCAACCAGATAAAGCGGCCTCAACCAAGCAAAATTTGCTTGTAGTGTTCTCATTGTTGCTAGGCTAATCTAGGGGTGTGGGGATGCCACCATTATTGGGTCTTGTTTTCCAGGCCCAGTTTTGCCTTTGGAAGGGCCTTCTATCAAATTTCTGACCTGAATTCTAATTTATGTCATAACTCTGCTCGGATGATGTGTTAGCATCCTGACTGTCCCAGCTTTCATGATGATCTTAGTTATCATGATTAAGGTTACACTGGGTGCTCTTTTGTGATGCTTGTAGCGGGTTGTACTGATTTCTCAAGTGTGTCATTTCCATGGACATCTTCTTGATCATCTCTGTGAGCTCGTCAATCCTGTCCTTTTCAACATTATTTGGTTGTGACGTTGAATTCTAGAAGAACAAAGGTTTTGCAACCAGCTGATTTTGATGAGAAGGTGGGAATTTAGCTGCTTGGAGATATGCTAGCACCTAGGGTGGCTAAGGATGGGAATACTACTACTGGGACAATAAATAGTGAGGGACCGATGGTGCATGATTCATTGGCTACCCAAGGTTGGGAACTATAGGTAGTTGTGGTACTTGATTCAGTAGGGTTTTCTGCTACTCCAAGGCTTGAGTAAGCCCTTGAATCTGTTCCAGATGTGTCATCTGCCCGAGACAAGTTAGTAGACCATAAATGTTCTACCCCAGATCCATGCTAGCAATAATTGCCTCAATGTTTGCATCGACCAACCTTGTGGGTGGTGGTCGCATTATTTTTACTACAGCTAAAGTAAGGTTATCCAATGTTACATAATAAACAAGAAAAACAACAACGCCATTGAAAATGTATGGGGCCTATAGCCAAGTGTACACTTTGTGAAAGAGATCATTAAATGAGTTGATCAGTTCATTGATCTCTCTTTGAGCTGACATGAAGTGTCAGTATGATTTGTGAGGGCTAACCGACATCTTGAATTTCTATGGGAAAGCCTCCTTTAAAAGAGTCCAAGTATTAATCATTTTGGTGGGCAAGTTGACATACCAGTAGAATGCATCCTCCCCGAGAGATTAGGGAAAGAGCCTATAGGCCATGTCCTCATATATAATCTGCATAGTCTTCAATGTGATTTCAATAATCCTTACATGTTCCTCCGTAGTCCTCTGCAGTTCTCAAGCATTGAATTTTGTGTAGAAGATTTCAGGATTCTTTGGGATATCATGATATAAATTGAAGGCCAAAGGGGATGGGTTATTGCCCAGCCATGCCATGGGTGGAGGTGGTGGAGGAGACTGTTCCATACAAACTAGCAGCTATACATGGACAACACTAGGGTTTGATATTGTGTTTGGCTGAAAGGCAATATTCAGCCCAGACAGAGTGGCGGTGTAGAAGGTGGTATGCCAATGATAATGAAGAAGGCGGAGGTGAAAGAGAAGTGAGCTTGTTTGGTGAAGTGGAGATGGATGGTTTCCTTTATTTAGCTCTTTTAGCTCTAACAAGGGGCTATAATTCATGAAGTTCTCCTTTATTTGGTGTAGAACTCAAGACTCAATGAAATCTCTTAGGGGAGAAAGACCCAATTCAATCCAAATTTTTCTGCAAAAATCCCTCCTTCTAGCGCTAGTTCTTTTGATGGTGTTTTTATGCACTTCTCAACACAGGTAATGTGTAGGTGCATTACCTCTCTTGAAAGACAATCTTCCACAATCAAATTGCAGAACACTATCCCAAGGTCTCTCGGATGTTAGGTCATGACGATGCTTGGAATATATCAGTTGATGTATAATGTGATTTTCTAGAATCATAAGGCAGTCTTACGTGAGTCAAAGTTGTAGGAGAATCAGATCTACGAAGAAAGTTCTTTGGATAGGAAATTACTACACTTTGTTGTAGGTTCAAAAAATAGTCTTGAACTCCATATTTTTGTTGAATTTGACATTACAATGTACAATGAAACTTAGCATATGTTACCTCTTAAAAAAAGAAGGAAATGAGCAAGGAAGAGGGAAGGTTCTAGGACCTGCAACTACTGATGAATAGTGATCATGGAGGTTCTTGTTGTGGATAGTTTCCTTAAAATAGAATTTCACTTAGCCAAAAATTTCACAATGTCATGAAATCTATGCTATCTTCTAAGGACTATAGATAATTCATGATTTATTCACCATACATATGTGAATAAAGATGAATTTTATAGAGCAGCAATAAAATCATGGTCCAGACTAACTTTGCATAGTCACTTACCAACAACAAATGACTAAAAGGATGGACAAGAAAGGCATACACACAACATGAATCTTCACAACAAGAGACGACATTACTAAATATACCAAGGAAATCTAAAAAGGAAACTAAGAACAACAAAATAACTTAACCTATATTCTTAACTTATTGGAGAAGAATCATGAAACATGTGAATAAATCTAAAATACACCAAAAGCACTATATTTCTATTGCAATTTTTGCAGCATGCCTTTACAACAATTCGACTCTCTTAAAATGAGAAGAGGAGACCCCTATTTATAGTTTTCAAAAAGAAAAATGAGTGGCCAAGATTCAATTCTATTGTGTGGCCAAGTTCCACTTTACAACAGGGTTTCACCTACCGCCAAAGATATTACATTTAAAAACATCTTTTGACATTTCCCTATTTTGTCTTCTAGTGGTAGTATTGTAGAATTTTATCTTTTTGTTGATTGCTCTTTGTTGCAGCTATTCTTTCAGAAATTCCTCATCAATGATAGGGTTGCCTTCCTATTGTTTCAAATCCGCATACTCCATGACTCTAAAGATCATCGATTGGAGCTTGTCAACCTCAATGATGTTAGATCTTAACACTTGATAATTCATTCTTTGGAATTGTTAACGATATTTTCCCAATCTTTGTCATACTTGGCAGTGTTGTCTCTGAAAATCTTGAACTGGGTAAAAGCTCAAGAAAATAGCTCATAAAATCTATGGTGACTTTGGATGACATTCCCTTCTCCATCCTTCTTTGGAAATGTGTCTTTATGTGTTATCGATTGATCTTAATAGAAAGTATCTTGTACCCTATTATCAGCTTGAGATATTTAGCACAATCTCCTCTCGCCTCCTTAGCCCACTCAATATCCAGAATTAATCTTTCTAAGATCTATTCTAGCCTCCCCTTTTGGTGATCAAAGTCTCTCTTCCATACATCCATCAACCAATGGTCATCGTCCTTGAAGGCAAGGTCCTTTTCCCATACCTCACTTGGCAGTGCGAGGATAGCCTAGATTTTTGGATAGACACTCTTATTCTTCTTTGGGAACCCCTCATAGATTTTCTTCATGCCTTCAAGAGATGTTTGTACTTCTAGGAACTTATTTTTTGTTTAGACAGCCAAATTGATGCTCATATTTCCAATGTGCAAGACCTACCAGAACCAATTTATTGTGGTCTTATCCAAATTTCTCATCATTTCCAACTTGTTAATCTATTCCTAGGGCATCAACTACGGTGGAGCTGATGATGTGGTAGGTTGTTCATCAGGAGATGACCATTGCTAAATTTAGGTCATTAGATCAGCCATGTGTGCCTTGAGCTCTTCCGTTGAAACCTTATCCGACTGGATAAGGTGCACCACTATGGCGACTGATTCCTGGAGGTGGTTGACCTTTTGTTCCATAGTAGCCACTCCCAAGTTGATGGTGGAGACGTTATAGCTTATTCCTTGTTCTCCAACCATCGGAATAGCTATTTGCACTACTCTGGATCTGGAGGCATCCATCATTACCTTAGATCTGATTCTTGGCTTCTTCTATTTCTTGGTCTTAATCTGAGCTCTATCTAGTATTTCTTCCAGCCTTGCTTTGGGATCCTTTAGGGCAGGAGTTCCCTTTTCTAGCTACCTTTCTAACCAGTTGGGCATCTCAAGTCCATATGTGGCCTAGTTGTATGTTGCCTAAAGTGGTACTCGACCAATTCCTTTTCTGAGTTTCCCGCACACTTGGAAGCATGAATTTGATACAACCCTAACCAATTTTGAGGGGATAGGGGGTTCCTACAAGATGTTTAGGGTACCGGGACAACATATTCATCCTTTCTACGAATTCTTGTGCGTGAGTGTAGGTGAACTTGGGGAATCGTATAAATACATAGGCATAGTGCTTGAGAAGGGCCCTAGCGCTATAGGAGAATCTTCTCTCAAAATCACCTCCCATAGACCGAATGATATATGTAGTAAAAGAATCATTAACCTGACGGTAGTCTCACTTGAAATTCCTATATTGCAGTTGCAAGTATCTATTGTAGGTCTTGATCTCTCTTCCCAGTGCCTCATTGGGCATTGCAGATAGTCCATGATAATTTCATCAATTAGAAAGTGATTAGACTAGGTAATACGTCATGTATAACTTGGATGTCTTTCTTACATTGACGAATTGCTTTTGAAAGCAATTGCTGATTATCTCCCCCAATAGAATGCAACGTCACTTCCATGGAGAATTTTTGAACAAAGTACAATATCCATTCTTTGAAGAAGGTCATAATAGGAAGGCCTATTACTCTGCTGAGTAGGGTGACCAATTCTTGATAGTCTTCAAAGAATTCATTGCAATAGAGCTCTTAGGGAAATTTTGCAACGCTAGCCCACCTGTCTTTCAACCAATATTGGTTGATCAGTTTCTTTCACTTTATAGGATCCTAATCCCATAATGCTTTACACTCCTCTATGGTTGGTTCATCCATTCTTTCAAAGGTGGGGATATAGAAGGTGTTAGTTATCCTAACAGGGGACATATCAGCTAGGATGTTGCCATCCTTTTCCACGATTGTTCTTGTTTCAACTGGGTATGCCTCCCGACATGCCATTATCAACTTAGGGGCCACCAAGGTGGGCAAGAAACCTATAGCTTTGGTAGGTTTGTTGCTTCTGATCAACTTTACATTATCTATCTTTGGGTCTACCTTGACCCTTCGCATAAATTCATCAATATTGACTTGCTCGATATTGGTGTTTGTGATGTTCTTCGAACTGGTTGTGACCTTGGAATGCAAAGGTGCCCATTGGATTTGATACTTCATTTGTTCTTTGTCTTCTTTCCCTTAGGGGGCTTTGGTAGTTCTTTTCCTTTTGTCATTGGCTGCCGCAGAGGCCCCTGCACAAGATTCCATAAATCCTACACAGAGAGACAAGAGTTAGCAACATTAACATGAGAGAGTGGCCTCAAAAAAATCCCTACAAATCAAGGTTAGATCCACAACATTTATCTGAGAAAAGTCTAACACTTGATAAAAATATCGTTAGAAGGAAAACAGGTGACCTGAGTTCCAAGGACCATACTTCCTCTTGCAGAATGTTGTTTGAAAGGGAAAATGAGGCAAGGTACTCCTAATGACCTTTCTCGGTACTATATTTTTTTAACTAAGGGTTGGTGTGAAAGAAGGTGCATTTTTAGGAAGTGGGTCAAAGTCCATTTTTTATTTGGAGGCTATTTGAGCCATCATTCTTGCATTTGTGCTTCAGCTACAAGAAAGTCATTTAGGGTTGGTTGTTTAAAACAATGCAGGGAAAACAACATTCTAGGAGTTGGGTTCTGGAGTTCGGGTTGCTAGGGTCCGGAAGGTGCTATGGGATAGTCATGCAAAATGGTGAAAACCAGAAAAAATTTTGAGGATGGAATTCCGAAAGGTTATACCCAAGGCAGATGGATCAATTATAAAAAAACCCAACAATGGATGGAGGTTTAGGGTCCGGCGGCCAGGAAGACGGACATGCTTGGCCATTCGGGATGGTGGAAGCTAAACGAAGTCCTAGAGGCCGAGTTCTAGGTGAAGTCCAGATGTTCAATTTTTCCCATTTCAATTCATGTAAAGTGAAAGGGTGACCACAACTTGGGAACCAAAAATACGCTCGCGGGTAGCCATTTGAAATGGCAAAGTAGGGACAATGATGTGGGGATGGAAGTTCAAGTGTTGGGGTTTGAGGACAACCCCACAATTTATTTATTTTTGTTGGAGTTTGTTACGGACTTCACATGTCTGGGGTACAAGGTCTGGAAGGACGTAGGAAGAAATCCATTTGGAATGGCAGAGGCAAAATAGAAACTCGAGAGGGATAGTCCGGAGGCCGGGACCCAGGATGAGTTTGGACACTGTCAATTTTTTGAAGTTTGACCCGCACGCGGATGCAGAGAGGTCCGGGCTTGAAGGAGGCGATTTCTTGTTTCAGAGAACAATGACAGGGATGTCAAACTTCGGTCTTTATTTTAGGCTACTGATCTCATGATTTTCAATTTTCTAATTTATGGGTTTTTGGTAGGGGGCACGCTCTTAGTAGTTTTCAAATTCATTTCGGATTTTCCCCTTTAATTTTTGACCAATGGTTTCAAAATAAGGAAAGGAGGTGCAAGTGATGAACCTACCTCGACCCCCTGAAGAATTCATGTGCCGAATTCACAAGGAACAACGAAGCTAGAGCTCGGGCTTAGAGGCGAAGGATGTTTAGGTCAGAAAGCGCTTTGAATTCCTTTTTATCATGTGAAAATGATATGTTAGAACTTGTTTAAATAGCCCCCAGCACCATTAATGCCTTAGTAAATGCTCAGTACAATAGAAGGTAAAGTAGGTGGTTTCAAATTTCTCAGGTGGTGGTGAGAGGTCTAGGTTCTAGTGGTCAGAAAGACGTGAGCCATGACCACTTGAAAATCCATGAAATGCAAGTCAAAAAGCAAGCAGGAACCTAGGATCTGAGGTCCAGAACGATGTTGACCAATGACGGTGTGGAACGAGGAAACTTAGATGGAAATATGAGAGTCGTGGTCTAGTGTCCGGGAAGACATATGGGTAGAGCCGTCAAGTTGAAAAAATAGTCTGAACAATCGTC
Organism: Sequoiadendron giganteum; assembly: GCA_007115665.2. Taxonomy (NCBI): domain Eukaryota; kingdom Viridiplantae; phylum Streptophyta; class Pinopsida; order Cupressales; family Cupressaceae; genus Sequoiadendron; species Sequoiadendron giganteum. Next base: position 466,155,033 of record CM021104.1, on the reverse strand, counting down.
AAAGCACCAGGATCCAAAGGCTAAGAAGACGCCAATTGTCAGACTCAAAGAACAACGAAGCCGACATGGAAACCTACAAAGGGAAACTTGAGAGGTTAAATCTGAGGGTTTGAGCTTGGAAGGTGCCACATATGTCAGAAAGGTCACCTATTAGATATAACCCGAAAGGGCTCAAGAATTAGGACTTTCCGAAGGGGAAAAATTAGGTCAACCCTAAAATGTGACTTTTGAGAATGTGCTAACCATCAAGGATGCCAAAATGGGCACACAAAATGAGGTGAAGAAAAAGGACCCAACAAGCCAAAATAAAAGAGAGGGTCCTCATTTCGAATGGGACATGTGTACAAAAGGCACAAAAAATTGTGATTCCATTGGGAGAATGCTCTCGACGTTCTAGAGATAAATATTCATTTCGAACCCATTATCTCTAGTTTCGCACGCCAAAGCTGATTTTCAAAATTGAACTAAGAGAAAGTTAAGAAGGATAAATTGAGTCACACCGTGACATTATCATGGAGGTGTGTGCTTGATGAGTTCATTTCCTTTCCTTAGAGATAGCACGGGAAACCACTGATCGGGATGGAAAAGCTACGTAGTTTACCTAACCCCAAAATTAACGTAGACATTGCTCCATTGGCAGTCAAGCATCTATAGCCCCGATGAAGTTGTCATTTTGACCCCACAAACATAGCTCTACTACCAACCAAGCATTCATATCCCCGATAGAGATATTCGCACACCCATATGGTTGTTTCCTTTACATTGTCTAGTTTTTTCATTTTATTTCTTTTCAGCATTTTTATTTTTCTTTATGTTCAACCATGTAAGCAATGAAGCTCACTATGGGCTTGGGAATCACAGTGGTCACTGGAGAAAACTTTAGATTTTTTACTTATCCAGCCTTCTCAATAATCACCATACCATTCTTTGGAAATTTTAAAATGTGTTTTTGTGTGTTCCATGATAGATGCTAGAAATTCAATCGGGACACCATCCTAAGTTAATTCAGAGTTCAAAGTTGAAAACCAATTCTTAGGGGATTTTAAAGGTTAGCAATAGGGAATGAAGGATTATCTTGAGAACAATGCAAGATTGGGTAGCAGGGAAAACTGTTTATCAAGCCAAGCATGGCCACCACAACAGAATGTGGAGAATCTCTCAAGGTCAAAACAAAAATAGCCGAGAAACGAGCAAAACAAAAGGAAAAAGCAAGGAAACCTATCCTAACCTATGTATAGGTATTTACACAAACAACTTTAGAAGAGCTCAGGCCTAGAAGTAATGTTTGAGGTTCTGCCCGTTGATAGGCAATGAGAGACCTTCACCAGTCAAAGTATTTAAATGAAAAGCATTTTCTCCAAGGATTTGAACAATTTGAAAGGGGCCAAGCCAAAGCTTGTTGAATTTTTTATGTCCCCCTTTCTTTTCGTGGGCCTTCTCCCAATAAAGGACCAAATCAAAAATTTAGATTGCCTTGATTTTGGCTCGGTGGTTGAACCATCTTTTGACTATGCCCTAATGCTTGGAAAAAATTTCTATTGCACGGTCTCGTACTTCTTGTCGGTGTAGTAGTTCGGTGAGGGGACCTTCTCTGCGCTATCCCCCTTCATAAAAAATATTGATGAACTTGAGGGTAGGGATTCTCAAGTGTATGGGGAAAATGGGCTCCAAGGCATAAACGCGATGGTATGGGGAATCTCCAAGGGCAGCCTTGTGACAAATATGATCTACCCAAAGGGTGAAATGAAGTTGGGTATGCCAGTCTTTGGGATTCCTATCTAGTAGCTTCTTGATCATAATGATCAAGTTCTTGTTGGTTGAATCATCAAGGCCATTTCCTTGAGGATAATAATTGGATGAAAATCTAAGGGTGATACCATAACAAAAGGCCCAATCCATGAATTTTAACAAAGAAAATGCAAGACCATTATTACATACCAGTGCATAAGGACAACCAAAGCGATTAAAAAATTAAACTTTTGAGAAAATTAACTATTACTTTAGTTGTGTATTGCCTACAAGAAATTGCTTATGTCCACCTAGTACAATAATTGGAAGTGGTCAGAATATACCTATTCCCAACAGATGATGGAGGGCTTACCAGACCAATGAAGTTGAGACCCCATTATGCAAATGACCTTACCTCCAAAAAAAGTTACAACGAGACTGCAACATTCCTTTCTCGGGTGGCAACAATCTGGCATATGTTGTAAGTATGGACATGACCATGAGAATCCTTGAAAATTGTGGACCAATAGTACCGAGCTCTTAATATCTGATGTGTAGTTGATAAAATGGAACCGTGACCAGTCCCAAACTTATCATGGAACTCTTTGAGAACATGATCAACTTTTTCTTTACCAAGGCATCTCAAGTAGATACCTTCATGGTTCCTCTTGTACAATACGACACCCTGCAACATGTAATTTCTACTTTTCAATCTAAGGGCTTTCCTTTGGATCCTCTGTAGATGAGGCAAACATTTATGATTCAATAGGTAATACACTACGTCATCATACCATTCCCTTAGAGAGACATCTTCCAGTTGGTACTGTTTCATTGTGAGTTCGGGCCCAACCTCAATAACCACTTTTTCCATCATTTTGGCAAGTGCCTATCCTCGCACCAGCCTCATTGGGTGGATTTCCATATCATACTCTTGCAGCAATGCAATCCTTTTTTCCCTTCACTCTCCTAGTTTGTTTTACATAAGAAAGGTCTTCACCATGGGGTTAGGAACTATAGAAAACAATTTGTTGCAAAAGATATAATGCCTGAACTTCTTGACCCCCTTAACAAGGGAATAGGCTTGTTTTTCGACATTATGATAGCGTAGTTCAACATATTTCAAAGGCATACTCATGAAGGTGATTGTATGTTCACTCCCCTCGTCATCCTTCTCCATCAAGATACTGGCACACAAATGATCTGAAGTGAATGAGTAGATGTAGAGTGGCTTTAGGTAGTTGTGGCTAACTAGCACAAGGGCATCAACAATTGCCCTCTTAATTTCCCCAATATACTGCTTTGCTTGTGGGGTCTAGTCAACCTTGGCATCCTATTTTAGCATAGCATTGAGTGGTTTGACGATTTCCACAAAGCTTGTGATAAACTTGTAGACAAAGTTGATCTTTTAGAAAAAAGATTTTAATTCCTTTTTTTTGCTTGGCAGCAGAATCTTCATGATTGATTGGATATGCTCGGGGTTGATATAAATTCCCCTCTTTGATAGGACATGTCCAAGGAGCTTCCCTTAAGTTACACCTATGATACACTTCTTTGGATTAAGGGAAACCTCAAATTCACAACATCTTTGAAAGACTTTGCATAGGTCAGTGAAGTGATTACCTCGCTACTTTGAGAACACTATCAAATCATCCATGTAGATGATTATGCACTTTCTGATCAGGTCCTTGAAAGCAATATCCATGGTGTGCTGGAAAGTAGCACCAACATTGATTAGTCTGAATGACATTCTTCTATAAGAGGAAGTTCCCCATTTGGTGGTGAATGTCATTTTGTGTCGATCTTCATACTGTACCATGACCTGATTGTACCCCAAATATACATCCAGGCAGGACATCATCTGAGTGTCGTTTACTATCTGCAAAAACTCATCTAATGAAAGTACATGATAGTTATCCTTTAATGAGGCTTGATTCAAGTTGTGAAAGTTGATACACAATCTGATTTCCCCATTTTTCTTTTTAACAAGGACCAAATTCACCACCCATGTGGAATGTCTAATTGGAAAAATGATCCTAGCGAACAATAAATTTTGTACTTCCTTGTATATTATTGGTTCTAGCAAAGTGTTGACAGGGTGATGCTGCTGTTGACATGGCTTCACATCTGGTCTGAGAGGGATGGTGTGGGTGATATTTAATGTATCATACATTGTGAGATCCTTGTAGCTCCAAGTGATGACATTGTGGTACTTCTATAGAGCCTTTATTATACCCTTCCTTTCCTCAGGAGTGCACACCTTACCAATGAACATGTTCTTAGCCTGTTGATCCTGATCTTTGATCTGATCCAAGTCAAAGATTCACTCTAATTGTATCATCCCCTAGGGATGGTATTGGTCTTTAGGTTGATAATCCTCTCTATATCTAGGTCAACCTCTTGAGGCTCAACCTCATCGATTATTTGGATAGCAAACACATATGAACTGGTGATAAAATCCAAGATGTGTTTGTCATCATTGAATACCTAGAAGTTGGCTACCTTATTCAGTACTGATGGGATGGAGGTGAGTTCCATTGTGAATATTTAGAGGCCCGAAAAGGATAGTGATTGTAGCATGTTTATTGCTTGTGCTAAGGCATTGGCAGTATGATTCTAAGAACACGAGATCAATTGGATATTAAATGCATCCAGTCCTTCTAGTAGGTCCCATACCCAATGCTCTAGTTGGTGAGTCTTCGATCATAATAGGAATAGATCTTCCTAACTTGCTTTATGACCAACTCTAAATATCTATACACTTGGAGCATCTTGACTCCTTTTCTTAGTGCTATCAAGAGGCCTAGGACCAAGGCCTCATACTCTGCTATGTTATTGGTGCAATAAAACTAAAGTCCCTTTTCTTCAAGGCATTCATGCTCGTTCAAATATGATACTGGGGGAATAGTTACCCAAATGAGTTTCAACAAAAAACACCTCATTCATGTTGGATTCAGTGATCATGAATCTCATATGTGGCTTCCAATCGATCTGAATCTGATTCGGCATTCCTTTCCATGGCAACCACATGTGGGAGTAGTTAGTCGCAGTGTATCCATTCAATGCCCTCATGAAATCCCTTCCTAGGATTATACCATACATATCTAGGATATCAACCAACCGAATATCTATGGTTTGTTGGATCTAAGGATTAGTAACAATTTGCATAGGTATTCTATTAATTTTCCCCACTATGCTAATCTTGGTTAAGCCCCTAAATCCAATAGGCAGTTATGGAGGTTCTTCCCAAACACGTGAATGGTGGTCAAGAAGGGAGGGGTTTTGAATTTTCCCTGAAACAATCCCCCAGACACATCCACCTAGGTGACTTGGCTTTTGTCCTTCTTGTTGTCCCTGCTTTGGGTTGATTGCTAATTAATTACTTTGTCAGACTATTTGTTTTCTTTCTCACTTGTAGTAGGTCAGCCTTATTGTTGAAGATTTGTCTAACGATCGACTCATTTTGTTGATCGTCGAAGGAGACCCTCTTAGCTGGAGCTTCTTTAGTTGATGCCAATGGAGTCCCATTTATCATTTTGAAAAAGGCATTCCTAATGGATGACAGCTTTAATATCTCAAAGGCGGACATGCTCAGCTTCACCTTCTTAAATTCTTTAGCAATGTACTCCCCAATTTTCTCGACTTCTTGATCACAAGAATTTTTTTGGGAGGAGCTAGTGGGTTGGCTTTGGCCATGGTTCTGATGTTTGTTCTTTCTGAGGTACCATGTGGGTTTATGGGGAAAACCTAGGTTAATGATTGCATTTGGATCAAGAGGGGTGCTAAAATTATTCAGGGGAGTGGAGGTTGTAGAAGGACCTCCAGCATGACCATCGACCTGTTTATTCCTTAGGTTATAAGGGGTAGTCTATTGGTGAAACATTTGGACTTCCTCCTCCCTAGGATCTTCTTAATCCTCTTTAGGACCATTATCTACTAAATCAAAAATTTGAGCCAAAGGAATTTTGGAACTTACTTATTCTGCTTTGTTATTGTTGCTCGATTTCGCACCCTACTATTCCGGTGTGTTGCACTCAATTTTGGAAAAGGGGCCTGATTCACCACCAACATTAAAGAGTCATACAGATTGGATGAGATGATGTCTCTGCACCTCAAATTTTCCATAGCATTCTAGACCTCAACTTGGAAGATGTCAACAACAGTTTGGAACTCTAGACTGTCCAACATAGAGTGCCAACTTGTTTTGTGTGTGCAACACCAACCAGATAAAGCAGCCTTAGCCAAGTAAACTCCACTTGCAATGTTCTCATTTCTTCTAGGCTATTCCAGGGGTGTGGGGATGCCACCATTGTTGGGTCATGTGTTCTAGGCCTTCTTTTGTGTTTGGAAGGGCCTTCTTTCAAAGTTCTGACTTGAACTCTAATTTTTGTCATAATTCTACTTGGATGACGTGCTAGCATCCAAACTATCCCGGCTTTCATGATGATCTCAGTTATTACAATTAAATTTAGCCTGGGTGCTCTTTTATGATTCTTGTATCTAGTTATTCTGATTTCTCAAGTGTTTCATTTCTGTGGACATCTTCTTGATCATCTCTGTGAGCTCGTCAATCGTATCCTTTTCGGAATTGTTTGGTTGCGACGTTGAATTTTGGAGGAACACGGGTTGTGCAACTAGCTGATTTTAATAAGCAGGTGGGAATTCAGCTGCTTGGAGATACGTTGGCACCTAGGGCAGATGAGGATGGGAATGCTACTACTAGGACAGTAAATAGTGAGGGACCGACAGTGCTTGATTCATTTGCTTCCCAGGGTGGGGAACCATAGGTAGCTGTGGTATTAGATTTAGTAGGGGTGCCTATTGCTGCAAGGCTTGAGTAAGCCCTTGAATCTGCACTGAATGTGTCATCTTCCTGAGAGAAGGAAATAGACCATAAATTTTCTACCCCAAATCCTTGCTGGCAATAGTGGCCTCAACATCTACATCAACCAACCTTGCCGGTGGTGGTCACATTATTTTTACCAGAGCTGAAGTAAGGTTATCCAATGCTACATAATAAATAGGCAAAACAACAACATCATTGAAAACATACGAGTCTTGCAAGTGAGTGTACACTCTATGAAATCAATCATTAAATGAGTTGATCAGTTCATTGATCTCCCTTTGAACCAACATGAAGTGTTAGTATGAGTTGGCAGGGCTAACTGAGGTCTTGAATTTCTACAGGAAAGCCTCCTTCAGAAGAGTCCAAGTATTGATCATTCTGGTAGGCAAGTTGACATACTAGTAGAATGCCTCCTCCCTAAGAGAGTAGGGAAAGAGCTTTCAGGCCACATCCTCATATATAATCTACATAGTCTTCAAGGTGATTTCAAAAATCCTTACATGTTCCTCTACAGTCCTTTGCAGTTCTCAAGCATTGAATTTTGTGTAGAAGCTTTTAGGATTCTTTGGGATATCATGATATAAATTAAAGGCCAAAGGGAATGGGTTATTGGCCAATCATTGCATGGGTGGAGGTGGTAGAGGAGAATGGTCCATATAGACTGGCAGCTGTATAGGGACAACAACAGGGTTTGATAGTGTGTTTGGTTGAAAGGAAGTGTTCAGCCCATACAGAGTGGTAGCCTGGAAGGCTATTTGGATCAGATGAGTTGAAGGTGGTACTACCAATGATAATGGAGAAGGCAGAGGTGAAAGAGAAGTGAGCTGGTCCGGTGAATTGGAGATGGATGGTTCATTTTATTTAGCTCTTTTAGTTGTAATAGGGGGTTGTAATTCCTGAAATTCTCCTTTATTAGGTGTAGATCTCAAGAATCTATGAAATCCCTTAGGGGAGAAAGACCCAATTCGATCCAACTTTGTCTCCAAAAATTCCTCCTTCTAGAACTAGTTCTGTTGATGGTGTTTTTATGCACTTCTCAACATAGGTAATGTGTAGGTGGATTACCTCTCTTGAAAGACAATCTTCCACAATCAAATTGTAGAACACTATCTCAAGGTCTCTTGGATGTCAGGTCATGACGATGCTTGGAATATATCATTTGATGTATGATGTGATTTTTTGGAATCACAAGGCAGTCTTACATGAGTCAAAGTTGTAGGAGAATCGAATCTACAAATAGAGTTCTTTGGATAGGAAATTAATGCATTTTGTTGCAGGTTCAAACAACAGTCTTTAACTCCATCTTTTCATTGAATTTGACTTTACAATGTGCAATGAAACTTAGCATAGGTTATCTCTTAAATAAAAAATAAAAAGGGTAGGGAAGAGGGAAGGTTCCTGGACCTACAACTACTAATGAATAGTGATCATGGAGGTTCCTATTGTGGACAATTTCCTTGAAATAGAATTTTACTTAACTAGAAATTTCACAGTCATTAAATCTATGTTATCTTTTAAGGACTACAGATATTTCATCATTCATTCACCATATAGATGTGAATAAAGATGAAGTTTAAAGAGTAGCTATAAAATCATGGTCCAGACTAACTTTGCACAGTCACCTAGCAACAACAAATGACTAAAAGTATGGACAAGAAAGGCATACACACAACATGAATCTTCACAACCAAAGACAACATTACTAAATATACCAAGGATAGCTACAAGGAAACTAAGAAAAACAAAATAACTTAAACTAGTATCTTAACTTATTGGAGAAGAATTATGAAACATGTGAAGAAATCCAAAATAAACCAAAATTACTGTATTTCTATTGCAATTTATGTAGCATGCCTTTACAACAACTCAACTCTCTTAGAATGTGAGGAGGAGACCCCTATTTATAGTTTTCAAAAAAATAAATGAGTGTCCAAGATTCAATTCTATTGTGTGGCCAAGATTTACTTTTCAGCAGGGTTTCACCTACCCCCAAACATATTACATATTAAAAACATCTTTTGACTTTTCCCTATTTTGTCTTCTAGTGGTTGCTCTATAGCATTTTGTCTTTTTGCTGATTGCCCTTTGCTACAGCTATTCTTTCATAAATTCTTCATCAATGATAGGGTTTCCTTCCTATTTCTTCAAAGCCACATACTCCATTAATCTCAAGATCATCAACCAGATCTTTTCGACGTCAATGATGTCAGATCTTAACACTTGATAACTCCATTCTTTCAAATTGTTAATGAGCTTTTCCTAGTCTTCGTCATACTTGGCAATATTATCTCTGAAAAGCTTGGGTTGGGTGAAAGCACAAGCAACATAGCTCATAAAATCTATGCTGACTTCGGCTAACATTTCCTTCTCCATCCTTCTTCCTAAGTGTGGATTTATGCTTTTTAGATTGATCTTAATAGGAGGTATCTCATACCCTTTTATCAGCTTGATATATTTAGCACAATCTCCTCCGGCCTCCTTAGCCCATTCCATATCTAGAATTACTCTTTCTAAGATATGTTCTGGCCTCCCCTTTTAGTGATCAAATTCTCGCTTCCATACATCCATCAACCAATGGTCATCATCCTTGAAGGCAAGGTCCTTTTCCCATACCTCACTTGGCAATGCGAGGATAGCCTCGATTTTCTAAATTGCACTCTTATACTTCTTTGGGAACCCCTTGTAGATTTGCTTCATGCCTTCAAGAGACGTTTGTGCTTCTAGGAACTTATATATTGTTTGGATAGCCAAATTGACGCCTGTATTTCCAATGTCCAAGACCTTCTGAAACCAAGTTTCCATGGTCTTATCCAAATTTCTTCTCATTTCCAGCTTGTTAATCTATTCCTAGGATAGAAACTATGATGGAGCTGATGACATGGTAGGTTTTTCATCAGGAGATGACCATTGCTAAATGTAGGTCATCAGATCAGCCACCTATGCCTTGAGCTCTTCCTTTGAAACCTTAACCTATTGGATAAGGTGCACCACTATGGCGACTGATTCCTAGAGGTGGTTGAACTTATGTTCCATAGTATCCACTCCCAAGTTGATGGTGGAGACATTATAACTTATTCCTTGTTATCCAACCATTGATGTAGCTATTTGCACTGCCCTAGATCCAAAGGCATCCATCATTACCTCAAATCTGATTCTTGGCTTCTTCTCTTTCTTGGTCATAATCTAAGCTCTAGCTAGTATTTCCTCTAGCCTTTCTTTCGGATCCTTTAGGGTATGAGTTCTCTTTTCGAGCTTCCTTTCTAACCATTTGGGCATCTGAGGTCCATCCATGGCCTAGCTATATGCTGCCTGAAGTGGTACTTGGCTAGTTCCTTTTCTAAGTTGCCTGCACACTGGGAAGTATGAATTTGATGCAACCCCTGGCCAAGTCTAAGGGGATAGGGGGTTCCTACCAGATGTTTACTACTCAGAACATGGTGTATATGTCATAGCTACCATGTTAGCTCCAATAGTATAATCTAGTCATTAGGGTATAGGGGCAACTTATTCGGCCTTTATGTGAATCCTTGGGTGTGAATATAGGCGAACTTGGGGAATTGTATAAACAGGAAGGTGTAGTGCTTGAGAAGGGCCCTCGTACTGTGAGAAAATCTTCTCTCAAAATCACCTCCCAGAGACTGAATGATATATGCAGTAAAATCATCATTCACCCGACAATAGTCTCGCTTGAAATTCTTGTATTGCAGTTGCGGGTATTTGTTGTAGGGCTTGAGCTCTCTTCTCGATGCCTCTTTGGGAATTGCATATAATCCATGATAATTCCATCAATTGGCAAATGAGTAGACTAGTTAAGACGTCATGTAGAATTTGGAGGTCTTTCTTACATTGATGAAAGGCTCATGAAAGCAATTGATGATTATCTCCCCCCAATAGAATGCAACATCACTCCCATAGAGAAAATTTTCAACAAAGTACAATGTGCATTCTTGAAAGAAGGCCGTAGCAGGAAGTCCCATTACTCTTCTCAATAGGGTGACCAAGTTGTGATAGTCTTCAAAGAAGTCGCTATAATAGAGGTCTTGGGGAACTTTGATAGTGTTGGCCCACCTGTCTTTCAATCAATATTGGCTGATCAGTTTCTTGCACTTTACAGGATCTTGATCCCATAATTATTTACACTCCTCTATGGTTGGGGCCTCCATGATTTCAAAGGAAGGGATGTTGAAGGTGTAAGTTATCCCGACAAGGGACATATCAGCCAAGATGTTGCCATCCCTATCCATGATGGTTCTTGTTTCAACTTGGTATGCCTTCTGACATGCCATTATCAGCTTGGGGACCACTAAGGCGGGTGAGAAACCTACAGCTTTGGCAAGTCTGTTGCTTCTGATCAACTTTGTATTGTCTATTTTTGGGTCTACCCTGACCCTTCACATAAATTCATTAATATCAACTTGCTTGATATTAGTGTCTGTGATGTTCTTCCAACTAGTTGTGACCTTGGAATACAAAGGTACCCCTTGGAATTGACACTTCATATGATCTTTGTCTTCTTTTCCTTGAGGGGCTTTGGTGGTTCTTTTCCCTTTGTCCTTGGCCGTCCCAAAGGGCTTTTCACCAAATTCCATAAATCCTGCATAGAGAGAGGAGAGTTAGCAACATTAACATGAGAGAGAGGCCTCAAACAAATCCTTGCAAATCAAGGTTAGATACACAACATTTATCTGAGAAAATTCTAACACTTGATAAAACATCACTAGAAGGAAAATAGGTGACTCGGATTCCAAGGGTAGGACTTCCTCTGGAAGAATGTCATTTGAAAGGGAAAATGAGGCAAGGCACTCCTGGTGACCTTTCTCGGTGCTAGATTTTCTCAACGAAGGGTTGGTGTGGAAGAAGGATCATTTTTAGGAAGTCGGTCGAAGTCCATTTTTGATTTGGAGGCCATTTGAGCTATCATTCTTGCATTCAGGGTTGGCAGTTTAAAACTGCATAGGGAAAATAACATTTCGGGAGTCGGGTTTCAGAGTCTAGGTTGTTGGGTTTGGGAAGCTGCTATGAGATAGCTGTGTGAAATGGAAAAACATGGATTGAATTCTGGGGATGAAAGTTCAAAAGGTTATACTTGAGGCAGATTGATCAGTTAGTAAAAATCCAACAACGGATGGAGGTTTGGGGTCTGGCAGTCAAGAAGATGGATGGGCTTGGCCATTCGGGATGATAGATCTAGACAAAATATCGGAGAGGGAATTCCGGAGGCTGAGGTCCGGGTGAATTTTAGACCTTTGAGTTTTCCTATTTAAATTCATGTGGAGTGAAAGGGTGACCGAGGCTCGGGAACTGAAAAGACGCTCGGGGGAAGCTGTTTGAAATGGCGAAGTAGGGATAGCGACGTTGGGATGAAATTTTGGGTGCCGGTGTCTGAGGATAGCCCCATAGTTCATTATTTTTCTGTTGCTATTTGTGATGGACTTCATGCGTCTGGGGTCCAAGTTCCAGAAGGATGTAGGAAGAAAATCGTTTGGAAGGGCAGAGGCACAATGAAACCCCGAGAGGGGAAGTCTAGAGGCTGGGACCCAAGATGAGTTTGGACACTGTCAATTTTTCTAAGTTTAACCTATATGCAACCATGGAGAGATCTAGGCCTGAAGGAGGTGATCACCTATTTTGGAGAACAATGATGAGGAGGCAAAACTCCTTTCTTGATTTTAGGCAACCAATTTCATGATTTTTAATTCTCTAATTTATGGGTTTTTGGCAGGGGCCACCATCTTACCAATTTTCAAATTCATTTTGGATTTTCCCCTTTAAGTTTTGACCAATGGTTTCAAATGAAGGTAAGGAGGTGTAGGTGGTGAACCTACCTCAACTCCCCGAAGAAGTTATGTTCCGAATTCATAAGGAATGATGAAGCTAGAGCTCGGGCGCAAAGGCAAAGGATGCTGGGGTTGGAAAGCGCTTTGAATTCCTTTCTATCATGTGAAAATGATAGGTCAAAACTTGTTTAAATAGCCCCTAGCACCATTAATAACTCTGTAAATGCTCAGTATGATGAAAGGTAATTAGGTGGATTCAAATTTCTTGAGCGGTAGAGGGAGGTCTAAGTTCCAGTGGTCAAAAAGATGTCGAGCCACGACTGCTTGAAAATTTGTGAAATGCAAGTCAAATAGCAAACATGAACCCAGGGTCCGAGGTCCGAAAGGACAGTAACTAGCGGTCGTGTGGAACGACAAAACTTAGATGAAATTTTGAAGATGAAAATCCGAGATCCGTTGTCCAAGAAGACATATGGGCAGAGCTATCAAGCTTAACAAATAGTTTGGACAACCATCAAAGCACTGGGATCTAGAGGTCGGGAAGATGCCAAGTGTCAGCCTCAGAGAATGGCAAAGCTGACATGGAAACCCGTGAAGGGAAACCCAAGAGAAGAAGTCTGAGGGTCCAGGGCTATAAGGTGCCACAGATGTCAGAAAGGACACTTGTTAGATAAAACCCGAAAGGGCTCAAGACTTAGCACTTTTCAGAGGGGAAAAATTAGGTCAACCTAAAATGTGACTTTTGAGAAAGCATTGACCATCAAGGATGCAAAAATGGGCATGCAAAACAAGGTGAAGCAAAAAGGAGCTGATAAGCCAAAAGAAAAGAGGGTCCCCGTTCTGAACGAGGCATGTGTGGAAGAGGCACAACAAGTTTTAGTGCATCCATAAGATAGAATAGCACATACATGTACTATTTTAGAGCATATATTTTGATTTTTAGTGCATATATGACCTGATGTAGCACATCAGTCTATTTTTTTAGTGCATAGGTTATGCATTGTGTAGTTTGCATTATTTAGCGCATCTACTAGATGAAATAACACATCCATCAAAGTAGTACATAGAAGTACTATTATAACACATAAACAAGAAATTTTGGTGCATACATGGATTGTTATGGCACATTGATGATGTTAATAGATTAGATGATGATCAATCTCATGATAGGTGAGATTCGATGATTGATTGATGATGATTGACCTCATGATAGGTGAGGTAAAATGATAAATTGATAGACTGACCTCATGTAAGGTGAGGTACAATGATAGATTGATTGATTGACCTCATGATAGGTGAGGTGTGATAGATTGATAGGATGATTGATGTTTGATTAATTATTTTGTGATTTTTAGGAGAGTGATTTAGGATTCGTCATGTCTCAGGAGTGCTTCCCATGGACTTGGGAGATGATTCCCCACTTGATCTAGGTTGAATGGGATTTGATTGAGGGATGAAAATTGTACCATTTGATTGATATGCCCTAGGTTAGGATTAACTAGGCACTGCTGACACAACTAGTAGAGCGGTGGCATAGTGACCACAACACCTTTCACGTGCCTATCAACAAGATGAATGTGATGCCAAAGGATATATACTGAATTCTATGAATTCTTGTAGTGGGTGATATTTTCATATATGATCATATAGAGTAGAGTGGGAAAAATTTTGTCCACAAGATTTTTCATGATGACCAGAGTAGCGGGTATAAAATACCCTAGTAGGAGATGTGTGATAGTTATGCCCCATTACCTTCTATACTGTCTCAATTTGTTGATGGTTTCCTATGTATTGGTCATAAATCGAAGGGACTATCTGTTGGGTGGGGTTAGGTGTTAGAGTAGATGATTCTTTAGGGGACCTGATATGCCTAGGGTTCATGTATGCTAGCCCATATATATCATGACCTTCATCAGGTAGTGTATCTTGGAGCTACTAGCCTCTCAGCTGGAGTGACTTTACTTTAGATCTGGGCATGGGAGCACATAGCAGTTAACCAACCAGTTTTAGACAAGTATCGATCAATTGGTAGGGCATATGTAAATTGTTATAAAGGCCCCATTATCCAGCATAAGCTAGGAAAATTAGAGTATTGGCAATGATTTTTTGATGATCTTGACATTGTGACATAGAGGACCTACCTAGACTATGAGTAGTGGGTGAAGGATCAGTTGCAGATGTCGTATGTGTGTACAATGAGGTTTTTGATTGGTCGCATATGATTCATTATTGAGATATTTCTTCTAGGTTGGGTGCACTAACAATATGGTTGAGTACAAGGTATGCCGTAGGGAGTAGCCACTTATGCTTGGAGGCATTGGGACTTACCAGATTGGGGATCCCTATTTTCTTATGATGTAGCCTACCAAGAGTACTACAGTTTATAGCCCATGATGTGGGAATATCATCCAGAGGTTGCAGAGGCTTCCATGTCAAAGGAGTATGTAGAGTAATTCAACACACATCCCTTTCCTAGATTGTCTAGTTCTGATGAGCCAGTGCCAACATTAGATGATGATGAGGAGAGGGCACCAAGATAGAGGAGGGGGAGGGGTGATGGAGAGGAGGAGGAGAGAGCTGTGGGAGGAGATGGAGGAGGGGATGATGGTGGATATGGGGATGGAGGTGGTGGTGATGGAGGATTCAGAGCCTTTGATGTGAGAGATATGATGATACCCTAGTAGAGGAGATCCTTGGTGGTTGCGACACAATAGCATGTTCAGATTGGAGTTCCTTTACAACAACAACATACACAAATCATTTCTTTATAGGTACAAGTCCAGACACTGTAGGGTCAATTGGCCTAGGTATAGGAATTACTCGTAAAGTCCCCAGGACAAATACATGGATAGGTATAGGCCCTAAAAAAGGCATAGGCTTAGGTCACCACCATGATAGGTGAGAGGGACACTTAGAGACAACAAGCTAAGTAGGCTAAGGCCATTGCAGAGAGAGTCACAAGGGAAATTGAGGGTACTACCACTACAGACTATATCTGAGAGATACAAGACTTGGCCAGGGAGGCCAAATATTATAGAGGTAGATATCATGAGGCTATACTTGTAGACAAATGAGTGAGTTATGCACACTCCTTGTGTAGATGGACTCGCTCTAGGACCACCAGCAAGGGAGTTAATCAACCACTTCTAGGGCCACTAGGCGGGGCTCTAGGGAAAGGTCCATCAAGGGGAGCAGGTCTAGTAGGAGGGCAGGTCCTAAAACATTTGGGGGCAGCACTATAGATTCCCATGGTCACAGTTGATTGTATTGTTGATACACTACATACATTGATTCAGACACTTTATAATATTATGATATACTTCCCCATTTTTGATGATGTATCTCTTTATATTATTGGACATCCTTTTACACTTGACATTGATATTTATGTGATATGCAATGGCAATTTGTGATCTACATGTTGTTTATATGTTCTTTTATGATGGATCCATTTTATTTTCTATGCTATGTGGTGGTTTATATGCTTATGTGATAATGATGTGTGAATGCGATGATGACTCTATATATTTATGCCATGCTATGTTTTCTGTATGGATACATTAATGAGATAATGATGTATGATTCTATGTGTTGATAGATGATTATTTTATTTATGATGTATTAGATGGATGCAGTGATGCAAATGATATGGTATGCATTGTATATTTTTATTTTTCACATGTATATATCCATGAAATGAATGGATGAATGAATGTGAAATGGTTTTTTATATGGAAATGCAAATATATGATTCTATATGTGGATATGAATGGTTTCTAAATTCATAATAAATGAATGGATTGATTTTGGATAAAATAATGCAAATGTTTGGATATATTCCTTTCTTTTAGATTTTTCTGATGCAAAATATATGACCTAAATGTAGGAATGAGTATGTGAATGGATTATGATGTTACTATAGATGATGCTCTATTTTTAGATGTTTATGTAATCATATGATTAAATGCATGGATAGATGTATGATATGTGAATGGATTATGAAAATATTTTATTTTTCTATCTATGCAGTGTAATACAAATGTGATAAATGTGTATTTATGATAGATGCATGGATTGGTGGATGATGATGTTTTATAATGCAACTATTATAATGGATATATGATAATACTATTCTAATGATATGATATGGAAATGGATAATGCAACTGAAATGATATGATTCTTTTTGTTATGTCAAGTGTACTCAATATTTTAATGAGATATATCATCATGTTGAAGGTTTTCAGCCTTGGAAAAATCTATAATGCAAATGTAGAACTAATATGAATGAAATCCTATCTTAGCCATGCAAATATAACTATGCAATGTTGTCATCTAGTTTATTGTGTTGGGTATCATCATTGAAATTTTTTTTAAATATTGAAAGTTAGTACAAACATCAATGGTGTAATTAGACCATGATGACTTGAGTACAACTTCCATACAACTTCCATTGAGTTTTGATATTACAAGATAACACAATAATCTAGGTGTAATTGGACCGGGATGACCTCAACATCACTTGCATAAAAAAACAAGAGTTAATCATTTAACTATGCAAATTCAGAATGTCATCAACGATACTTTGTAGATCGTTTCCCACAATAATTTACATAGTAGTAATGATTGACTCACAAATAGTAGACCAAGAAAACATCATTCTCCTTCCTAGCCCCTCTAGTTCAGAACATCATTGAGGTACTCGAGATAAATGATAGCAACAATCAAGATACAACTCTAAACATTCGTACCAATGTGATCCAACCATGATTTAGAAGATGATCATCTAGTGAGACTTTATTTTATTATCTTAATTTTGAGGTGGATGGTCAACTTGTTTGTTTGATTGTTGTTTGGGTCAAGTTTTCTTGTTGTTGCTTGTTTGTTACCTATTTGTTTAAGTTCAATGGTTATTTTCCCCCAATGAGTTCAGGTTTTTTCCCCAAATGAGAAACAAACCAATTTTATGATTTTTTGTTGTTACCAAGACACTTGTTTCCCAGGTTTTCATCAAGGCAACGATTTTTTTGTATTTTTGATCTTTTTGTTTTTTTTTGTATTTTTGATCTTTCTTTTTTGTATTTTTGATCTTTTGTTTTTTTGTTTTGTATTTTTGATCTTTTATTTTTATTTTTTCTTGAATTTGTTTTTTTAGTTGTCACCAAAATGCCTGTTTGCCAGGTTTTCATCTGGGTGACCCATTTTTCTGGATATTTTATGATTTTTATAATTTTTTCAGGACTTCTAAACATGCATTGAATGCATTAGGTGTAGAACCTCTTTAGATGAAGTTTTTTCATTGGTTCTTCAAATATATCCCCCTTTGGTGTGGAAAACTAATATGCCCTTGATCCAAAGACTGATACAATAAAAAATAGGCCTAACCAATTCAGCTAAAATTTTCCTTTCTTTTCTCAATCTTGTTGATTTCGGGGAATTTCCTTCAGGACTAGGTCATCAACTTGAAATGTCCTTGGTTTAACCTTATGATTGTAGCTTCTATACATTCTCTATTGATATTATTTCAAGTGATCCACTACAAGTTGATGACATTCATCCAACAGTTCCAGCTCCTATAGTCTAGAAACTATATAGTCCTCTTCTAATATGATTCCCTTCAGAGGCATCCAAAGTGAAGGTATCTCAACCTCAATAGGTATAATGGCTTCTACTCCATATACAAGGGAATACAATGTGGATCCTATTGGGGTGCGAACACTTGTTTGGTATGCACATACAGTGGGATTCAACTGAATATCCCAATCCTTTCCAGCCTCATTGATGGTTTTCTTAAGGATTTTCAAGATAGTCTTGTCTGTTGCCTTTGCATGACCATTTCCTTGAGGATAATAAGGCATGAAGAATCGATGTTGGATATGGAATCTATGAAAAATTTATTTCATATATTTATTTTTAAAAGGCCTACCATTATCCTAACAGTAGATTAAGGAATACCATATCAAAAAATGATGTAATTTGGGATGAAAAAGGCAATCTACTTCCTAGTGATGTTGATTAGAGGAAGTAATTCAACCCACTTTTTGAAGTATTCCCTGGTTGTGATGATAAAATGGTGTCCATTGGATGATGATGAATAAATTTTTCCTACAAGATACAATCCACATTGACAAAAGGGCCATGCTGAGGCAAATGGTTGCAACTATTGGGCTGGAGCATGGATAAGGTTATCATGGATTTGAAATTTTTCACATTTCTTGACAAATTGATAGGAATCCTTCTCCATAGTCAGCCAATAATACCCCAAACATAGGAGTTTATTAGCGAGGGTAAGTCCACTTGAATGAGTTCCATAGATACCAACATGGACCTTGTGTAAAGCCGAATCAGATTCGTCACATTCAAGATAATGAAGGATAGTACCATCAAGACCTCTTCATTAAAGTACATCAGCTATCAAGGTATGGTGTGTGGATTGATGAATAAGGTTATTCTTTTGATTTTGGGAAAGATTAGGTGGAAAGGTATTGTCTTTCAAATAGGCATAGATCTTTTCATAGGTAGAGGATTCAGGGTCAACTAGGTGGCATATAATTTGGGATTATAGGTTGTCATATGCAGGGTTAAACACTTGTTCCACCATGAACTCATATCGGCTTTGATTTTCTGGGATCTGCAAGAGAGAAGAAATTGTTGCCATGGCATCAACTTCTTTGTTATCTACCCTTGGAATCTATTAAAATTTAATTTCAATGAAATAATTTTTAAAATCATCAATCATTCTTTTGTATGGCATCAACTTATCATCCTTGGTTTGATAATTATCATTGACTAGGTTAATGTTCAACTGGGAATCACCATAGACTTGTAGCTCTCTGATCTTCCACTCAACTACCAATTTGATGCCGATGATGATGGATTCATATTCTTCTATGTTGTCGGTATAGGGAAAAATCAGCCAATAGGATTTTGGAATTTTATGTCTATGAGGAGTAACAAATAGGATCCAAGCAACGGACCTATGTTGTGTATATGACCCATCAAAATATAACATCTATTGTTTGGAGTGATAATAAAGACATCTACATCAGGGAGCTCAACATGCATTAGATGGTCACCTTGTAGGGTGCTTTTGCTAATTGATCAAATATCACTTGTCCTTTGATTGCTTTATGATCCACATATTGAATGTCAAACTCACTCATTATCATCACCCATCTAGCTAGTCTTCTAGTGAGATTTGTCTTTCTTAGAAAATATTCCAAGGGATCAATTTTAGCTATGACCTTGATGATGTGAGTTAGCATATAATGTTAGAGATATTGAGTATAAAATACCACCACCAAACAAGCTTTCTCAAAGAATTTATAATTGATTTCATAACCATTCAATATTCTGTTAATGTAATAAATTTCTCTTTCTTTTCGTACAGAATCTTCCTATGCTAATAGTGCACCCAAGGATACCTCAGTTATTGTGATATAAAGAAGCAATGGTTTCCCTTCAATGGGTGGTACCAGAATGGGTGGTGACATCAAGTATTGCTTCAATTGATTAAAGGTTGTTTAACATTTCTCATCCCATTTGAACTTTACATTCTTGTGGAGCAAGTGAGTGAATTGATGAGTTTTGTCTACTAGCTATGAGATGAACCTCCTGATGGATTGGAAAATTCCTTGAAGGGACCTCAATTGACTAATTTTATTTGGTGGCAGCATTTTCATGATGAATTTGACCTTGGTGGGATCCACTTCAATTCCCTTTTCTAAAACTATATATCCCAACAACTTTGCAGATGTCATGTCAAACACACATTTCTTTGGATTTAATCTAACATTGAATTTCTCTAGGTGGGTGAAAAATTTGTCTAGGATCTCCAAGTATTCTTCTCTAGTGAAATATTTAGCCAATAGGTTATCAAAATAGTCTTCCATGAAATTATGCATCATATCATGAAAAATGATGGTCATTGCACATTGATAGGTGGCTCTAGCATTCTTCAACCTAAAAGACATGACATCCCAGCAAAAATTACCCCACGGATAGGTAAAGTTTTTTTTATCTTGATCCTCTTGTGTAATTTTATTTGGTTGTATCCTAAGAAGCCATCCATGAGTGACAGCATTGCATGTCTTGCTATCATATCCACTATGATATCAATGTTTGGCAAGGGAAAATCATCTTTTGGACAAGCCTTATTCAAATCTCTGAAATCCATGCAAATCCTAATGTTGTCATCTAGTTTAGATACTGGTACAATGTTAGAAATCCACTCTGCATAGTCTATTGTTCTGATGAATCCTACATCCAACAATTTTTTTAATTTTTCTTTGACCAACAAGGCGATGTGAGGGTGCAGCTTTCTTAACTTTTTCTTTAATGGTTTTACTCCAGAGGGAAGAGACAAATGGTGCATAACTAGTTCACGATCAATCCCAAGCATATCCACATAAGACCAAGAAAAGTTAACTTTCCTTTCTTCAAAGAATTTGGTAAAGCTTTGTTTCTCTTGTTTAGTCAAGGATGCCACCAAATGTAGAGTTTTTACTTTTTTGGAGTGTTGATGTTTATAGACTATGTATATTCTACCAGCACTGAAGATCTCTCATGGTAATGTTCTGGAAGAGTGTCAAATCTTCCATCCTTTAGTGCCTCAAAGAGGTTTTCACTGTTGGATACACACTTTGTTTTGAATTTTTCATGATCTAATGCTGCCATAGAATGGTTTTCACCATTAGATCTCATTTCATTATTTTTTTGCAGCTAGAATATTTTTCACTCCCTTGACTTGAAGCTTTGTTCTAAGATTTAGTGGTTGAACAGGTTTCGAGGTTGTTAGTGTAGAGATAGTTAACAATAGCATCATCATCCATAAAAAACCAAGATATCTAGAGGCATGGTTTGGTCCCAATCGACAAGTTCAGGGTAGATTAATGGCAAGGGATCATTAGGCTGGTCAAGGTTGGTAGCAGTGAGGGTTAGAACAAAAAAATATTCAAGGTATGCAATAGAAAGATCAAGATTTATGATGTTACTCTCCTCTGAATGGTTTATCTCACTAGGAGTCTGATTGTCTTCAGTAGAGCCATCGATAGGTTGTGATCTGAATTCAAGGGGTCTAGACCCTATGCCTTGTCCCTCCATGAGTGTGTGTGTATATATTTGTATAACATCAATTTTTTTATCATGGAAAGATTATTTGGACAATGAATCCCACTCATATTCATTTGAGATAGTTTCATAGGCATCACTAGCTTACAGTTGTAGGATTCATTCAAAAACCTTTTTGGTGGCCTCTTCTTTTGTTTCCTCTTTGGATTCTTCTTTATAGCCCAATCCCATCTTATCTTTGGCATTCTTAGTGATCAACTAAATAGGCTTTACAATACCCTCTTTTCTTTTCCCAATAGGACCACTACCTTCATAACCCATATTTTCTAGGATAGTGAAACCCTTACCATAAAGGTTAGTTGGGATACTAATGGTTGTTGCAGAAAATGTTGATGTGGATTCATCTTCGTCTTTGTAAAGCCATCTGAGAACATCCCTGTCTTCAAATTCTTCCATGGTACTTGGCTTTATGAATTTTCCATCAAATAGATTCATGGTCTGTGGAGATGGTTGTAGTGATATTGACGGATGCCCATATGCTTGAGGAGATGGTAGAAATTGTGAGAGGCACAATGTTTTTTCAATGGAATATTCACCTATACCTTTATCTTTCAACTGCATCTTTTCAAATTGTTTGGATAGGAGATTTAACTGACTCTCATGATTTACTTGAGTGGAGCTATAAATTCCTTTGTCCTTGGATTGGGTGTCTTTCTAAAGCTGATTTGATGAACTATTTGATTGACTTCCACTACTTGAGGGAGAAGATTCACTGATACCCTTATCCTTTGATTGGTCCTTTTTCTCAACCCATCTTGACTAGATATTTTTTTGTTTCTCACCATTGGAGGAGCTAGAAGCATTAGTTTCTCTATTATGAGGCACAAAAGAGTCTTGGACCATTTTGAATGTTTTGCAGTATTGGAAGTTGTTTGAGTTGGTTGAGATGGTTATTTCCTATCCATTAAAGGGAAACTTCAAACATTGGTGATATGTTGATGGCACCACCTGCATTGAGTGGATCCATGGTCTCCCAAGGAGTATATTGTACATCAAGTCTTTTTATAACACTTGGAAAGCTATGTCTTTTTTGATAGGTCCCACTTGGATAGGCAAGATAATTAGTCCCTGAGATGGTATTTCTTCATCATCATAAGATTTTATGGTAATTTTCCTTCTTGCATCAATAACATTCTCTAAAAACCCTAGTGCATAGACTAGTTTCAAAGTACAAATATTTAGACCCACTCCTCCATCTATTAAGACATGTTTTACATGATGTTTTTGGATTATGACCTCAATATGGAATGGAGCATTATGGGGATGTGTGGGTGAGGCATCATCATTTTCAGAAAAAAAAGATAGGAAATGAGGCACAGTTAAGTGTCTCACCATGGCCTCAAATTGGCATACTTTTAGATTGGTTGGCACTGTGGTGGCTACTGGGGCTTGTTCTAGAATTTCTTTTG
The DNA here is from genome assembly GCA_007115665.2 of Sequoiadendron giganteum. Lineage (NCBI taxonomy): Eukaryota > Viridiplantae > Streptophyta > Pinopsida > Cupressales > Cupressaceae > Sequoiadendron > Sequoiadendron giganteum. Next base: position 466,132,148 of record CM021104.1, on the reverse strand, counting down.
AGATGGTGAGATTTTAAGCAACTCTAGTATTGAGATTTGCATCGGTATTTTATGTAATTGATTGATAATATTGTATTGGTTAGATGGGGTAATAGGTGCTCTTGATGCACTTCACTATAAGACATATTTTCCTTGAGCCCTTATGGTGGCATTAACTGGTTTATGGTCTTGACTCTCCCCGATTTTGATAAAGTTTAATTGATTGTCGGTGGCTGTAATATTGTTATGATCATCATTGATTTGGATGATGTCAAGGGTAGGAACATTGTTTTGATGATCATTGTTGTTTAGTTATTAATTTGATCTTTGACTGCTAAAATATGGAGAATGGTTGTGTCGTAAACATAATTCACACTTTTATTCTTTTTGTTTGTAGAAGAATATTCTCCTTTGTCATAGTTGGTTAAAGGATTATTAAATGCCCCATGGTCATTGTTTGTCTGGCGTCCTTATATTTGTATGATCTTTTGGTCTATCAAATCTTGCACCTTGTGCTTTAATTGCATGCAATTATTTGTTATATGACCTTTGCATTGATGAGATTCATAGTAATGAGCATCATTCCACCATGATGATTTCACTTTTGGCTCAAAACCTCGGTTGTCTAGCAAGGTGATAATATTTTCCACAAGAAGTTCCTTCAATGCTAATTCAAGTGAGTGATGCAAAGGTGTGAAGTTTTTGTGATTTTATGTCATTGGATATGGTGGTGATTGAGATGGAGCATTGTTTTGGTTATTGTTTTGATTGGTATTTTGGTTTGTGTTTTGGTTGGTGTTGTTTTGATTGGGGATTTGGTTGGTCTTAGATGTGGTTCCTAATAAATTGAAGACCCGTTTGGAATTATGTGTTTCATTTGAAGCATTGTTATTAGTATTCTTGTATTTTTTCCAAAACCTTAGTTTATCATTGTTGTTATGATTGATGAGTTCCCTTTGTTATAGATTTTGATTACTCCTCTCTTTACCAATGCTTCTTCAATTTAAATTCCATTTTCAATTAGTTTCTCAAAGGTTGGTGGACATTGTAATTCAATCTGATAGCTCATACCATCATTTAAATTGTTAATGAACACCTCCATCTTCTCTTTTTCTAGTATATCATGAGGATACCTTGCGAATAATCTCCTCCGCCTTTGTAAGAATATGATAAATGACTCCCTTTTTTTGTTTCACATTACAAAGGTATTTCATTGTGATCTCATGTTGAATATTATAAGAGTATTGGGTGATAAATTTTTTGGCCAACTCTTCAAAGGACTTGATCCCTAGGGGTAATTGCAAGAACCATTTCATACATTATCATCCCAAGCTTCATGGGAATAATCTCATCAAGTAAGTTTCCTCATGTGCGAATTCTAGGCTCATTGGAATTAATTTGTGCTCCATAACATTTTCAAGTGTATACAACAGTACCCTTGAAAATATTGAATTCTTCTATTTGTATCAAATCTATTTATTATCATATGGTTTCTACATTTGGTAGCTCTATATCCAAAATTGTTGCAACTATAACATTTTCCAACAAGGAATCCAACATTATTACTCATGCTATTCTATTTCATCCTACTTCTACATTTGGTTGCTTTATGTCAAAATTTATTGCATGAGAAACAAAAGCCATTAAAAGATGGGAACCTTTGAGCATTAGGTTGTCGGATGGGTATCCTTTCGGTATTGATCCTTCGATTCTTGAATTGATAATTACTACCTTGAAATTTCCTTTGATTGTCCCCTTTGTTGAAAACTGGATTAGTCTTTGAACTTTGTCCTTATTCAAGTCCTAGACCACCTTTATTCTTTTCAGGTTTCTGAGATGAAATCAATTCATCAAGAATTGTAGAGCTTGTCTTGAACCTTTCTTCATGAGCTTTCACCTTTTCCAGATCAACTTTAAGGGTTACTACTTCTTCTTCAATCTTATCACATTTTTCTCTCTTTTGATTGATAATTTCTTTTAGGTATCCCTCCTCTACCTTGCTTTGTTCAATTTCTAATTTTAGATTCTCTTCCACTCTTTTAATTTCTTCAAGTTTCATCTTTAGATTTTCAGCAATCTCCTTTTATTCCTTTAGTTCCTGGTAAAATTCTTTATGTTTCAACTTGAACTTCCAGATCTAATTTCTTAGTTTCTAAATGCATTCACCTCCTTGCTTGATATTTTCTTTCAAATCTTCATTTTCAGAATCTAAAGTCTTTGTTCTTAATTATTCATCTAAGTCAGATCCCTTCATCATTTAGTTCAACCTACCAAGATCTCTTTCAAGTTGTTAAACTTATTCCAAAGGTTTGAGCTCTGATACCAATTATTGAATAGGACAACTAAGAGGGGAGTGAATCAATTGTCATATATTATAACCTTGAATTCCATTACTAGAACTAATACATAAACTACTTAAATGATTAATCATCAAATGTCAATGTCGAAACCCAAATCTAATGCACAAACACAATAACACTAGATTTATGTGGAAAACCCAATGAGGGAAAAACCACAGTGATGATTAACTCACACTATAGAGAATAACAAAACTGATTACAAAAAGGCTCACTACCTGAGATTATTGAATATCAAGATATAAGGCTCACTACCTGAGATAAGGATCAATGCCTAAAATGAGGAATCATTTTCCAACATGGATACAATCGGAAGGGTTCACTACCACAACGATACAAAAGATGGCTAACTATCAAAGTACAAGATTTAAGGCTTACAACCAAAAGTGTGAACTAATAGATTACACCTTTCTTGTGTTAAGTTCAGTTCCAGATGAAGCTCTATATAGGTAGTATTGAATTTTAGTAATCACTCAATAATTCTATTTTGATCATACACTTTATTATCTTTATCTTCTTTGCTTACTCTTCTCTACTACACTCTCTCTTTCTCTTTCTTACTATCACACTCTTTGTTTGTCTCTATATTTGTCTCACTTTTCTTTCTAGAGAGTCTCATACATATATACATGTATATCTTATTTATCAATTAGGTTGGCCTTATATAGGGTTAACACATTTCTTATGTCGGACAAAACATCCATAAGACATAATTAGTCCACATAAAATGTTGCAGATGCTTATTAGGCCAAGATATTCAAATATCTGAATCATAGCTTGTCTAACAGTAGAAACCAAACCTAAAAACCAATACATCAAACCACATATAATAGTCCTCTTTGATAAGAAATATTTTTTTGTAAACAACTCTTACATTTAGTATTGTTTTGACATCAATGACAACCTATTGACATTAATGACAACCATTTGATGCAATCTTCAACTTCCAACATGTAATACACCTAATTTATCATTATTTAGATCTCAAAAGTTGACATCAACAAAACAACTGAAGTAAATAGTCTAATTTCCTAATCAAACCCTGAAAAGGTCCCAAATGGGACTCATATCCACTCTTGGCATATGTGTCCCACTAAGGGGGACTCATGCCAGAAGTGGCATATGAGTCCCACCCTAGGATTTTGGGGTGGATTGTTAGAATTTTCAATGCTTTTGTGGATTTTTTTGGGTTTTTAGTTGAAATAAGCCTCAAGATCCAAAATAAAAGGTCTTAGGTGCCTCTTAATGATAAATTAATTTATATTTAATGTAAGGGTACTAAAATAGGTCCATATTAAATGATAAATTGCATATCTCCAAAAAGGGAGTACAATTTTTTTCATTACACTTTTATTGTGACCTTGTAATAGGAATACAATTGTGATGAACTTGTTGAAATATAGATGTAAGTGAAGTTTGGTTATGTGATATGAATGATTTTTATTTTCTAGATGGACTATCAGAGATACATTGCATAGATTTGGACAAAAAGTGATGCTGATGTTGTTTGATTGATGGGAGATAAAAACCTCTAAAATTCAAAGCTAACCTAGATCTCAATTAAGATAAATGCTAATGATGGTTTTTCCTTATACTAGACTAATGAGTCCAAGAAAAAGGGTGATGGTGGATTCAAAAAATTATAAATATTCAAGATACCTAAGCTATTTTTCTCATAAATGTCAATGGTAATCCAACTATCTACTTGAAAAGTTTGACTTATAAGGAAAAGATAAGCTAGAGATAAGATGCGAGATCTAGATGATATTATGAATAATATTGATTGTTAGTGGGGTTTTTTTTTTTGTTGTTGATGATGATTTTTTTTCTAGAGCTAAGAAAGGTAACCTTGAAATTCTAAGAATAAATGGTATGAAATAGATATGAAATTTGGTTTGTTGTTAAATGTTGAATGTTGGTTGTAGGTATGTTAGAATACGGATCTTAAATCCTAAGTTTGTGTGCTCAATAATTTTGGAAAATAAATATTGGAGTATTCTAAGAAATATTAACATAGTCAAAGGTGTCATTGTAGGTTTCAAAAGAATCATTGTGGGTTTCAAATGTGTCAATATATATATCAGATGCATCAAACTAGGTTCAAAAGCATCGCTATGGATTTTAAAGGTATCATTATGTGTTTCAAAAGTGTCAATGAAGATATCAGATATTCCAAACTAGGTTCAAATGTGTCACTATAATATTAGATGAGTAATTATAGGAACAAATAGGTTTTAGACTAAATTTTTTTTTTAGGATGTCTCATATCAGATACATCTATAGACATGTAAAATTGACCTAACACCTATCACACACCCTAAACAACATCAAACAACATCGAACAACATCCCACAACATATCAAAACATCTCACAATAATCCTGAAACATCCCAAAACATCACAAAATCACCCCACAACATCTCAAAATTGTCCCATAACATATGTTGGCTTATGGCTTGTTTGTCATTGATGGCAACCTAAGTCATGCATCTGATCTATAGTATAGTTTTTGTTTACACCGAAAGAACAAAGTGAAGAACATGGCATCTGGTTATAGGAATAAAAGATTATTTGAATACCTTGCCAGACTATTAATTTGAGTTGTGGATCTTTGAGGAAGGTTTGTTGATGTTTTTATTGCCTTATTCGATAAGTATATTGGTGTGCATTCACTGGTACATGATCTAAGAGATTCGGTGCACTATTTTTTTGGTTATTTGTGCTAGAAGGTTGACTTGACGAATTTAGTAATTGTAGATGTATAAGGAGTAATTAGTTAAATGTTTTCATGCTCGATTATGATTGATTGGGTCCTCTCTTTGTCTTAACAACTTTGGAGGATGAACATAAAGAATTTTTGGTGGATCTAGCTGACATTTGAAAAGAAATTAATGTTTTAGGAAGTTGACATGTGAATGCTCAAATCTTTGGTAGTAGATATATATATCAGTTTTATCATTTTGAAATGGAGATAGATAAGTGAGTGAACATAGTGGATGTGTGGTGTGAAATCTAGTAGAGTAATAATGCAATTTTTTCTATGTGTGATGCAAAGAGAAAAAAAGAACATAGCAGAGCAGAGTGTAGTGTTGAGTCAGAAAAAGGATCCATAATCTAATATATGAGCTTCATCAGAACTGTAACCTAGCATGAATAGACTCTACTATCTCAGTTCATCCTTTACATGGTTTTAATCTAAAATTTTGTAAGGCAATGAGCCTTCCCTCTTGAGTAGTGAGCTTTAGGTAGTGTGCCTGAATGGAAGTGCATTCTCTTTTGTAAAGAAAATATTTTAGTATTCAACTTGTGGATTAACCTCCATCATGGTTTTTCACCTAACAGGGTTTCCACTTAAAAATCCTTGTGTTATGGTGTTATGAATGTTTCCTTTGAATTATTGCATCTTTATTTTAATGTAATTTCAGAATGGTTGAAGTTTTTGATTAATAAAGTTGTCTTGTTGAACACTGATTCACCCCCCCCTCTCAATGTTCCATTGATTCAAACAATTGGTATCAGAGCATCTAGTTCCTCGGAAGAATTTTATCACATTTAGGTGGATCTTGGAATGTGATGGACTCTGGTAGTCTTTAGCAGCAACTTTTGGTGGCACTTGATGACCTTGATCAGTCTAAAGAAGATGTCCAAGAATTGAAAGAAAATATTAGGGATGCTAATAAATTCATTCAATCATTGAAGGATCAGATTGTTAAATCTAGGGAGAAAAGGAAGGATCTCTATGATCAGATCAAGCAACAAGAGAGTGAAAACATGGATGATGCTCACCTGAATCAGACCTTGAAGGAAATAACTAAAGAATGTGAAAATATTGCCAGAGAAAATGCTACCCTAAAGCATGAGATGGAATCTATGGTGATAAAGCTGACTAAAGAGATTGAAGAAAGGAAGAAGAACAAGGAGAATCTAGCCCGGTCCTTAAAAGAGAAATCTGATGAACACAAAAGAATAAATGAAGAGTTCACTCAACTGGAAAGAGAACTACACCGATCCAAAAATAATGAAGAAGAAATTGGTAAGAAGATTGTTATTATCATAAATGAACCTACCACTACAAATGAATAAAATGAGAATTTTAAGACCAGTTTAGTGAAGCTTGATGAGCTCACTCAAGGAAAAAATAGTGGAAATGATAAGAGAGGTCTTGGATTTGAAAAAGGAGAAAGTTCCAGACTCAAACAAAAATAATTTTAGATAAGGAAACCAAATAAATAAAGGTGGAAGGTATCTGATAAGACAACCTAATGCTCAAGTATTTAATGGATACAATTTCTCTTGTAATAAATTTGGTCATATGGATACTCAGTGTAGAAGTAATATAAAATAAAGAGATTCATCATTTTATGGTCAGTGTTTCAAATACAAAAAGTTTGGTCATAAATCAAATGAATGCACAAATATGTCAAAATACTCTATCAATAGAAATTATGTTGAATGTTACACACGTGGAAGATTTGGAAATATTTCCAAATAATGTAGATCAAGAATAAATGAATGGAATGATTGGTCTAGACAAGGAGGTATTGTGTGCTACAATTGCAATAATTTTGGTCACATTGCAAGATTTTGTAGAAACAAAATTGTGGATATAAGAGGTTCGGTATACAGAGGAAAAAATATACAGGAAGATGAAAAAGGAAAAGAAAAAGTGACTGCAGATGAGATAAGAGATAATATGAAGAAGAAATGGGTAAGGAAGAATGAGTCTAATGCTGGAAATGGTTTTGTACCAGAACCTACTTCTGGTAATTCTTTTGATAATTGATTTCAGGCCACTGGCCTACGGGGAGTTTTTCAAGAAAATATTTCTTCCCCTATCTATGGATAGTACCAAAACATGAAGAATGGTCAAGAAGGTGTATTTATGATATGAAAAGGTTTTGGGGAACTTTCACAAGGAAATTTAGAGAATTCATAGGTCCTTAAAAAAAAATTGTCACTATCTAAGATAACAGAGCACCTAAGAAACTTAGGGAAAACACATTTATTACAAGTGTATGAGCTATAAAAGTCAAGTTTGAACCATCATTCATCACTTTTGAATCGAAGAAGAAAAAAAGGAGAGAACTCAGTAGAAGAATTTTGAAGCAATAAAATTGATTCATTAGAAATTATCAAAATCTATCAGGTATTTCAGTTGTTTTTTAGAATTTGCATATAACTTGGTGTGCGGTTGTTAAACCTAAGTGCGAAAAGAAAAATGGAACAAATCAAAGGGTCAATCATTTTGGATGAATAAAATAATGTAAAGATTAGGTCCATGAGGAATTTGTTATTACCCAACGAATTGAAGCAATTGAGAGAAGCCAAACACTAGAATTTGGATATTTGGAATGAGTTTTTGTACTTTGAGAACACATAATTTGTTAAATTAATCTTGGGAAGATTGCATGCTGATACTTTAAAGTTGGACAAACCCTGCATCATTTCAAAGAAGGTAATTAAGAATTTGACTAGATTATTAAAATTCAAAGATATATCGAGGAAGAAATCTATTTGAAACAAAGAATTTGAAACCCTAACTGGAATAATTGGAGATTAGAGGGCACTGATAATTGTGACAATAAAGAATCCTATTACAAAGTACATTACACACAAATTTTCATATAAAATCTTTTTTAGAAATTGAGAAGGAGCGACCTCGGCTGGCACAGTCTACATTTCTCACAAGATGATAATTGAAGGTCGGGACTTTGACTTGTGTGGATTGATAAATCATTAGCTAATGGAGAATGTGCAACTAACAAAAGATACATGCTACTCTTTCAAGTTTGGTACTCTGATTCTATGTTTAGTAATGTATTTCTTGAATTGTTTGCCAAAAATTGACAATGTGGTGTGGAAAAAAATGAATCAGTATGCAAACAAATATACTCATATTCTAGGAGCTTGGCTAATTGGGATCAAGAATTTGAATATTTATTTAAGTATGTGCTTGGAAAGTGTGGCTCAGTCAATATTTCCCTTTCGGTAAGAAAAATTGAAGTTGGTTCCTCTTTTGGTGGCATGGAGAAAAAGCAGAAAAGAGAAAAAGAAATTGTTGAATACAACCCTCTGAAATGCAAGATTCCCAAAATTGAGGGAAAAGGAAAAGAAAATAAAAATGTGGATATGATAGACGAAGAATCTAATGAAGAAACTAAGGATCCATAGAGAAATTAATCAGAACCAAAAAAATCTAGTGAGGAAGAAGATGGCCTGACAAAGGAGAAACTACAATAGCTTATTCAAGAAGAAGGTGGAATGCAGAAAATCACTAAGTTATGGTCTATTAGACCATCATATGATTAAGATAGAATTTTGAGTGTACTAATCTCTCATGTTGAGAATTACAAGATCAAATTGGAAAGTGTTCAGAACATCCTACCCAAAGAAATGATTGAATGCAGTAAAGAAACAATGAACTCTGAGGATAAAGACAAAGAAGAAGGTGAAGTTATCTCTCATTTGAAGGAGTGGCTTAGACTATCACTTACCAAACTAAAGAAGAAAATGAATGAGTTTAGGAAATGCATAAATTCAGCTAATAACATCTACATCTATTGCATCCATTGGCCTCATGCTATTGGTAAATACAAAGAGAAATTGGAATAGATTGAAATAGAGTTGAATGATATTGGAAAAATCTTTGACATGTTTCAGGATCAATATGGCAACATCAAGAAAAGAATTTGGGAGCTATAGCCTAAACACACCAAAGTTCAATTCACCAAGAACACACTTTTTGATACTTTTTGGAAGGTGAAGGATCTAACCGAATGCAAATTGGAGCAGATGGTGAAGATACTAAGGAAAGGTGAGAAACTAGAAGAAGCAATTACAATTCTGGAATCTTTAACTAAAATTGTCAACAAAACATTCAAGAACAACATTTTGATCATTATCATTGGGATCACAATAGATTCTTGGAAAAAATTCTTTTCGAAAATGAAGAAAAATCATAAGATAATTTTCTAAAGTAGCAATAAATTGTTTTCAAATTTTTGAAGTTTTGGTCAAAAAGGGAAAATTATCGGCATATATATTATGAAGTTTTGGATATTTTGAACACATGTGTTGTATTTTTTGCATACGGTTTCTATTATTTTTCATTAATGTCAAAGGGGGAGAGATTGCAATGAAAAATGTCTCATCAATCTTAGGAGGAGCTGTGTTTTGAAATATTTTTGAGGCATAGGGAGAGAGCAGTTTGGTAGTGTACTTATAATGATTCTGACACTTAGTCATTTTTCACTATGTGTTTCCATCAATGCTAAAGGGGGAGATTGTTGGCTTATGGATTATAATTTTTTTCATTGATGACAACCTAATTCATGCATCCGATCTATAGTATAGTTTTGGTTTACACTGGAAAAATAAAGTGAAGAATAGGGCATCCGATTATAGGCATAAAAGATTATTTGAATACCTCATCGGACTATTATTTTGAGTTGTGGATCTCTGAGGAAGGTTCTTTTATGTTTTTATTTCCTTATTCGAGAATTATATTGATGTGCATTCACTGGTACATGATCTAGTAGATCCAGTGCACTAATCTGTTGGTTATCTATGCTAGAAGGCCGACCTGGAAAATTTAGTAATTGTGGATGTATAAGGGGTAATTAATTAATTTTTTTCATGCTCGATTATGATTTTTTGGGTCCTCTCTTTGTCTTAACTGACTTTGGAGGATGCACATAAATAATTTATGGTGGATCTAGCTTACATTTAAAAATAACTTAATGTTTTATGAAGTTGACATGTGAATGCTCAAATCTTTGGTAACGAATATATCTATGAGATCAATTTTATCATTTTGACATGGAGATAGATAAGTGATTGAACATATTGAATGTGTGGTATGAAATTCAATAGAGTAATAGTGTGAATTTTTCTATGTGTGATGAAAAGAGCAGAAAAGAACAAAGCAGAGCAGAGCAAAGTGTTGAGCTAGAAAAAGGATCCAAAATCTAATATATGAGATTCACCGGAACTATAAATTGGCATGAATAGATACTACTATCTCATTTCATCCTTCAGATGGTTTTAATCTAAATTTTTCTTAGGCAGTGAGCCTTCCCTCTTGAGAAGTGAGCTCTAGGCAGTGTGCCTGAATGCAAGTACATTCTCTTTTGTAAATTTTTTATTAAAGTACTCAAATTATGGATTAACCTCCACCGTGGTTTTTCCCCTAACAGGTTTTCCACGTAAAAATCCTTTTGTTATGGTGTTATTAATGTTTCCTTTGAATGATTTCATCTTTCTTTTAATGTAATGTCAGAATGGTTTAAGTTTTTGATTAATAAAGCTAGGTCTTGTTGAACACTGATTCACCCCCCATCTCAGTGTTCCCTTAAGTCCAACATCTCAAAAACATTGCACAACATAAAAAAACCATCCAAAACCCTAAATTCATCTATTAATTGAATAGTACAACATTATTTAATTAATTCACTTTTTCGTCATTTCTGAAAAATTAAATAAATTTCTTAAAACCCTAATTCTACAATTAATTAAATAGAACATTATTTAATTAATTCACATTTCTTTCTTTCGACCAATTAAATAAATTAGATTTATTTAATAAAGCCCTAACCTCACTTTATTTTTTCTTGATTGATTAAATAACGACAATTATTTAATTACATCACTAAATTACCTTATTCCTCTTTGTTAATTTAATTATTAAATCATAATAATTTAATTATGACAGTTTCCCTCCAAAATTTGAATAATTAAATCAAACTAATGAAACTTTGTTTGCAAAAGTGAAACTTGATTTTCATGTTCAACTCCAAAAAGGAATTAATTAATTAAATCAATTAATTCATATTCGTCACCCACTTTTTGATTGAGAAAATTATGATTGTTGACTAATCAATCTAAATTTCTAACTAAGCCATCTAAATCTTGACTAATCAATTTAAATCCTAACTGATCAATCTAATTCCTGACTAGCCAATATATTCCTCAATCACACAAATTGTGCAATTAACATTGCATAATATTCTCATGTCTAAATCCTCTCAATACTTCTCAACCATCGATCTGGATATTCTACTATGTGATCTTGTTCATCCATTCCAAATCTCATTTTCTATATAACAAACCTCTTTCCTCACAAGAAAGGATTGGAGAATCAACATACCTTACAAAATGAAGTACTATCAAGATCACCATTGATAGAGCTTTAACCTTTTTTCAATCAACCAACCTACATCATTCATCAAAACTTTGCACACAAACTATGGAGGCTTCATAGTGATAAGAACAATCAAACATCAAGAAAATACACTCTGATATAGGATGGTAACACTATGCTTATTTTTTTCATTCAGTTTTGCAATCATAGATCTCCTAAATGTGTTTTCAATAGCTTAGTTTCATTTCATATGTGTAGAATTAGATCTTAGATTTATGTGTTTGATTGTATCTTAGATTCTCATTTCAAACACATTTAATCTTGTTTGCATCTAATGATCTCTCCCTCATGCATTTTGGCACGGCCGATGGGACCACGGTCCTTACTACTAATTTTTTTATGATTTTAAATTGAATTTGCAGGGTTCTAGAGTGATTTTGAAAAAAAATTCACACACTGCCTAGAATTTTTTTGTAATTTCCTATTGATAAAACCATGCATCTGCTCTGAAAAACCAAGTATCTAACACAAAAACTATTCTTTTGCAAAAACTTCTCAGCATATGCTCTAAAAACTTAGCATTTAATTCTAACAGGGGTTGCACTTGCTCTAAGAATTGAGTATTTTATTGTGATAGGGGTGCTTTTGCAAAAAAATATGAGCATTTTCTCTCACAAACCAATGCACAAAATTTTCATTGTTGTAATTGATTTTTAGCTAATGCTTGCCTATTTTTGAATGTGTAATAGGTACTAATAGATTTTTATGTAGTATTTTTAAGACTTTAACTCATTTTTTTTAGGGAAGGTGATTGTTCAAAGTATTCTAGATCTACACACTACCTAGAAATTTTTTGTAATTTCCTATTGAGAAAACTGTGCATCTACTCTGAAAAACCAAGTGTCTAACACAAAAACTATGCTTTTGCGAAAATTTATGAGCATATGCTCTAAAAACTTAGCATTTAATTCTAACAGGGGGTGCACTTTGTCTAAGAATTGAGCATTTTATTTTGATAGAGGCGCTTTTGCAAAAAAATATGAGCATTTTCTCTAACAAACCAATGCACAAAATTTTCATTGTTGTAATTGATTTTTAGCTAATGTTTGCCTATTTTTTAATGTGTAATAGGTACTAACAGGTTTTTTATGTATGATTTGCAAGACTTTAACTCTTTTTTTATAGGGAAGGTGATCGATCAAAGTATTCTATATCTACAAACCTTTTTATATTAAGTTAGGAATGTTTAATTTTGGTGCTTTAAAAATAAGAAGACAAACAGACACTTTGCTTTGGTGTTATTAAAATTGAACCAATTTTAAGCTTTCTTAAGTTAGGAATCATCATTTGGTGCTTTAAAAAGAACAACACAAATATACAATTCATTTTTAGTTACTAAAAAATTGAATCATTTCAAGATTTTATAAAATTAGGAACCCTTGTTTGGTGCTTTAAAAAGAACAACACAAATGAACCTCTCATTTTGGTGCTCTTAAAATTGAACCATTTCAAGTTTTCTTAAGTTAGGAATTATTTATTTGGTGCATAAAAAGAACAAAAACATTTCAATTAAGGTTCTCTAAAAATGAACTCTTTCCAAGTTTTCATAATTAGGAACTTTGATTTTGGTGCATAAAAATAATGCAAAAGGATTTCCATTTTATTGATGCACACCTATTTTACTTTTGTTGAGCAAGTTAGAACTAGGATTGATTTCTTAGAAACACTCATATTTTGGCTTAAAAATCAACAAATGTTTATTTCTATATTTCTTCATTGCTATCTTAAATGAAGGATGTCTTGAATACTTCATATTGGTGCAATTAGAAAGAAAAAGTCATTTATTTTATTCACATATTTTGGGAGACAACACTTCTTGAGTTGTTTAAAAATAATCAATTTTCTATGAAGTTTATGTTGTGCATTCAGTGATTGGCAAGATATATGGTTTTATTCTCCCCTCGCACCTATTGGCTATCTTGGGTGAGCGAAAACATCTTGAGCTTCACACCTTTGTTTTCAAGAATACCTTTTTAGAGGGCCTATCTATTGAGATACATCCCATGCTAGATAACTCATAAGTGACCTAAGCGTTACTTTCATTTTGGACTGCTATATAAATATTTTATGGGTGTGAGGAAATTCCATCATCCTGCAAGGTGTTATTGGCCTATGCTAATGTATTATCCCTTAGTATCCTTGTGATGTGTAAAAACCTATAAGGGTTGGGAGGTTCTTAATTGAACAAAATGTTGCATGTATAGGGTCCCAAAAATAATATCCCATAGAATTACTAAGAGCCAAATTATTTTAGAATCCACCCTATTATCCAAAAACATTCTTTGAAAGTGGTGCATCAGAATTTACTTCGAATAAGTTACTTTCCAAGTCTAACTACAGTCCTATGCCATAAGTTGCATGTAAAATCATCTCTTTGGAGCATGAGGCAGACCTACCTAAAAGAATGGTTTCTATCCACTAGGGTTGTAATTGCTTGTTTATGTTAAACTTTTCAAAGACATTCAAAACAATTTGACATCAAAATCTATGCCTGATTTAAAGAGAAGGAACACATGCAAACAAACACTCAACATGATGGTTGAATCACAAACCCTTTGACATAGTGTATACTTATGAAAGAAGCCCTAATTTTTCAATCCTTGGAAGGATTTTTGAATATTTTGGATTTTATTTCAAGTTACATTGATCAAAGTAAATATTTGGGAGCTCTGGCTTGGGTGATGTGATTTTATAAATTAAGTTATAGACATGAAGGTCACATAAGTCCATGCTTGTTGAGTCAATCCAAGTGTTGTTTTATCACTTGCCATACTCCAAACATAGAGAAGTTGAGAGAAGAACCAAGTTCAAAATTAACAAAAATCTAAGAAAATATTATTCAAAATTGGAAACAAAACAAAAAAAACCACATTGGCACAAAATTCTAGTGCAAGTTATCATAGTCTTTGAGAAGTTGCTAAGATTTAATTGTATTTGCATAAAATTTTAGTGTAGTTTCCATAATTTATGAGTAGTAGCCAAAATTTCATTGCATTTTTTGTATGTCCCTGAAAAGTTACTAATAAAAATTAGTTGCATTTGACAAAAACCAAGAACTTGTTGTTGGAACTGCACACTTATTTTTATTCCCTTGCATTTACTTCTGAGAAATTGGTGCACTTGCTATTAAGATCCTTGCATTTTCTAAAATATGCTCACTTTTTTCCTGAGAAAACATTGCATTTGATAGAAACACAGAAACAATTGCACTCACCATTCTAGCTCATGCTTTCTTTTTCAAAACCTAGGCACTTAACACATTTTTTGCCACACTTGATAAATCTGGCCACCTTTTCTCATAGTCTTGTGCATTTTGGTTGGAAACTAGCACTATTACTTTATCCTTCTAAAACCCAAGGAAAACAAATCAAATTTGTTTATAGGATCATTATTCAAATAATTTTTTTGGAAAACTAGATAAGTCACATAGTCCCTCATCCATTATTTCCATCCTACTTTTTAGAAATCAAAATAAAATAAACCATTGGGAGAACTCCTTCAATCAGATATCTATGATATCAATAGTTACTTGGACTTGTAGATAGTTCAAGTAGACTACTCTGCAACATATCCTCTAGACAAGGAAGTGAAATATCAACCCTAGTCCTTCAAAATTTTGATTTCTTAAGAGTAACACCATTCTAAAACATAACTCAAACCTTAGGGTTTTGAGCTTCATAGCAACCATCTCAAAAACCATTACACTTTGTGACCATTTGGTGACCAGTTGCTCTAGTTCAACAACCAAACTTTGTAGGACCAATCCTCCAACCTAGTTTCACACACATTGAAGGGGAACAAAGTGACATCATAAGAATTTTGAGAACCTTCATATTTGAGAAGAATGAAACACCCCACTAGTTTCTCACTGCATCAATCATCTTAGATGAAGAGGAAGAGAAATCATACATAACAACTGAAAGACTCATGCTACCACCACTTGCATGGAAATAGACATACATCCCTCATGATTTTTGGTAAGAAAAATAAGGTATCACATCTACCAAAATACACTAGAATATTTCTATCTTTGCTTTGCCCCAATAAGCCAAATCCATTAAATTGACTAGGAATTACAAAAAAAGTCATAGTAGCTTGGAAAGTTTCTTATGACAACTACAAGATCACAACATAGGAAGAAAATGGAAGCAAGCAAGAACAAGAACAACATCCCACTAGCAAACACCATGGATGATGGAAGTGGCCCATGATGATATAAACCAAGTGACCTTTTGATAGGGTATTGAGTATAAAAAATCCCCAAAACATGTCGATCTATTACCCAGATCACTCTTATCAATGACCAAAACATCAAGTAGGGAAACAACATCAAGGGTTTCAAAACCCCCATCAAGAAATAAGTCCAAAACATTAAACTTCCCTAAATAAAATTGAGAGAGATATTGAGGAAATTAAATGAAATCTAAATCTAACGTATTGTCAATGCCATGTGCAAAGTCAAAACATTACATATCCGCAACCAATGGAAATCATTCCAAAAAAAACCTCAATATCCACATCAACAACACTTCTAATATCCTCAATATCGAGAAGTTTTGTAACATTGAGGTGTACATCATGTGCAATATCAAAATGTACCTCAAACATAGTATCAAGGAGTTCCATAAAATCAAGAGCAAAAAAATCAAGAAAATCCATAGAGGAAAGATTACCAACGAGGAAGGAAATTCACCCCTTTGGGAGAAATTTTAGGGGTAATCATGCACAAACTAGTACAACAAGAACTTATCAAAATCAATGGCAATCCAATTTATGGTGAAAAAAACTATAAACTCCCTTGGTTTAAGAAGTACGAACAATGTGAGTACCACAAAATCAAGGGCCACCCAATGAAAAAATGTGTTGCACTCAAACATCTCATCCAAAACCTTATTGATCAAGGAGAAATAGCTATTGAAAATGGCATTCAAGGTTCATCTACAAATGAAAACAATGATAATGTCTCAACCTCAAAATTTAAAAACAACAATCAAGAGATATCTATCACAGATCATAGTGATGATATCTCCACATCATCCAATGGGAAAGAGGATATACATCAAGAATTTAATCCCAAGCATGATCAAAATCAATCACCCAAGTCATCCAACCGCATGGTAGTACATATTGATGATTAGGCGACTCTTCATCCAACACTTATACCCAATGCATAAAATCTAAGGTAAGAGTCATTACCCATATGTCCACATTTTGAAGAAATCCAAGGATCCTTTACAAGCAATACCTTCTTTGAAATTGATCCATGTCAAGAATGCAATCCAAAGCACATCAAATATAATGCCACATTAACTCAAGATCAAAAATCCCTATCATCAAAATACTATAAAGACTTGACATATATCTTCTAAGACATCCCATGCTTTTCAAAAGAAGAAAAAATCTATATATCAAGCACACGTACATGTACCCATGAGATGCTTACTCCTAATGGACATGTAGATGATATTAATTCAAGACAAGAGTCTCATACTCTTGAAATCATTACCAAGGAACAAGATTCTCCTACTCTTAAAATCTATACATAAGATCAAGACATAACAAAATCTATAGAAATATCTAAAATTGATCAAGAAGAAGCATTAAAATTAGAAACATCCTCCAGGATGGTTGAAGACATCGAGCATACAAATATGGAGCAAAATATTTTAAAATCAACAAAGATAATGGACAATCTAGAGCAGGAGATAATTAGTAATACAACAGTCAAAGATGCACCAATATATTTTGAAGGGCCATTAAAATCTGATATTTCATAGGATCAACCCAAAGATATCAATCAGGAAGTTATCCCACATCTGAAGGATCCTATTAGTAAAGAAGTTGTCACATTTAAATATCCACAACAAAGAAGAGAAGGATTAACACCTTGTTTCCAAGGTAAGACATTTCCTATTGCAAATAAAATTTCTCAATGAATTCATTACCAAGGTAGAGGAATAGGCCTACATGAATAGGGTATCTTAGAACCAATGAAAATTATTAGCAATTCTAACAATAAAATTCTTGGATCTAAACATATCATGGATACCTCTATAATATTGGGGGAAACTTTATCATATGCAAGCATCAACATAAAGAGTACAAATAGTCCTTCTGATGATTTTTCTACCAATGCTACAACTAGCTGTATCATGAACCATCATCCACTCATATTTCAACCCTCTGATTGAGACTAATAACAAGAGAAAAAGCTATACCCAAGAACAAAACAAGTCATTGAAGCAAAAGAATTAACAAAGAAAAATGGACAAGAAAATTTCAAATGGATACAAAAGAAAAAGAAAGAAAATATCCCTATCAACCTCCATTAGACAAAGAAAAAAAGGGGAAAAATAAAAAAGGGAAGTTTATCCATCAAAAAAATCCAACAAAGAAAAAGAAAGCTTCAAGAGTGACTTACAAGATATATCAAGATGTTGGTCCCAATAGAATCTCCATATCCACCCATTATTGCTCATCATCCCAAGTTTGGAGAGTCAAAGGTTCCAAAATATTGACCAATCCATCTATATATCATATCCGTCAACACATTTTACCATCCATGATATCCAAATATTAAATTGACCATGCATTGGTAGAAATTTTTTATCATAATAATTCTAAGGGAACTCTATCATGATGTGCACATCAAGGTAAGGTTAATTCTAGTATTGAAGAGGAAGATAAGAATGATTAGGGGTTACATTCAAGTACTTGTATCCTAGAAAAAAAAAATACTCCAAGTAGGATATCGTTGGCATGTCATGAAATCAACAACAACCATATCAACACCAATAGCACTTACATCAACACCACTAGGTGGTTCAACATGAGAAAATAATTATCACCATGATGAAAACTGGTAAACAGGTGTCCTATGTGACATTAGAAAAAACAAAAAAATCAAGAAAATAGTCAAGAGAAAAATCATCCTCGAGTGAAAACCACTATGGTGGTGCTTTGGACAAGTACCATGGTGAGAACTTGGAAAACAGGAATCATGTGTAGGATTGAGCATCTACATTAACCATTTTAGGAGGAAGCATCTCAACTGATCCATAATGAAACCAATCCATTTTCATCAAAACCCAATTTTTCTTGATCTTGAAAAATGTTTGGTGTACACTTTACATTTTCTTATGGAGAAAATCTTGAATGGGTCACTATCATTGATCCTATCCTATCCAGCATCATCTGAGCCATGAGGAATTTTCCAAAAGGGTATACTTTATCCAAACATGTTATCCAATTACAACATAACCCATTACCTACATTTCTAGACAATGGGGGAAAGTATTTACAACTTGATTCAGAATGAATCTTGATCTATGTCTTGTAGCTCACATTATGATCTAGGAATTAACAAGGTATACCACCAATGCACTATCAGGGTAACCTTCATGATAGTTTCTCCCAAACAACAAGTTATACCACCAATGCACTATCAAGGTAACCCTTAAAATATTTTTTCCCAAACAACAAGGTGTACTCATTGACGCACTACTAGGGTAACCTTCAAAATAGTTCATCCCGACAACAAGGTGTAACACCAATGCACTACAAAGGTAACCTTCAAAGATACCAATAAAATGGATTACTCCTTCACTACAACTTTTAAGATATCAATAGTTTCTTTAGCCCCACAACTAGTTCAAGTAATATTTTCTGCAACATATCCTCTAGAAACAAAAGTGAAATATCAATCCAAGTTTTAAACATCTTACACCCTAGGTAAAAGAGTAAAAATCCCAAACAAATGGAAAAAAGAAAAAAAAAATTCATTCCAATAGCAAGGTGTACCACCTACGGTAAAGAAGTTGTCACATTTAAAGATCCACAATAGAGAAGAGAAGGATTAGCACCTTGTTTCTAGGGTAAGACATGTCTTATTGCAATTTAAATTTCTCAACTGATTCCTTATCAAGGTAGAGGAATAGCCCTACATGAATAGGGTATATTAGAACTAGTGTAGATTATTGTCACTCCCAAGCATCAAAGTCTTGGATCTAAACATATTAGGGATACCTCTATAATACTAGGGGAAACTTTATCTAATGCAAGCATCAACATAGAGAGCACAAATAGTCCTTATGATGAATTTTCTGCCAATGATACAAATAGACATATCATGAATCATCATCCACACATATTTCAACCCTCTTATTGGGACCAACAACAAGAGAACAATCTATACCCAACAACAACAAAAATCATTGAAGCAAAATAATTAGAAAATAAAAATAGAGAATAAAAGTTCAAATGGATACAAAAGAAAAAGAAATAAAATATCCCTATCAAACTCCATTAGTCAAAGAAAGTATGGGGAAAAATAAAAAAGGGAAGTTTATCCATCAAAAAATTCCAGCAAAGAAAAAGAAAGCTTCAAGAGTGACTTACAAGATATATCAAGACATTAGTCCCAATCGAATCTCCATATCCACCCATCATTTCTCATCATCCCAAGTTTGGAGAGTAAAAGGTTCCAAAATATTGACCAATCCATCTAAATATCATATCCCTCAATTCATTTTACCATCAATGATATCCAAATCTCACATTGACCATGCGTTGGTATCAATTTTTTATCATAAGGATTCTAAGGGAGATCTATCATGATGTTCCCATCAAGGTAAGGTTAACTCTAGTATTGACAAGGAAGATAAGAATTATCATGAGTTACATTCAAGCACTCCTATCCTAGAAAAAAAAATCCTCCAAGAAGGATATCATAACCATGCCATGACATTGACAACAACCATATTAGCACTAGCAGTGCCTACATCAACACCACTAGGTGGTTCAACATGAGCCAAAAATTATCACCATGATGAAAACCTAGTAAACAAGTGTCTTGTGTGACATAAACAAACAAAAAAATCAAGAAAATAGTCAAGAGAAAAATCATCCTCCATTGAAAACCACTATGGTGGTGCTTTGGACAAGTACCATGGTGAAAACTTGGAAAACAGGCATCATGTGTAGAATCGAGCATCTACATGCACCACTTTAGGAGGAATCATCTCAGTTGATCTATAATGAAACTATATAATTTTTATCCAAATCCAACTTATCTTTATCTTGACAAATGTTTGGTGTATACTTTACATTTTCTTATGGAAAAAATATTGATATGGGTCACTATCATTGATCCTATCATATCTAACATCATCTGAGCCATGAGGAATTTTCCAAAAGGGTATACTCTATCCAAACATGTTATCCTATCACAAGATAACCCATTACCTACATTTCTAGACACTAGGGGAAACTACTTGCATCTTGATTTTGAATAAATATTGAACTATCTCTTCTAGCTCATGTTATGATCTAGGGATTGTCCAAACAACAAGGTATACCACCAATGCACTATTAGGGTAACCTTAAAAATAATTTATCCCAAACAACAAGGTATACCACCAATGCACTATCAAGGTAACCTTTGAAGTAGTTCATCCCAAACAACATGTAATACCCGCTAACACACTACCAGGGTAACCTTCAAAATAGTTCATCCCAACAAGAAGGTGTACCACCAATACACTACCAAGGTAACCTTCAAAGATACCAACAACATGGATTATTCCTTCACTCCAAATTCTAAGATATCAATAGTTTCTTAAACCCCACAACTAGTTCAAGTAAGATTTTCTGCAACATATCCTCTAGGAACATAGTGAAATATCATTCTAAGTTTTCGACATCTTACAACCTAGGTAAAAGGGTAAAAAAAAAAAATATGGGAAAAAGAGAAAAAAGAACATTTCATCCCAATAGCAAGGTGTATCACCTATAAGCAAAGAAGTTGTCACACTTAAAGATCCATAATAGAGAAGAGATTATTAGTACCTTGTTTCTAGGGTACGATATATCCTATTGCAAATAAACTTTCTCAATAGATTCATCATCAAGGTAGAGGAATAGGCCTACATGAATAGGGTATCTTAGAACTAGTGTAGAATATTGGCACTCCCAAGCATCAAAGTCTTAGATCTAAACATATCAGGGATACCTCTATAATACTGGGGGCAACTTTATCTAATGCAAGCATCAACATAGAGAGCACAAATAGTCCTCATGATGAATTTTCTACAAACACTACAACTAGCTATATCATGAATCATAATCCAAACATATTTCAACCCTCTAATTGGGAGAAACAACAAGAGAAAAAGCTATACTTAAGAAAAATACAATACATTGAAGAAAAAAAATCAACAAAGAAAAATGGACAAGCAAAGTTCAAATGGATACAAAAAGAAAAGAAAGAAAATATCCCTATCAAACTCCATTAGTCAAATAAACTATGGGGAAAAACTAAAAAGGGAATTTTATGCATCAAAAAAGTTCAACAAAGAAAAAGAAAGCTTCAAGAGTGAATTACAAGATATATTAAGACATTGGTCTCAATTGAATCTCCATATCCACCCATCATTGCTCATCATCCCAAGTTTGGAGAGTCAAAGGTTCTAAACTGTTGACCAATCCATCTATATATCATATTCCTCAACACATTTTACTGTCCATGATATCCAAACCTCACATTGACCATGCATTGGTAGAAATTTTTTATCATAAGGATTCTAAGGGAGCTTTATCACGGTGTGCACATAAAGGTAAGGTTAACTCTGGTATTGACAAGAAAGATAAGAATTATCAAGGGTTACATTCAAGTGCTCGTATCCTAGAAAAATATCTCCTCCAATCAGGATACCATTGAAATTTCATGACATCAACAACAACAATATCAACACCAACAATGCCTACATCAACACCACTAGGTGGTTCAAAATGAGAAAAATGTTATCACCATGATCAAAACCTAGTAAAAAGGCATCTTGTGTGACATCAGAAAAAACAAAAAAATATAGAAAATAGTCAAGAGAAAAATCATCGTCTAATTAAAACCATTATGGTAGTGCTTTGGACAAGTACCATGGTGATGTGGCACTTTGGACAAGTACTTTGGTGAAAACCTAGAAAACAAGCATCATGTGTAAAATCAAGCATCTACATGAACCATTTTAGGAGGAAGCATATCAATTGATCCATTATGAAACCAATCCATTTTTATCCAAATCCAACTTATCTTGATCTTGAAAAATGTTTGGTGTACACTTTACATTTTCCTATGGAAAAAGTATTGATATGGGTCACTATCATTGATCCTATCCTATCTAGCATCATCTGAGCCATGAGGCATTGTCCAAAAGGGTATACTCTATCCAAAAATGTTAACCTATGACATAAAGTTGCACCCTTGATAAGTTGCAGAACTTATCACTTTAGAGGAATATGGAAACACTCCTAGGATTTTTGGATGTTGTGGTTGTGTTTCTAATATGTGGTTGCCATTCATGTCAACACTATTAGCATTGATTTTTCTAAGGGTTGTATATATTGAGGATATTAAGAAAATTATAATAAATATGTTGAAGGTTGTTTATGAAGCTTTGAATTTTAGTGTGGTGGAAAATTCAATATGTTTCTATTCAAAATTTGTTCTTTAAAGGGTTTGTTGCTAAGCCTATCTAGTTTATACTTTGGAAGTTTCAGAGGTGCACATCAAGATTTGTGCAATTTGTGAGTCTTTGTGTTCCTAGATTTATTCTGTTACTGTAGCTGATGTTTCTGGAAGAAGAGAATGTAATTCTGGAAATTTGAGTTGTTGTGTATGCTTGTGCAATGTTTTTTGATGTTTTTAGATCGTTCTCTATCCTTTATGCACGTTTGCATTGATTAGTGTGATCGTGATCGAAGATTTTTCCTTTGTGTGTTCAAGTTTTCATGTTCTTGTCTGACATAATGGTTGTAGCGTATTGCGGATCCTCGTGGATTAATATTTTAATGTTTGGCATGTTTGAGGAGGTTTTTTTAGGTATTCATTATGTTGTGACCAACTTCGGTTGGTGCACAATGAGATTTATTCATAAATTGGGCTGAATTTTTTTAATTTATTCTTTTATTTTTTCCGACAAAGTTGTTGATGTAATTCCATGAAGCATATATATAAGAGTGATTTTTTTCTTCATTTGAGACATGTGAGAATGAAGTGTGTATGCAAAATTTGTGAATAAAGATCAGATCACTCAATTGCAAAGCAGAGTGTGAAGAATATTGAGCAAGGAGTGAATAATTGTTTTTGTAACTAACCGGAACTATCATCAGGCTTTTCAAGAAGCTAATTTCCTAGTTCAATTACTTTAGATGGATTTAATCTGAAATTTTTTTGTAAGACAATGTGTCTTATTTGAGTAGTGAGCTCTAGGCAGTGTGCTTGAATTCATGTGTGTTCCTGATTCATTTTCATTATACTTTTAACAAGGTATAACTTATGGATTAACTTCCATCATGGTTTTTCCCCTAATAGGGTTTCCATGCAAAAATCTTGGTGTTATGTGTGCTTTTGATGTGTTGTTGATTCATGATTTCATTGTTATTTATAAGATCTGATATTAAAGGTTAATAAAGTTAAATAAGTGTTAAATTCTATGAAAATTGATTCACCCCCCCTCTCAGTTGTCTATTCTTGTTTTGCCAACAATTGGTATCAGAGCAAGTTCCTCTGAAGAAGTTTAATAGCTTGAGGTGATTTGAGATGGAATCATATAAGAAGGATAGTCCTAGATTCGATGGAACAAACTACTCTTTGTGGAAGGATAGAATGGAGTGTCATTTGAAGTGCATTGGTGATCCCTTTTGGAAGATTACAAAGAAAAAATATATTATTCCTCATAATGGTCTCTCTACTCGTGATGAGATCAAAGAAGCTGAAACAGATATCAGGGCTATAGAAGCATTATTGAGTGCTCTAAGTGATTTAGAGATGACAAATGTAATGAGTTTGAAAACAGCATATGAGATCTAGAAGAAGCTTGAGAAATTGTATGAAGGAGATGCACAAGTGAAAGTTTCTAAGCTAAAAAGTTTGAAAGGCAAGTGGGAAAACTTGAAAATGAGTGAAGGTGAAAACATTATTTATTTCATGCAAAAAGTAAATGAACTAGTGATGGGTATTAGATGTGTTAGTGGAATCTTGGATGAAGAAGAGATTGTGGCTAAATTTCTCAGATCATTACCTACTTCTTACAAAACAAAATCTCATGCTATTGAAGAGCTCAAGACAGTAAAAAATGTGACAAGAGACATGTTGATTGGTAAGATTGCTACCTTTGAATTGAGTCAATTTGGTGATTCTAATCCTAAGATAGAATCCACATTGAAGGCTACTGTATCCAAAAGAAACCAACAAAAATATGATCCAAGAGAAATTTATAGAAAGACATTCAAGTATGAAGATGAGATGAAATAGATTGAAGATGAAGAAAGAGAGTTAGAAGATTCGGAAGTATTTATTATGAAAAGAGAAGCTAGAGGACAAGGTAGGTATAAAGGAAATTCCCCTATTAAATGTTTCTCTTGTAATAAGATAGGTCATTTTGTATCAAGGTGTCCTGAAAGAGTTCCTAGGTTCAAACTTGATAAGCCTAGATTTCAAAAGAAATGTTATTATGATAAAGAAGGTGTTACTGATGATGAATCTGATAAAGAAAATGGAAATTAAGACGGATGGGTATTCATTGCTATCAAGGAAAATGGTATGGTGTCCACCGAATCTGATAAGAATATTGAGAAAGCTCTTGGAGCCAAAATTGAAGAAAAGGATGAATGGGTGATTGATAGCAGATTCTTACATCATATGACCGGTGACAAAAGCAAGTTCATAAGATTGGCGAAATATGACAGTGGTGTTGTAAGATTTGGAAATAATAATGCTGGTGTGATTTGTGGCAGAGGCACTATTTCTCTTGGTTGTAAATATAAAACTGATGATGTCCTTTATGTTGAAGTATTGAAACATAATTTGTTGAGTGTTGGATAGATGGTAGACAAGGGATACAATCTTCAGTTCAAAGATGGTAAATGCAGGATATTGGGAAGTTCCAAAAATATAATTGCTTCAAGTACAAAGATAAGAGGTAATATTTTTCACCAGAGTGTTGCTAGTGAATTTTTTTTTTATTTCTCAAGTTGATGTAAGTTGGTTATGGCATAGGAGAATGTGTCATGTTAATTTTGATAACATTGTCAAAGTAAGCTCCACTCAAGCAGTTAGAGATCTTCCTAAGTTAGTGAAGCCTACTAACACCATATGCAAGGAATGTTAGATGGGAAAGTAGACTAGAATCTATTTTCAGAGAAAACAACATCATTCTAATGGAGTATTGGAGATGGTGCATACGAATCTATGTGGTTCCTCTAGGATTAGAAGTCTACAAGGAGAAAGTTACTTTATGTTTCTTATTGATGATTACTCCAGGATGATATTGGTTGCTTTCTTGAGAGAAAAACATGAAGCATTAGAAAATTTCAAAATTTTCAAAGCTATGGCTGAGAATTAGACAGGTTTGAAGATCAAATTCTTAAGGTCAGATAGAGGTGGAGAATTCACTTCCCAAGAGTTCAATTATTTCTATGAAGAGTATGGAATCAAAATATAGTTATTTGCTCCCCAGACCCCTCAACAAAAAAAAGTTGTTGTGAGAAAGAAAAAAACAATTCTAGATTTTTCTAGAACTATGATTTTGGAAGGTAATGTTCCTCATCTCTATTGGAGAGAAGTTGTAAGCATTGTTGTATATACTATTAATCGGGTAAATTTCAATGGTAATTCTGGTAAGACTCCTTTTGAGTTGTGGTTTGGTTATAAGACTACTATTAAATATTTCAAAATATTTGGAAGTAGATGTTATATCAAGAGAGATGAATACATTGGAAAGTTTGATGCTAGGAGTGATGAAGGAATCTTTCTAGGTTACTCTACTAAGAGCAAGGCCTACTAGTGCTATAATGGAAGATTAAGGAAAATGGTTGAAAGTGAAAATTTTAAAGTTCATGAAGACACTGCTAGATCATCTAGATACTATGGATATGATTTAGATGACCAACATGATAGTAATGATAATGGAAAGAATTCCTAGACACAGAATCAAGTCCAAATTGTCCCAGTGAATCAAGAGAACCAAGAAGGAGAAGCTAGTGGAAGTGCAGAAGAAAGAATAAAAGAACTAGAAGATCAAGAGAATCCTAAAGTTTTGAGATAAGAAGAAAGGTGTGTAGACTAGAAGAAGAATTGCAGAAGAATATTGTCTGATTTCCAAGACTAATCCCAACAATGTCAATGAATCATGTAAAGATGAAAATTGGATGGAAGCAATGAAGGAAGAACTGATTAAGATTGAGAGAAATGAGACATGGATTCTTGTTCCTAGACCTCAAGATAAAAATGTGATTGGAACCAAATTGGTCTTTCAAAATAAGTTGAATAAACAAGGTGAAGTGGTCAAGAGTAAAGCAAGACTAGTATGTAAAGGGTACTCATAGATGGAAGGTATTGATTTTGAAGAAACCTTTTCTCTCATTGCTAGAATTGAAGCTGTAAGATTATTCCTTGATTATGCTGCTTTTAAGAACTACAAAGTATATTAAATGGATGTAAAGTCAAAATTTCTAAATGGCGAGTTAGAAGAAGTATATGTTGAGAAACCAGATGGATTTCAACTGACTGATAAAGAAGACATAGTTTTTTGATTGAATAAAGCACAATATGGACTCAAACAAGCCCCTAGAGCCTAGTATGCTAAATTGGATAAATACTTGTTGAGGCTTGGATTCAATAAAGATACTACTGACAGTAATCTTTATTTCAAGATTGATCAAGATAAAGAGTTGATTATTGAATTCTTTGTTGATGACATCATTTTTGAAGGTGATGATGACTTATGTATGAAGTTTTCTGATGAAATAAAAAGTGAGTTTGAGATGTTAATGATTCAAGAGCTTAAATTCTTTTGGGGATTGCAAATTACTCAGTTAGAAAATGGAATCTTTATATCTTAGTCCAAATATGCAAGAGAGTTACTAAAAAATATTGGCATGGAAGACTCAAATCTAGTTGGTACACCCATGGTAACTGGATGCAAATTAACAAAGAATGATGATTCTCCTAAATCAAATCAAACAATATACATATCAATAATCAGTTGATTACTTTATTTGACTTAGACCAGACCAGACATCATGAATGTTGTATGTATGGTTTGTAGATATCAAGTTGATCCAAAGGAATCCCATGTGATTGTTATGAAGATAATTTTTCAGATACTTGAAAGGGATAGTTGATTTTGGTCTTTGGTATCCTAAAGATGATGATCTTACCTATAGCATGCTTACTGATGTAGATTGGGTAGGAGATGTGGATGAATGAAAAAGTACTAGTGGTGGTGAATTATTCTTGGGGAAGAAGTTGGTGTCTTGGTCAAGTAAAAAGAAGAATTCCATTTCCTTATCTACTTCTGAGGCAGAAGATATTGTTGCTGCAAAAAATTGCACTCAACTAATATAGATGAAGTAGATGATGAGAGATATCAGAATTGAGTATTATGAGGCCATTGCTATATTTTGTGATAATTCAAGTGCCATAAACATTTCTAAGAATATAATGTTGCATTCAAAGACAAAAAATATATCTACCATATATCACTTCTTGAGAGATAAAGTGAGTGATAAAGAAGTCAGACTGGAGTATGTGTCTACTAAGGAACAAATTATAGACATCTTTACTAATTCATTGCCTAAGAATACTTTTGAGTATCTCAGAGGGAAGTTAGGGGTGATTTCCCCTCCTAATCTAAACTAAGATGCAAGAATTTGCATCAATCCATGCATTCATAGTCATATCTTGTTCCGGATTGATGTTGTGGTGGATGCGACTCAGGGGGAGTCATCAGATGATTTAGATATGTGGTTCAAAGCTTGTGTACCTTTTCCATTGATGTCAAAGGGGGAGTAGAGAAATGTGAAAAACCTTGGGGGAGAAGAGTAGAAAAAAAAGGGAAGAAGAGTAATGTAAGGGAAGAGTAATTGTTGAAAGAAGAGTTAGTTGTGTTGATGGTATTTTTCACATCATGTGTTGCCATCAATTCCAAAGGGGGAGATTCTTGGATTTTATGGTTGTCATTGATGTCAACACTATTAGCACTGACATTTCTAAAGGTTGTATATGTTGAGGATATTGAGAAAATTATAAAAAAAATATGTTGAAGGATGTATGTGAAGCTGTGAAGCTCAGTGTGGTGGAAAATTCAGTATGTTTCTATTCAGAAGTTGTGATTTAAACGGTTTGTTACTAGGCCTATCTAGTTTATACTCTGGAAGTTTCAGAGGTGTGCATCAAGATTTGTGCAAGTTTTCAGTCTTTGTGTTCCTACAGTTATTATGCTACTATAGCTAACGTTTTTAGAAGAATAGAATGAAATTCTAGCAATTTGAGTTGTTGTGTATGCTTGTGTGACGTTCGTTGATGTTTCTAGATCATGTGTTATCCTTTTTGCACATCTGCATTGATTGGTGTGATTGTGATCAAATATTTTTCCTTTGTGTGTTCAGGTTTTCATATTCTTGGCTGACATGATGGTTGTAGTGTGTTGTGGATCCTCATGATTAATATTTTAATGTTTGGCATGTTCGATGAAGTTCTTTTAGGTCTTCATTATGTTTTGACTGACTTTAGTTGGTGAGCATTGAGATTTGTTCATTAATTGGGCTCCAACCGACAGTTTGTAATATATTCTTTTATTTTTGGTCGACAAAGTTGTTGATGTTATTCCATGAAGAAGATATATAAGAGTGATTATTTTCTTCATTTGAGACATGTGATAATGAAGTGTGTATGTGAAATGTGTGAATAAAGATCTGATCATTCAATTGTAGAGTAAAGTGTGAGGAAGATTGAGAAAAGTTTGAATAAGTGTGTTTGTGCCTAACCAAAACTCTCATCAGGCTTTTGAAGAATTAATTTCTCAGTTCAATCACTTCAGATGGATTTATTTTGAAATTTTTATGTAAGACAATGAGTCTTCTTTGAGCAATGAGATTTAGGTAGTGTGCCTGAATGCATGTGCATTCCTTATTCATTTTCAATCTACTTTTAATAGGTATAAATTATGGATTAACCTCCATTGTGGTTTTTCCCCTAATAGGGTTTCCATAGAAAAATATTGGTTTTATGTGTTCTTTTGATGTGCTTTTGATTCATGATTTTAGTATTATTTATCAGATCTGATATTAAAGGTTAATAAGGTTAAATAAGTGTTGAATTTTGTGACAATTGATTCAACCCCCTCTCATTTGTCTATTATTTTTTTGGCAACAAGGCTATGGGTCACCTAAAATTTGGAGTGAATCTCCAGATGAGGCTAGATCCTGAATGGTTATCACCTAAATTTCTTTCACTATCCTACTATATGACAATGAAAAGGGAGAGAAATGTGCTTAAACTAAGAAAACTAGAAAAAAAAGGTGATACACCAAACTGAACTTGAACATAAATCTCAGATTATAAAAACTTGTTCATAATGAAAAAAAATAACTTGCAAAATTTAATCATGTTTGTTTTGGCATAAATATTTCAGAAGGAGGTCCTAATGCTAAAAATTCTAGGAGGAAGGCAAAATCAGAACTAAAATTTATTGGCAATTTTGACACAGATTATGACCTACATAAACAAACTCTTGCATAAAGGTGTTAAACATGAGACAAAGCTATAAGGAAATGAACAATACCTCAAAAATAACTTGACCAAATCACTTGATTGCACACAATGAGGTAAAGAACAAGAAGGAAAAAATCCAAATCACTGATAATCAAGGTTTCCACTATTATTCCTGTCCAAAATAGTGAGTTACAAAAGTATTTCCAAAACTATCAAAGGACTCAAAAGTAACTAAGTACCAAAAATGCATAATCAAGAACTGAGTACAAATGAGTCAACAAACAGACTATAAATATCAACTCCCATATAGTTGCACCAAAAACGGAACAAGAATCTTCTTTTTGGTTGGATCCTCCAAAAAAAACTAAAATATAACAACTAGATCATCCTCAAATGGCTCTAATGTGTGGAAAAAGTCAAGTTTGACCATGTCAAACATTAAGAACTCCCAAAATTGCTCCAAGATGCTCCAAAAAGCATGAAAAAGGAAACAAAAACTCATATATGATTGTAATATGTTTTCCAACTGAATCTAGCATCCCCTATATTCTTGCAAAGCATGAAATCCTAATAACAACCCGTACGTGCATTGATGAAGCATGACTCATTCATTTTTGTATTTAAAAGAGCAATTTGATTAAGTGGTTTATAATAACAACACTTGATCAAATGATTTAAATTTGTATTGAATGGAAAAATATAAATAAGGTCAATTATGTATGAGATGAATTACAAAAATAATCTAAGTCTAAAGGACCCTAAGTTTACATATACAAGGGACATGGAAATAACTAAGGCATAAAACCCACAGGCATATTAGTTCATTGCATATTTTTTTAAAAGAAGGTGAAAAATCACCTTATGCCATCGATCTCCTTAAGGTTTTGAAACCCTACACAAAAAAGTAATGCCAGAACATTGAAAGGAATTTCATTTTACCTTTTCGAGTTTTCCATAAGTTGGAGAGAGCTGCCATAGGGTTTTGACTTGGAGCTTTTCTACATACTAATGGTGAAACTTGAGGCTTCAATGTAATTTTTCCTTGCAATTCTTGTCGATTATGTTAGATATTGATGGATATTTATGATATGTGGTTTTCATTGATGTCAACACTATTGGTATTAATGTCTTTAAGGTTGTATATATCAAGGATATTGAGAAAATTGTAATAAAATAAGTTGCAAGTTGTCAATGATGTAGTGAAGTTCAGTATGATGGATAGCTCAGTATATTGAGGATAAGGAGTTATAGATTAAAGGGTTTGTTTACAAGTATATCTATTTTATCCACCTGAATTTTCATAGGTTCACATGAAGATTTGATTAATTTATGAGCACCGGTATTCTCACAGTTGTTATGTTGTCATAGATGGTGTTCCTAAAAGAAGATGAAGTGATTCTAGTAATCTGAGTTGTTGGGGATGCTTCTATAGTGATTCTTGATGCTTGTGGATGTTTCTAGATCATTCTCTATTTGTTTTTTTGGTTCATATTTATTTTTGTGCTTGTGATTGGTGATTTTGTTCTATGAGTTCATATTTTTCATGATCATGGCCGACAAGGTGATTGTAGTGTGGTGTGGATCTTCAAGGCTAATTGTTTAAGGTGTTTCATGTTTGAGACATGTTGATTTGGGTCCTTGTTGTGTTTTGGCCAACATTATTTGATTCACATTGATAAATTTTTTATTAATTTGGGCCGACAGTTTGTACACATTTCATATTTTGTTGGGTCAACATGTAGTTGATGTTGTCCTTAGTTGAGGATATATATGATCGATTGTTTATAACATTTGATGAATGGTGTGAAGTGGAGAGTGATATTTGTGAGTTCTATGTGTCAATAATATTCTAATATTTCGAAGTAAGAAGTAAAGTGTGAAGAAGAGTGAGTAGAAGGAAGTGTTCATGTGCTTTACCGAAACTGTAATCAAGCATTAGCAGATGCTATTTTCTCAATTCAAATATTCATAGTAAGATATGGTTTGTCGGTTGAAGAAAGAATTGTATGGAATTAAGCAATCCATAAGAGCATGGTATTCTAGATTATACAATTATTTGTTGAAGCTTGGATTTAATAAAGGTACTACTGATAGTAATTTCTATTTCAAGATTGATCATGATAAAGATTTGATTGTTGAATTCGTTTTTGATGATATCATTTTTGCAAGAGATGATAGTTTATGCATGATGTTTTTTTATGAGATGTAGAATGATTTTGAGATGTCTATGATTGGAGAAATCAAATTATTTTGAGGATTGCAAATAATTCAGCTAGATAAAGCAATCTTGATATCTCACTCCAAGTATGTGAAAGAATTGCTAAAGAAGTTTGGTATGGAATATTCAAAGCCATTTGGTACACCTATGGTGATGGGATGTAAGTTGACACAAGATAATGACTCTCCTAAAACAAACCAAACTAGATATAGATCCATGATTGGTGGATTTCTCTATTTGACTCAAACTAAACCTAATATCATGAATGTTTTATGCATTGTTGCAAGATTTTAAGTTGATCCTAAGGAATCTCATGTGACAATTGTGAAGAGGATTTTTAGGTACTTGAAGGGGAAAATTGATTTTTTCCTATGGTATCCTAATGAAGATGACCTTAAATTTGAGTGCTTTTACTGATGTTGATTGGGCAGGAGATGTGGATGACATAAAGATTACTAGTGGTGGTGCATTTATCTTGGGAAATAGACTAATTTTATGGTTAAGTAATAAGAAGAATGCCATTTCTTTATCTACTACAAAGGCATAATACATTGTTGTTGCTAACAATTGTACTCAAGTATTTTGGATGAAGTAGATGTTGAAAGCTATCAAAGTTGTGTATGATGAACCTATTGCTATATTCTATGATAATTCAATTGCAATTAACATTTCTAAGAATTTGGTGCTGCATTCAAAAATCAAGCATATATCTATCAAGTTTCTCTTTTTGAGAGAGCAGGTGAGTGAAAAGGAAGTAAAATTGGAGTATGTGCCTACTAAGGAACAAATTGTAGATATATTTACCAACCCCTTGCCTAAGGATACTTTTGAGTATCTCAGAGGGAAGCTAGGGGTGGTTAACCCTCCTAATCAAAATTAAGATGCATTGACTTGCATCAATTCGTGCATTTCATAGTCATATCCTGTGATCTGGATTGATGTTGTGGTGGTTGCTACTCAAGGGGAGTAGTCAGATGTTCAAATATGTGATTCAGAGCTTGTGTGGAGAAATATAATGTGTACCTTTGTCATTGATTTCAAAGGGGGAGAAGATTCATGATGAAATCTATGAAAGAGTTAAGGAGAAAAGAATGAAAACCTAAGGGGAGAAAGTGTTAAGAGAAAGTATCATTGATGGTGTTTTTCAAATCATGTGTTGCCATCAATTCCAAAGGGGGAGATTTTTGGAGATTGTTGGATATTTCTATTATGTGGTTATCATTGATGTCAACACTATTGGCATTAATGTCTTTAAGGTTGTATATGTCGAGGATATTGAGAAAATTGTAATAAAATAAGTTGTACGTTGACAGTGGTGCAATGAAGTTCAGTATGATGGCTAGCTCAATATATTGAGGATAAGGAGTTGTGGATTAAAGGGTTTGTTGACAAGTATATCTAGTTTATCCACCTAAAGGTTTAGAGGTTCACATGAGGATTTGATCAAGTTATGAGTATCGATGTTCCGTCAATTGTTTTGTTGTTGTAGTTGGTCCTCCTGAAAGAAGATGATGTGATTCTATTAATATGAGTTGTTGTGTATGATTTTTTGGTGATTCATGATGCTTATGGATGTCTCTAGATCATACTCTATCTATGTTGTTTGTTCACATTGATTGGTGTGCTCATGATTGGTGATTTTATTTTGTGAGTTCATGTTTTTTGTGATCATGACCGATAGGGTGATTGTAGCATGTTGTGGATCTTTGAGGCTAATTGTTTAAGGTGTTTCATGTTTGAGACATAGTTTTTTGGGCCCTTGCTATGTTTTTTCCAACATTACTTTATTCACATTGATAAATTTTTTTATTAATTTGGGTCAACAGTTTGTACACATTTCATATTTTGTTGGGATGACATGTAGTTGATGTTATCGTTAGTTACAGATATATATTATCAATTATTTATACCGTTTGATGCATGGTGTAAAGTGGAGAGTGATATGTGTGAGTGCTATGTGTGAATAATGTCATAATCTTTCAAAGGAAAAATTTAAGTTTGAAGAAGCTTGAGCAGAAGGAAGTGCTCATGTGCTTAACTAGAACTGTGATCAAGAATTAGTAGATGTTATATTCTCAGTTCAAGTCTTTGGGTGTAATGTGAATGTGACTGTAAGATAGTGTGTCTTCCTTTGGATAGTAAGTCTTTTTTATTTGAGTAGTGAGCTCTAGGCAGTGTGCCTAAATGCATGTGCATTCCCCATTTGTAATACTTTTAACAAAGTATAATATTGTGGATTAACCTCCACCATGGTTTTTCCCCTAATAGGGTTTCAACACATAAATTTTGGTGTTATGTGTTTTTTTGATGTGGTGATGGTTTACACTTTCATGTTTATTTATCAGATTTGAGATTAAGTTTAACAAGTATAATTTATGTGACAACTGATTCACCCCCCCTCTCAGTTGTCTACCCTTATGTTTCCAATAGATTCTCTCTGAGAATCACTAGTAATTTGTTTTTAAAAACAAAACAACATGATAATCTTCATTCTTTTGCTAATTCTGGGTCTTCTTAGCCACAACATTTGCAGCCTTTCTAATGAATTTTCATGTGCTTCATTTTACTGTTTATTTCTTCTCCACTTGGCTACCATGAAGACCTCCATCTTAAGCTTTGGAAAGCATTTCACACATGGGTTTTGGAGAACAAAACCAAATAACAATTGGGTCAACCTCAGGACTTTATATTTTTCTGAATGTTTCATGTATTATGAACAAAAATGATGATTTTTGGCTGCGACCCTAAACCCTTTTGTAGGAGTTCACTTGTTTATGGGTTATCCATCCCTTTAATGGTTGTGGCCATCCATATATTCTAAGTGTTTTCCTTGTTCATTTCTAGGCCTTCTTAGCTTGAAAACTTCTATTTCCTACTCCATTTGTGATTTCAAAACAAAACCCAAATGGGTCTTTGTATTTTAACAAAAAAACACTTCTCGCTAGGTCATGGCCATGAAAGCACAAACTGAACTTTGAAAACATTAATGTAGCCTACATTTTTCCTTCATCACTGAATATGAAAATAATACATTATTTCTCACTTTATGCTTCAAGCCCCACAAAAAATCCTTTAATACTCGCATGATCATGGCCTTAGAGGCTTCTGGGTGTTCAAAAATTGCCTTCATTATGTATTATGCCCCTTTGAAGGTTTCACCATAGCGTTTATCATTTAGGTCTTGTGCTCTAATAGTAAAAAATTATTACAAAAACCTCTTTGAATATTGCCTTATGATATTGATTGTGCCACTTTATAAGATCATGACAACTGGAAACAACCTCTATCAAGGACATTTTCTTTCACAAATAAGGATTTATATCACTTATTGTTTCACTCATGGAATCCACTATATTTTTTTTGGCTCATGAAATATATGACACACACATAAGAATATCACTTTTGTCTTCATTGATTATTTGTGACATTCACATGTCCCTCTTCTTCTTTACTGTTCATTCTTTGCATCTTTAATTCTCAATATTCATTTGCTACTAGTGACACCATAAAATGGGCTAGATTTTCTGATAATGGCTCTTTCCATGATCCTTTTATATGGACCTTCCTCGTTTTTTATTCCTCTATCATGCTATAGTTATTATACCTTAAAGAGTCATTTACCAATCCAAAGAGAATGCTCTTCTCTTTCTTAATATTGGCATGATCTCTTACTGAATAAAACCTTCCTTCTATATTTTCCTTACCTTTACAGTCATTATATTTCACCATCTCTGTTTTGTGACCAACACAACTAGCATGAATATCAATGTTCTCAACCACATCTCTATCACTCTTAAGATCTGATCACTAAGCACTGGAATTCTTTGATTGTAAAATTATATCTTTATCTATGTCACTATACCTGATGAGTATCATTGTTTAGTCTTTTAGGACACTGTGATTCCATTGAGCATAAATTTTTTATTTATGCCAGTGAACTCATCAACTTCACTTCTATGAATGATGAATTCATCCTTGATTGCCTCATGATGTCATGAAAGACAAAATAAACTAATCTTGTCAAAACATAAAATGGTAACACATTGGGCTCAACCCTTATGGGAGCCACATTTTATCCCACATGCTGAAATCAGATAAAATAAAATAGTAACAAGTATTTCACCTATATCTACACAAGAAGAAAATATGTTACATAAAAAAAAGAATATGATAGATGTGTTTGATTAAACTTTCATGTTTTCCTAGACATTTATGATATACTTGGATATTTGAAGGCACATGAGGATCAAATTATATGTCTATAGATGTATGCACATATTTTTATTGGTGATCCTTCATTTCTCTAACAACACTCCTTCTCACACATGCAAGAACTTTCAAAGTATTGGAGAAAACTTCCAGAGCACTAGAGAAAATTTTTGGAGATGAACAAGCAAGAGGGGCCGAAGATGATGCAAAACAAAGAAATCAAGATTTGTCATCCAGGAAATGATGGATCCCCTTTCTCTTTATGTGCATTCTTTCTATTTTGTATCTATAAATGTATATTTTTTTACATTATATGCATTCAAACAGTTAGTTCCACGAATTGTGTGGAACAACATTCATTTTTATTATCAATAAAGACTACATTTTTGAAAATATTGTACAATCTCTCTTATGTTGTATGCATTTGCATAATGCAAAGTAATGGTATAGTCTTATGATATTTCTTCATGTACATGAATGTGACATAGAATAATTTAAAATGTATGTTCTTTTCATTTGTATATCATAACAGCTCTACCTAATTGAGCTAGTAGAAAAATTATGTAACATTTTTGGTGACATCTGCTATATGTTTTCCTACTAAACATTAGACTAGTTGCCTAGGTTTATCCATTGGGCATAGAGTCACTTAGAAAATTAAAGAAAGACTCTAAAGACAGTCTTGTAAATGTTGAAACTCAATAAAACAGATCATTGACAACTTGGAAACTTATTCGAACACCAAAAATCATGAAGAAAACTACATAACTATGCATAACAACACTTAGGGAGATGAAAAATTGCAACTAAGCTAAGGTGCAACAATAGTTTATTTAAATAAAAACTTCTAATCTAGAATGTACAAGGTAGATCAAACCTTAAAACACCATTTGAGGTGTATCTCATTAATTGGGATAGGAAGAATTTCTCCATCCATCTTTGATAATTGGAATGAATTGTCCTCTTTGCATTCAATAATAACAAATGGGCCACTCCAAAAATTATCAAATTTAGTGTGCTTTATTGGCCCTCTTTTCAATTCATCCCACTTAAATAGAAGGTCTCCTTATTTGAATACCCTTGGAGTTTCTCTCTTACCAAAGACTCTCTTCATTTGGAGCCGATGATACTCCAAGGATTTCATTGCTTTATCTTTTATCTCCTCTAGCTCCATGAGTTGAGCATACCTAACTTCCATTGGGTCTTATTCCTCAAACATCTCTAGTTGGTGGATGATATCAAGAGCAAGAAGCTCAATAGATAAATTCAATCTTTCCTCTTTAACATAAACCAACACATATGGGGAGTTACCAATAGACTTTTTAGGAGTTATTCTATATTCCCACAAGGTAGATTTCAGCTTGGTGTGCCAAGTTCTTTGAATATCTTCCATGATTCTTTTAATAATCCTTATTAGGTTCTTATTTGTTGATTTTTCCAAATCATTACCCTATGGGTAATAATTTGATGATCTATTCAAATGAATGGCATTCCTGATAGCCCAATCACTTACTCTCAATCCAAAATATGCTAAAGAATTATCTGAAATGATTGATCCAGGTACTACAAACCTAGTTATTATATCATCATGAAAGTTTAAAACAACACTTTCATTGGCTTCTTTCAAAGCCATTTCTTTAGTCCATCTTGTAAAGTAATCAATTGCAGTAAGTACCCACCTGTGACCTACACATGAAGGTGGGTTAATGGAACCTATGAAATCAATGCCCCATTTCATGAAGGGTTGTTCCACTTGAATTAGATGCTAAGGAATATCTATCAGCCTCTCTTTTCTTACAAAAGTGACATATTTGACACCATTTTCCACCCAAACATGGAAATCCTTGAATAATTTTGGCCAATAGTAGCCAACTCTTATTATTTTCCATGTTTTAGTTCTTAGGGAAAAATGACCCCCAATGGTTCCATCATAGAACTCATGAAGCACTTTATCCACTTGGTCATGATCAATACACCTTAATAACACACCACTAAGGTCTTTTTTGAAAATAACATTATCAACTAGTACATAAGGTATGGACTGTAGTCTAAAATATCTCCTCTTAGTCTAATCTAAACCTAGTGGACACTCACCAGTTTGTAATAAATGAGTCATATCATGTACCCAATTTTCACCCAAAGCAAGTGTAACATTCAGAGGCTCGTCATTAGTGACCAAAATAGTCTTAATTTCTATATTTTCCTCACTTTAGGACCCTATAGCTAGTTGTTCATACAACCCTTTACCCCTTATAAGCTTAATTATCTTTATGTCTATATCATACTCCATTACCTTTTTAATCCATCCAACCCTCTTTTCATTCAGGTCTCTTCTTAATAGAAACTCCTTCACATTAGGGTGAGTATCCATTAGATGTATCTTATTATTAGAAATCAAAGGATTACATTTTTTCAAACTTTTGATAATAGCAAGTACATGTTTTTCCACAAAAGTGTACCTCTATTCATAATCTGCTAAACCTCAACTAAAAAAGGTGATGAGAGCTAATTATGTATTGTTGTATAATAGAGTTTTGGATAAAATATGGAAATTAATGATTGGTTATCTTTACTAATAAGCATTGTGATTTTTCAGATAAATTTTGCAGCATGCTGATTAGAAGAACTTCCTATCACTTTTTATGCAGAATGTCTTTTTGTCATTTTCTAGCCAAGAACTTATGTGTATTATCTTTTGACCAAAAAATTAATTTTTCATCTTTTTAAAATATGACATCATCATCCATGGTGGAGACGATTACCTCTTCAATGCTAAATCTAAATAAGCACAAGAATTCAAAACAAATGCTTTGCTAAATAAATCTAAACAAAGATACAATTCCAGTTGTGTAGAGGAGACTGAAACCTTTTTTTATTCATGACCACCAAAAAATAGAGGAGATTAAAGTTCCATGTGTACCATTCTTGTGGTGGTTGAAACAAAATAGGAAAGGAAACCCATGGTGGAGATGCTGATTTGTTGAGGAAAACCTATTTCAGATATTTGTTGCTAAATTATTGGAGAAAAAATTGCATATATGAAGTCACACATTCTATTCTCATTTGTTGTTATAACAATGTTGTTTTAATCTATGCATTAGAAAATCATAGATTTATCTCTTTTAATTTTGTTGGCTGTAGGCCAAAAAAAACTTAATACTTATTTTATTTTGTTGTTTCAAACGTGTATATAAATAAGCACACAGTAAGGGAGCAAAAGATAGATAGAATTTAATAGAGAATTTGGTGGACAAACTTTTGTAGCAGATTTTTTGTATTATTTCTGATAAATAAAATAACATTCTACTGATCAAGGTAGCATAAAAATCTCTCATCTCTTCTCACCTACAAGCCACAGAGCAAGGGCCCACTCCCTGGCAAAGCATGGTGATTTTTATTTTTGTTGTTAAATTTATTGTGTGTTATTTATTTTCTACTTGATTTAATTCCAAAATATTTCATAGTTCTGACATTTAATTTCCCGCAACATTTTTGTCTGTGTAATCGTTATTTCAGCTATTTACAATCCGGTTAAAATTTTATTTTCAGCTTTTGATATTTTGTCAATGCTAGAGCGAATTATTTTATAAATTCATGAGAGAGTTTTTTGTTGTCATTTTGCAATCTATAACAATTTTTGCCACAATTTTGATAGAAAGACAAGATAGGAAAGATGAGCCAGATCTTCACTTAGCAAATTTACTTGTGTTTTAGTTGCATCCATCCCCACTTTATCCACTACTTTCCTCCCTTTAGGTATACTGCCACAATGCTTCTTGTAGGATTTGAACCCCAGGTTGACACTCTTAGACCAATATGAAACCTTCCTTATTATTTACCCTAGTTTTGGCCTATCAAAAAGCAATGGGTTGTTCTAAATTACCATCATTTTGTTGTACCAACATTATAGAAATGATATATATGCTACCAAAAGCATACAAAATAAATTCTTTTGAAAATTTTAGATTTTCCAAAGTAGGAGCAGTTGATAAGGCCTCCTTGATAGCTTCAAAGTTGTGCTTGGCTTGTCTAGTCCAGCTGAAACTTGTATTTTTCTTCAACATGGCAGCTAGTGGTTTCAAAATATTTGGAACATTTGGAATAAACCTTCTTAAAAATTAAATTTTTCCAAGAAATCTTTGCAAACCCTTCTTATGATTGGATAAAGGTGGCTCTAAAATGGATTTCACTCTTTTAGGATCAATGGTGATTCCCTGTTTTGACACTATGTGTCCAAGAATCTTGCCTTCATAAACAAAAAAAATACATTTTTGGGGGTTAAGGGATATACTAAACTCCCTAAACCTCTCAAACACTTGTTTAAAATATGATAAATGCTCATCAACATTCTTGGAAAACACTGTTACATCATCAAGATAAATGAGCACAATATTATGAATCAAACCATGAAATTCCATGTCCATGGCCCTCTTGAAAGTGGCACCAGCATTGGAAAGAATAGGAGGCGTTCTTTTATATCCACTGTCCCCCACTTTTTCATAAAAGAAGTCTTGTATTGGTCATCTTCTTTAACTAATACTTAGTTATAACTAGAATAACTATCAAGTAAGGAGAATATTTTTGAACCAACAACTACTTGAAGAATCTACTCCTTAGAGGGCAATGGATAATGGTCCTTCAATGAAGCTCTATTAAGGTCTCTAAAGTCTACACAAAGCCTAATCTCTCCATCTTTCTTTCTAACTAGTACAAGGTTAGAGACCCATGAGGTATGCTTAATTGGGAATATAATACCTCCCTCAACTAGCTTGGTCAGTTCTTTAATCATAAGAGGCTCGATTTTGGGATTCAAAGTCCTTTGTTTCTACATAATAGGCTTTGCATTCAGCTCTAATTCTATGGTATGCTAGGAAATTTCGGGATCAAAACCCTTTACATCTGAATAATCCCATGCAAACGCATCTTGAAATTCTTGACAAAAAGCAATAAATTCTTGCTTGATTGATTCCGAGGTAACTAATCCCTTGGGAAGATTGTTATTTCTCAACTGGATGATTTGATCATCATATTGTTGCTTAAGCTTATCCTATTTTACCATTGACAATTCATCTTCTTCTAGCAAAAAATTCAAAACCTACTCATCAATATCAAACAATTTCTAGTGAGTATCATTATCAGCGATGGAAGGTCTAAAATCAACTTTAACATATTATTGTACCTTCTCTTTCTTAAGATCATTAGGGATATCAAACTGAGCCCCTAATGCAACTAACCTATCTGCATGCTTATTTTGATTCCTAGGAATAGAAACCAAATTAAAAGCACTAAAATCCTCAGTCATATTCCACACTCAATGCTTGTAAGACTTCAAAACATTGTTTTTAGTAAAATGTAGCCCCTTACCTAATTTACAATAAGTTCACTATCACCATATACCTATAGGAAGTCAATCTTCCTCTTCCTAGCCCATTCCAACCCCTGAATCAAGCCCTCATACTCAATAGTGTTATTAGTACATGAAAATGAAAAATAGAAAGAAAAATAATATTTATCACCATGTGGGGACAAAATCATTACACCCAACCAGCTCCATTTCAGCTCCTTAAGCCATCAAAATACATCTTCCATACATTATCTTGCTATTCTAAATGTTGTTTTTCCTTCTTTTCAAGGTTTGGCATAACTACCTCAAGCTCGTGCAACATATACATCCCCAAACCAGCCTCTTCAATGTTATCATTTGGATTATCTACAACATTATCTACTACCCACTCATTTAAGAGTATGTCTAGTACACTTTTAGCTTGTAGTTCTTTAGCAACAACAAGCTCACTATCATAAAAAAATGTATAGTTGGCATAAACTGTGCTTAGAATATAAAGCTCAATGTGTTCTTTGGCAAGTGAATCAGATTTGACGGTGACATTTGTCCCATATCTAGTCCTAAACAACATATGAGACCAATATGAGGACAAATAACCTCTTATCTTAGTAGTGAACTCCCTTGACAAGCATAATACAAAATAGGGTGGTAAATCAATGACGAACACATCTTGAGGGATTGAAAAATTCAGACATGCATGCAATGAAAGGCTCAAATATTTAATGACACCTATGGTGTTAATGATTTTCCCATCTAATGGGACCACTCCTTTCTCAAGAGGTCAATATTTCAGTCCTAACCTTTCATCAATCTGCTTGGGCATGACATAACTACTTGCCCCACTATCAACCATGCAATTATGGACCAACTTATACCCTAATATAAATGATACATAAAAAGGAGGGGGTTTGACATCTTTACCTAATTGTTTATTGTTGTCCTAAGGTGAATTTGTGAAAATAGCCTTAACCTAACTTACTGGTACATCACTTACAACATTAAAATCAGTCAAAGCAGATTGCAGAATTTCGTTTTGACTGGGGATAGATAAAGAATCCCAAATTGACATAGACACATTAAAAAAATTTATATGTTCAACAATGTTTAAGGGTGTAGCAGTATTTACCTTCTGATGGGTCCTTACAACAACATGATATGGCTGCAAATGAGTTGAT
This sequence comes from Sequoiadendron giganteum, assembly GCA_007115665.2. Taxonomy (NCBI): domain Eukaryota; kingdom Viridiplantae; phylum Streptophyta; class Pinopsida; order Cupressales; family Cupressaceae; genus Sequoiadendron; species Sequoiadendron giganteum. Next base: position 466,089,117 of record CM021104.1, on the reverse strand, counting down.
TGGGGCTGATTCCCAAGTTGTTCTCTACTGGTACCTTATGGATTTTTCTATAGAATATGTGGCAATTGTGGATTCAATGAGCTAGCAACCAATTTATCCTTGGTTTTTTTTTTTTGATTTCCAAGGCCCTCTTCTTAGCCCTAGTATTGGCTGAAACTGGAGAATCATCTCTATTCACTCCACTAAATTCATCTCCTTGCCAATTTAGGAAAGTTTTCTCACTCGCAAGGAGATCCTATTGTTGTGATGATTCATCACTAGGCACATTTTGCATACTTGCAACATTCTAAACCATTAGTGCTTGATTAATAAACCCATTTGAAAATGTAGTCTAATTATGAGGTTGATTACATGGAAACCACCAATCACAATCTACTACTAGGTTATTCTGAATGGGTACAACATCCCTTGTTGCACTGACAAGATTTGGATTATAAGGCTAAAAGGGACTTGGGTTCAAAAAATTTCTTACACCTTGCTGGTTTCCTTGATATGGTTGACTTGGCCTAGGGTTTTGTGACCTTGAAATTGTTGCTTTTTAATGCTCACAAGCTCATTTCCAAAGGATTGAAGTATCCCTTTTACCTCTTGGATCTCATTAGATAGGCCTGCAACAACCTTTTCTTGGTTAGCAATAGTTGGCAAAGGGGCTACTTGAGGTGTTGGCAAAGTCATAAGAGGTTAGATATCAAGGAAAATGTGCATATGAGGTCTAGGAGCGATTCTCCCAGCCTTAATAAGATTGTTCTTAGCTCTGATTATAATATCATAAGCTGCAGGAAATTTATTGCCACCCATTGATTGAATCATAACAACTATTTCACTATTTAATGATCTTAAAAAGTAAAGAAAATGATACTCAACTGGGGGTCTTGTATTCAATGAGATTCTATCCCATGTTATTTGAAATCTGAAATTAAAGTTTATCATTCTCTTGTGAGGAGACCTCTTTATGGTGGTAAGCTACTCCACTAATGACAAATTATAAAAATTTTCCTCAAATTAATTGCACAAAGCTTCTCCCAATTCATCTCATGTCTTAATGGAATTCACTGCTAAGCTTTTGAACCACTGCAATGCTTTCCCCTTGAAAGATGTTGCTAGCAATCTAACAAACACATTTTCTTGGGTTATATATTGTATTGAACACAAGTTTTCTACATCCTTGATGTGTTATATAGGTGTGGTTTGTCCTCACTAGTGAAATATGGGATTCTTTTAAGGGAATCTACGTGAATGTCATCATTTTGGGCCAAATTTAAAGGACTTCCTCCCTTAAAGGTTACAAAAAATTGATTCCTTGGAACTACCATTTGTGGAGGATTTAAGATTCTCACTATAGGTGGAGTTGACACTATTTTCCTAGATGAAATAGGAGCTATTTTTGTTGCTCTACCTTGTCTTTTGGGTGGAGATAGGTGTAAGTATTCAAATTATTTTGAACTACTTATCTGAATCCTTTTCATATTGTATTACAACTGTCACCCTCCTACAATGATCTTAATAACTAAGCCTTTATAGCCGTGATTCAAAGATTGGACATCTAACCTAAATATCCATTTTAACCATCATGAAGGTACATTTAAATTGTCAACCCAGGGACGTGAACTTGAAATGGGTTAGCACAGTATGTGCACTAGGAACTTCAAATTAGTCATCTTCATTCTACAACTAAGAAAGATTCAATCCTAAAAGTAAATTGCATGGAAAGGAACAAAGTAAATGTTGAGCATCACTCATAAATTAACTAAGTTGAACATGCATAACAAGAATGAAAATTTGAACAAAAAATAGGGAACTACTTTTTCCGCTTTGGTTGGAGGAACAATCACATAATGGAATTCTAGTGGTTGCAGGAACAGTTAGTGCCAGATTCTGAACTAAGTACTAAACAAAAACTAATAACTAGTCTAACTAAACTAAGGAAAAAATTACTCACCAAGTGGGCCCCCTTGGATGAGTATCCTCTAAAACTAATGTAAACTCAAATTCTCAACTCAAAAATTCATCTTATTCATTCAAAAAGGCAATTACGAAAGAGTATCATGTCTAGAAATTATTAGTAAACTATGAGATACAAGATCAACAACTTGGTAACCTTCAGACTCTCGAACTCCTGAAGAAGGAAAATCTGAACCTTATTTATCCAACCCACTAAATAGGGCAGTCAACTCCCACTAACTGGGAGGATGCCATTTAGGGAAGGCAAAGAAAAGAATGGAGGGCGGCTACACATGTAGGGAATCTGGTCATACATGAAAGTCCAAACACAAAATCAATCACTATAGTAATGCCTGTGACTGCTCAACATCATGTGAGATCAATGTAAGGTGGTTATATGTGGTTGTCAAGGGGAATCTCTTCCATCGTTCCCTAGTTTATCTTTGAATACCTCCTTAGTAATGACTAGTTGGTGACTGCATTCCTCAAATTAGTATCCTCAGTTTTTTTTACATGGAAATATTAGTACACATAATAATTGCACATCTAAAACCACCTTAAAGAACATTCATCAACCACATGAAAAATTAATATAGATAGTCCACATAATAGCTAATGCCATTAAAATTGGCACAAATTGAGTTAAACCCAATGTGTATGGTTTGAGGGAAACATATTAAAATTCCAACATTTAACTATAAAATTCCATGTCAACTTCAGCAAATAAACTATGGATTATACCCAAATTAAGACCAAAAATTGGGCTCATCACTCCCCCAACTTAATGTTTTGTTGGTCCTCCAATAGAGGAAGAGGCTATTTTTCTGCCTAGTCAAAGCTCTAAAATTTGCAATTGATAGTTGTCCAATATCAATGTATGTTGAGTGTGAGTCAGGGTCCTAATAGAATCATCCCATTCTATCAAGTCTTTTCCATCTTTTCCTTTCTTCAACAATGTCATAATGGTAGAATTTGAAATTTAGAATAATCCATAAGAGGATAGGTGGTTGAAAGGTCAAGGGAAGCCACTCTTAGCCCTTTGCTCTCCCAAGTTGAATGTACCTTTCAATCCTCTTTATTATTGCATGATAGTTTTGGATGGAATGAGCTTCAACCTGTTTCATCTCATCAGTCAAAGAGTTCAATCTTTGTGATATATATCCTTTCATGGTGTCCTCTTTTGTTGTCATCTTTATCTCATATTCACTATAAACTACCTCAATCCAAGGCATAATCATGTTACCATAACTAGGCCTAAAAAGCATTAGGTTCCTATCTTTGTAGATATCCTTGGGGTTTCTTGATTATGCTCTAATGGCCAAAGGGATATTAGATTCCATCTTCCTATAAGAATTGTATTGCTCTCCCCAACTAATCTCATTTTGAACCCAAGAAATGAATTCTCTTAGTAGGATATCTCCAACATACAACAATGGGTTCCACTCTTGGTCTTGAGTTACAACAAAATTATACAAATAAAAATCACATAACTAATTTTTTATTTTAGGGGAAGCATAAATTCTTGGAGGTTTTCTACATTCTAAAATATGTGGCACCAGGGTTGCAATGTTTCCCACCCTCTCTTTTAGAGAGGCAATCTCCCCATTATTTTCTTCAATAATTTCATCCCTATTGATGATGAAAATGACACAAACAATGTTAAAACAAAATATTTCTATTCTATTTCTCCTGAAAAAGAAAGACAAAATATAATAGCCTAACTCCCAAGGTCCTGGTAGTTGGTTCTCAACTATCTGGTGTCACTCAATTGGTTCATGAAACTATAATATTTAAGGGGCCTTTGCTAGTAATAAGGAATGAAAGCAATGACTATTTCATCAAACTATCTTTAATAAAAGGGGTTTTAAAATAAAAGAAAAAGATAGATCAGGGCGTACATCACCAAACAAGAATAAAACTTATCTAATATCTGGACATATATCTTCAACAATGAATTTTCTTCCAACGGATCAAGAAAACCATAGCATGATGCAATTTACAGAATAATCCATACTATTGCATGCATCTAAGGTGCTTAATTTAACATCACAATCACACATCATAAATATTCCAAAGAAAAAAGAACACACATTCATTCATTGCCAAGATCATAGATCATTAGAATTCAATAAATTCAATTCACATATAATTTAATGAAATAATCCTTAAATTTAGTTTCTTTTAATGACTTTCATCACATAAGAAACACTCATCCTTCAACAAAATCACTGGCATACAGTTAGATTATAATTCATCAACCTTATCAAGTAAAACTCAATTCTAACACCATATTGCATAAAAACCTGTAATTATATTCAACTATAAATAAAGTAACAATGTATCTTTGTAAGAACTATGAAAAAATTATATCTCCTACTATCAGGTGGCCAATTTTATTCTCTATTAGCCAATGAATACAATATGATACCTCACAGGTATTTATAGATATACAAAAATTCGAAGTCCTTTCTATTTTAGGTCGATCCACCTTTTCAAGGTTTAAAATCATCTTGGAAACTATGTTAAACTGGAAGAAAGGAAAAGAGAGGAGAAAGAAAGCCATGTGCCCACAAACTCCTAGTTGTGCATGCAAAGAAGAAACCATGCATGTATGACGCTATCAACTATGCATGTGAAGCCTAATCTGCAATGTACTCATCATAACTGGAGAAGACTTGTTGAAGCACCTCCAAATCCGGCCCATCAACCCAACTGTCCTCAAATTTGATCCTTTCTAGCTCCACAGAAACAAATCTTCTCATGTCCTTCAGCTTGGTCAACTCCCTCTTAGCTGCCCTTATCTCTTCTTTAATATCCATTAATCGATCTAGCAGTAGATCTTCACCATCATCTCCTTTTTGAATAACCTCTTTAAACCTATCATCCCATTTTTCCTTTATTTGGTTCAAAGGCAAGCCCTCCTTTACTAGTATATCCACATTCACTATGATAGAAATAACTGCTTCCAACTCATCAAATTGTTCATTCAAATCCTTGACAAAATCTTGAACCTCACTTTTATGCTTGTATGGAAAGTCAGACTTAAACTGAAGTATGCTGGAAGTCTTTTCCAGGAAATCTTTATTGTCTTCCTCAAGTATTGACTATTCTAGAAGAGTGGGTTTTGTCAATTTGAAAACCTTCTTCAACCTCTGACTATATCCTCTATATTCCTCTTCCTGATCTCCCAATACCTTGACATACTGGTTCATTTCCTCTATTATCTCTACCATCATTTTGTAGACCTCAAAACTATTGTCTAGCACTTCAATTATTTCCTGATTCATCTTATCAATTCACCTATCCAACATATTTTCCTTACTCCTTACCTATACCAAATCATACACCTCTTTCTTACTAAGCGAAATTGGTGTTTCAATGGTGGTAACTTGGTGTGACCTCGAAGCATAATTTTTTTTCAAGAAGGAATGCAATTGATCTAACCGAACCTTAAGCTCAACATTTCTCTGCTTGTCTTTTATCATTCTGGATTTAGTGGAAGAAGCTACCACATCTATTAAATTCATCTACTAATCTCTGGTAGGTCTTCCCAAGTTAACAATGCCCAGTTGGTAATCAGTCAATTGCATGTCTCCTACATCTTTTTCCACCATTGGTATGGCACGTTCAGCAAAAATTTCTCCTTTGTCGGTGAGCCTTGTGGAATGTAGGATTTTGGCCTTCTTCTTGGGCCTTTCTTTCTCAATTTCCTTCATCATATCATCCCAATTGAGAGGCTGTGAAGGTATCACTGATCTCTTTTGAAGATCCAATTTTAACCAAGTGGGAGCACCTAGAGTAGTGGTCATTATAGTTGAAGAAGAATAAATAGTAGTAGTAGAGGGTGGTTGCACATTTACTTGAGGTTGACCATCAACCCCTTGTTTCTCTTGTTTTTCTTGCTCCATATTTGTCTGAGAAATCTTTTCAGCTTACTCTCTATCCTTCTGTTCTTGTATCGTTTTCTCTTGTTCTTCCTTTTTAACTTTTCTTCTTCTAATCTCTTCTTCTCCAACTCCCGATTTCTTTCTTCCTCCAATGCCTTAAGTCTTTCTGCATCTTCCTTTTCCTTTTGTCGCTGCTTGATCAGCTCCTTGGAATATTTCTCCTTTTGCACACATTTTTCTTCCTCTTTCTCTTTATGAGCCTCTTCAACAAGCTTCAACTTGGCCACAATAAATTCTCTTTCTCTTTGATTCCTTGCTTTTTCTTCCTCCAAATCATGAATTTTCTGTATTAACTCTAGCTTATCATTTTCCTCTTTGATCCTGAGTTCCTACTCCTTTTGTCTTTGTTGTTTTTCCATCTCATCAGCTCTTCGTTTGGATTCTACCTATTGTTGTTGAAGTAAGGCATCAAATTGTGCCTTAACATCAATTTACTTTTGCTTCTCTATGGCCTTTGCATGTGCTTGAGCATCTAAGGCTTTCTTTGGCTCCTCAAACAAGGCCCTTTGATCTTCCTCTGTCAGCACACGTTCAATTTCCTCCTCTAGAGGCATATTTTCTTATGCATCTTCTTTGACAAAGTCTCATCAGATTTTGTTCCAACATCATAGATCTCCACCTCTTCTCCTTTTCCCTTCAAGGTCTCAGTTGTATCATAAAGAGTGTCACTTTTCATTTCTTCTTTATAATTGGGACTTGAGTAGAGGACTCACCTAATGCAGGTGTTGAAGCAACATGTCCTTTTTGGGCCTCCTCCTCTCGTTTCTCTAGTTTATCTTGAGCTAATGCTTCAAGTTCAATCTCCTTAATGTCTGGAGGGAAGAATTCCAGGGGCTCCTTGGAAGGAAATTTCTTCTTGATTCTTTTGTATCCCATCACCTTCTTTGGAGTTGGTTCTTGAGGAGGTTTGGTTCTTAGGACAGCCCAGTGAATACTTCTATCCAAAACTAGCCTCCTTATTTGCTTTATTTCAATGATCTCCTCACCATCCCAGTGCAATGGATCTAAGATTTTTGTGCCAATATTTAATGATTCATATGATGGATCTAATACCACTCCATCATCTACTAATGTGTCATGCATATCATCTTTGATCCCAAGTTCTACCATGAGTGAGACAAGTAACCTCTCATAATTTTTCTTCCTGGGGTCATACTCATCTTGAAGGTCACTCCAAAAATCTTCCAAAAAGTTGAAATGTTTATCAAAAATAGAAGGCAATAAGGCATTCATTTTCTTCCTCGGGTCAAAGTACTTCTGAGCTATGTACAAACCTAAATTCAGGTGTATCAACTTAGTGCACACTACCTTAGCTCCCACAACATTTTGACAATTGTATTCACCCAATTTCATGGGAAACTTATGACATTCTATTTTATGCTTCAATCCAAACTGTGCATTAACCCCTAGAGCTTGATATACAAATTCCATTAGAACTATACTATTGCCACAACATCTTGGGTGCAAATGGGGATGACCTTCAAATCTATCTAGTCTTAAATAAGTGAACTTGGGGTATTAGATATACCAAGATCCCCATTCTGTGATAAACACCATATCTTCTTGGCTTAGTCTATATCCTACATCCCCATTAAGCTGGCTAATGAGTATATATAGAAATGCATCATTAACCCTTCTAAATTGTGTTTCAGATACTTGTAGAGGTAACTAATTATAATGGTCCCATACTTTCCTTTTTCCATCTGGTTCTCCCAATATCCCCACTCTATTCAATCCTGGAAAGATGCCTCCTCTAGTTGTTGAATAAACAACATAAGAATTCATAAAGAAATATTTGGTTTCCCTTATCCTTGTTAACTGGTCATGAATAGCATCAAAGACAATCATTGGCCAATCAAACTATTGGGTGCCATTAAATATTATCTATATAAAGTGAAACATCCATTCCTTGAAGTGAAATGCATCCCTCTTCCCAAAGACTCTAGACAACATCATGATTAGGTATGATACTTCTTTGTAGAATTTTGTCCTCTTTGGTTGATCATGAAGCTTGGTCAAAGAATTCTTCTCTATTCTCAACCATTTCTTGTTCAAGTGAGCTTTGTTAGTCTCCTTGTGTTTGTTGTATATTTTTAAAGCTTTTGCTTCCTTCAACTGTACCAGGTTCTTTGGATCCGAGACATCAAACATGTGTTGGAAAATTTGAGGAGTGAGATCTATAATTACCTTATCTAGTGAATCCACACACTACCTAGTGGTTGGATTGTAAGCCCCTACTACTGTCAGAATAAACTCTGGGCATTGGATAGATAGAGGAAACAAGGTGATGTGAGCCAAGCCAGACTCAACTATTCTTTGAGTTCTTCCTATTATTCCCTCTGTGAATGTTTCTGAATACAAATCCCCAAAGTTGTATGAGCCCAAATTGGTTCCATTTATATCAAACCAATCTGATTCCACTTTGCTTGCAGTGATGACAGGACCCCTTTGATTATACCTCAAAGTATAAGGTAAATGCTTCGGCTTTATCTTCTTGGGTTTAGTTTTTTCCTTTGATGTTTTTGCAAGCCAATTCCTTTGGGAGGCTTCTCCTGATACTCCTGACATTCTTTAGCTTTCCTGGAACAAAACCTCTAAATAGATCCTTCAATGAACATCATAAAACATGCTTTAAAACCTTACTCTTTATAGATAGCAGAGGAAGAACCAAGCATAAAAAAATTCTAAACCATCTCATTTAAAATACTACCAGGCTTGGGGCCAAAACCATTATTGAGATTTCAATAATAACAAGCAGGATCAGAGTCGGAACTACCATGGCAACTGGAATCATAACTGGAATGGAAACAGATTTGGTTTCTTTCAAATTTTCTACTTTCATATTCCGTTTCGGTTCCGGTTACACCTAGGTTATTGTTATTTTGAAATAAATTTTTTTACTAAAAACGGAGTCAGAGACGCGATGGGAATGGAATCGATATTCACTAGAAAACATGGTTCAAAGTCAAGATCGATTCCGATCCCACTTTCACCTATAATTACCATGACATCATAAGTTTTTTCAATAGTTTGGTAAATGACTTCATGATTTTAAGGACTAGGTCATATCAACACGAAAGGGGCTTAAATATAACCTAATAAAACCATTCCCATATGATCGAGAGGCGATTGTACCTTTTAGGGCATCATATTTAAATTTTTAAAAAAATGAACACATAAATTGATGCAGAGCAAGAGTATTCACAACTCAACATTCCATTTACTTGACAACTTTCATTAAATTATTTATCTCAAACAATGATTAAGTGCATTCTAGATCACATTGAAAACATTATCATGGCAACCCACAATTCAATGCACTAAACTACCATTTATAAATTCCAAAAAAAAATCATAAAGATAATCAATTCAATGAGATCGAAGATAACCTAATTACATACTTCCTTTCCAATTTGTATGAAGATCCAACGGTGGAAAATATATTTATTACATTTTTCCCAAAACTGCAAACCCTAGATAGTGTTCAAACCTGCCCTCACCAAAATGGTCATAAATTATTCAAATCTTATTGAAATTTGATGAGACTTGAATAAAATGAAACTAGATTCACATATATAACATTTAAAAAATTTCTTAGGTCTTTATTTGATCTTTACAATATGTACCACTTACTGTAACAGCCTGCAATTTTTAGAGAAAACAATCCCATAGGGTTGCCAATGGTAAAATGATCATAACTTTCTCCAAACTCAATGAAAAAACACAAAAACAATTTCAAATAAAATCTAGTTCATCCTTATATCAATAAAATTTAATTTAAATTCTTTAAAACTTCATAAAAATCCGTACCATGTAAAAGAATAGGGAAAAACATTGGAAATTGTAGAAAAATTCATGCCTTCCTTCATAAATGCTTGTTCGAAACTACCTTCCCCCCCCCTCCCCGCCCATTCGACTTGGAGGCCCATTTTTTATTCTTGTACAACCAAGTTATGCTCCAACCAACATACAACTACCATTTAACAAATTTTAACAAATTTTTTAAAAAGTTGTCATTTAACAAGAAAAGTTGTTATGACAACATTTGGCAACTTTTGACAATGTTTTCATTTTTTCAACTAAATGACACCAAAACTTCATCAATGACTCCAAATGACTTCAAACATATATAAAATGGCTCATTCAACCTTATTAAAATATTAAAACACCTAATTTAATGAATTTATACAATATGGCCTCATGGAGGCTTGAAATCAAATAGGTGCTCCTACACCAAACTCCCAAGGGAAAAAGAATTCAAGCCCCTTTGAATTGTCTTCTTCCTTGTCTTCCAGTTGCTTTACACTTTTTCCTTTGTCTTTGCAATAATATTTGGTCCTTTTATCCTTTTATTCTTGTTATTTCTTCTTCTATCAATCATCCTTGTAGCTTGGAGTTCCCAAAACTCTATCAATTCATGATACACTTCACTTTTTCCTTCATGACCTACACATGCATAATCCAATGAAAAGTCAAAAACAAAATATTGAGACCTTGAGGTCTCCTCCTTGTCTTCTTGTGCTTCAAAATCCTCTTCACCCATGACCAACTTATTAATATAATTACCCTTCAAAATCAATTCACTTGCAACCCCAATGTCCTTATCTTCTTCTACTTTGATGAGTTCCTCTTCCTCTTTCTTGACTTGTCCATAACCAATCTTACTATCCCATTCTTCTTCAATGGATGCAAAATTTTTCCACAAATCATCTTCTTCATCTTTGACTGAATTTTTTGCCTTCTTCTATTGTCTTTGCTTCTACATAATCTTCTTTAGAGGCCATCTTAACCTCTTTGTCATTGGTATATTCCAACTCCTTTGTGCCTCCTTCAAAAGTTGTTGTTCTTTGTCTAATCTTTCCAACCTTTGGCTTATATCTTCCATGGCTTTCTCAAACTCTATTTTTCTTGCCTTCTTTCTTTCCTTTTTTCTCATTTCCTTTTCCTCTCTTTCCTTCTTCCTTCATGAATCCTTAGCCTGCCAACATCTTCTCAAAAATTCCATCTTCACAAGAAAGTCTCTCCTTTCTTCCACTTCACCTTGCCTCACCTATGCATAAAAAACCCTAAACTAAAAACCCTCAATACATAAAAATGAGGGCATGAATTTAACCCTATTTAAATTAACCAGACTGAATGTGCAATAGATTTCCTAAGTAAAAACAAGATTTACAAAATCTTACTCACTATGGAACCGTAATTTAACCTATGCATCTAAAAAATAGAGCACCACGATTTGGTCATGACTAAAACGTAAAAACGACTGTGCTTTAAAACAAATTGACAAGAAACAAAACCAAAACGAAAATAAGAAAATCAAAGCAAACAAAAAGTGAAATAAACAAAACATACAAACTTACAGAGAAATTTGCATGAAACCAAACAAACTGAGATGAACTGAAATGAAAAAATTAGAAAATAAAAAGAAGAACGAGAATAGAAAACCCTACCTCGAACGCCAATAAATAGGTTAAATTCTTGAAGCAATCTATGTGCAATAGTCTCTCTATCAATCGATTCACTCGCACAAAAGCTTCACTGCAACTCCGGTTCACTCTTCAATCTCTTAACAATGATGGTAATAACTATGCGTTAATCCCTAATTAAGGTAAAACTAGGAGTTTCATGCATGCATGGCACCTATCATTAATGCAATAAAAACAATAGAATGGAGTTGGAACTTTAGAAGGAATTGGCACATTACTGTCATGCAACTTTAGTAAAAGTCAATGACCAAGACATAGCAGGAGAAAATTTGGAATGAAAATCGTTTTGAAAACTTGTTTAACTTTCCAAATTGGTTCCCGTTCCGAGTCCGGGTCTGCCAAAAATGAATAAAATGTAACCAAACATAAAAATAAAACAAAAAGACCGAAACAAGAAAAAATTAACATACAAAACCTAGTTAAAAATGAAAGACCAAAAAATGAAGGCAGAGGCAAGATGAAATATAATTTTGAATCTTTGAATAAATTTGGACTTAACTTCCACTCCGGCTCTGGCTCCGATAAGTAGAAAACAAAAATCCAAAAGAACGATTGTGGGGATGGGGATCGAAATGAGTTCTGAAAGAAGTTTCAAAACCCGATTCAGTTCCGGTTCCGATTCCGGTTGAATAAACCAAAGAGAAACAAAGTATTAGAAAAGAAAGACTCCAAACTTTGTTTGAAAAACAACCAAGGATAGAAACACAAAAGGGGACCCATTTTGACCAAGGAAAAATATAGGGTGGTTATGCAAGGCATAACAAATGGTGACTTGGCTAGGAAAATGGTTTACCCATTTTCAAGATACCCAAAGAAAATTTTAGTCACCCTAAAACTACTTGGTTTATGAAGCATGCTAACTTGAATAAGATAAGATATATATAGAATAAGGTTGAGATGGAATCTCATATGTATGTGCTCATGAGTTATTTTTGAATCTGAGTGTGTGCATATATTGTGCATCATTCTTTATAAATACTTGCTTTGTTCTTAAACAAATATACCTAAGATTCAAGCTACATAAGTTGAGTCCTCTAACTATCGTGCAATAAAATCATGGGTATTTCTCCACTTCCAGACAGGCATCCATAGCCTCGATGGAGATACCTCTAGTTCTCTCAAATAATTTCTCTACTGCCAGCCAGACATCCATAGCCCTGATAGAGATACTTGATTAGCCATTTGATATTGAGTTTGTCATTGAAGTTTCTTTCTTTTCATTATCATTCATTCATTTTAGTCAAGATTCTCTTGTGGAAATCTATTGTGCACCTTTCTCATTACTCAGACACAATGGATATGAAATGTGGGTTGAGAACTACAATGGATTTCATGATAGTCTTGGAATCAGATTTTTCACTTGAATCAAAAGAAAAACCATCCTAAACAAATAGGAATTTACTTAGGCAGATGTTTTTCTAATTTGGTGACAAATTTTTTATCATAATTCATGAGATATTCATAATGTATCTTCTATCCTTAATAAATTTTCAAAACCAAACTAGAATGATCATAAAACATAATTTCAGAACAAAATCCTTTTCAATGGTGATGATGAAAATACCTAAACCAACTTCTCTCCTAGTGCTAGTAGCATACTTTGAATAACAACCCCTTGTCTTGAGATGAAAAAAATGAGGATCCCCAATGAAACAAGACAAAACAAAACAAATAAAGAGAACAAACAAATAAAAATAAAAATAAAAATAAATAGAAACTTAATTACATATGATATAGTATAATACATTTTCTTTAAAACATCAGATCTTCTATGCACCAAAATAGTGCTTGAGAAACTGACCATTAACTGGTAATGGAACATGCTCTCCCGTTAAGGTACTTAAATGAAAAGAATTCTCGCCTATTATCTCAACCACTTGATATGGACCCAACCAAAGTCTATCAAACTTCTAGTGATCTCCTTTCTTTTTTCTGGCTTTATCCCATAGTAACACAATATCTGATATCCTAAAAGCTTTTATCTTAGCTCTTTTTTCAAACCAATGTTTGATGACAACTTGATGCTTAGAGAATTGTTGCAAAGCAGCATCATTTTGCTCTTCCATGTTAAGAAAATTAAGCAATCTAACCTCAATCCTATTATCCTTAGTATAAAATTCCTGCATGAACTTAAGAACAAGTATCTATAAATGGATCACAAAGACAGGGTCTTGGCCATAGACTAACTTAAAAGGTGAATTTCCTAGAGCTCCTTTGATTCTAGTTTGATCTTCCCATAAGGAAAATCTCAACTGGGTGTGCCAGTCTTTAGGATTATTTTCTAGTAATTTTCTTATTACTTCCAACAAGTTTCTATTAGTGGATTCAGCCACTCCATTTCCCTAAGGGTAGTAATTAGATGAATACTTCAAAATAATTTTATGCTCATATGCCCATTGAATGAATTCAATAGAAGAAAAAGCAGGGCCATTATCACATACCAGAGCAAATGGAACTCCAAACTTGGTTGTGATGTTCTCAGTCAAAAACTTGATGAAGACCTCAGTGGTGCTATTCTTGTAGGGTTGAGCCTTAGTCCAGCATGCACAATAGTCACTTGTGGTCAAGATGAATTTATAACCTCCAAAATAATTTGGATTAATAACATCTACGAAATCCAAATCCCATTGAGCAAACAACCTTACCTCATACACTGGTTGCAAAGGCATAGCAGGATTTATTTCCCTAGGTGCTGAAGTTTGGCATACATGACAAGTTCTGACATGTTGGTGTGCATCCCAAAATACATAAGGCCAATAATAACATGATCTAAGAATCTGATGAGCCAAAGCATCCGCAAATCCATGGCATGTCCCATGTCTTTCATGGAACTTAGAAATAGCATTTTTGGCCTCTTATTGATCTAAACAACGCAAGTAGATCCCTTGAAAATTATTTCTATAGATGGATCCCCTCTTTAGCATATAGTGAGCACTTTTCATCCTCAATGCTCTCCTTTGAGTAGCATTCATTCCTTCTAGACATCTATTATTAAGGAGGAAGAAAATCAAATATGTGTACCAAGGATCCTTAGTAAATGACCGGGCAGTATACTATTGACAAGTGATGTTTTTGTCCACCTCAGCCATTGATTTTGATAAAACTTGCCCTCGAACAAGCTTCATTGGATGAATCTCTAAGTCAAATTCTTGTAGTACTTCCATCCACTTCCCTCTTCGTTCTCCTAATTCACTTTACATCAGAAGAGACTTTACAGGTGGATCTAGAACTATAGCCATTACTTGACTTCAAAGAATGTAATGTCTAAACTTCTTTATCGCTCGTACTAATGCAAAGGATTGTTTTTACAGTGGTGAGTATCTCACTTCTACATTCTTAAATGGAGATCTCATGAAGGAAATATGTCTTTCTTCTCCCTCTCCCCTTTGTTGTGTTAACATAGCTACACATGAATGGTCAGATGCAAAGGAATAGATATAAAAAGGCTTTAAATAATCTGGAGTTGTCAAAATAGGTGCCTCAGATATAGACTGTTTGATCTGCATGAAAGAAGATTTAGCCTCTTCACTCCACTCAATCTTTGCATCTTTCTTCATCATTTCATTTAGAGGTTTGAAAATCTCCGCAAAACCTATTATAAAATTTCTAACAAAGTTGATCCTATCGAAGAAGGATCTCATTTCTTTCTTGCTGCTTGGCCTTGTTAATTTCAGGATGGCCTCCACTCGATTAGGGTCTATGGATATCCCTTCTTTTGATATGATGTTACCCAGGAGTTTCCCTTCAGATACTCCAAACACACACTTCTTTGGATTAAGAGAGACACCATAAATTATACATTTCTTCAGAACCTTTTCCAAATCAGCAACATGGTCTTCTCTATTCCTTGATAAAATGGTTAAATCATCTACATAAATAATAATACACTTCCCTATCAAATCCTTGAAGGCTAAATCCATTTCCCTTTGAAAGGTTTCTCCAACATTGATAAGATCGAATGTCATCCTCCAATAGGAAAATGTGCCCCATTTGGTAGTGAAGGTTGTTTTCATTCTATCCTCATAACTAACAAGAACTTGATTGTAGCCAGAATAACCATCCAAGAGGGACATCATTTGAGATCCATTATCCTTTTGTAGTACTTCATCCAAGGAGGGCAATGAGTAATTATCTTTCTCATAGGCTTTGTTTAGATTCCTAAAATCAACACCTAATCTGATCTCACCATTCTTTTTGTGTACAGGAGCTAGATTTGCCACCCAGGTAGAATGTCTAATAGGAAATATTATCCTTGCAGATGGGAGCTTTTGTACCTCTTTCTGGATCAGGGGTTGTATTAAAACATTGAATAGGCATTTCTTTTGATGAAAGGTCTTGGCTTTTGGCTTGAGAGATATGGTATGTGTGATCACCGAAGTTTCAAAGGTTTTTAGATCATCATAAATCCAAGCAATAGCTTCAATGTTCTACTCCAGAACTTTAATTATCTTATTCTTAATTTTTTGAGGACAAGTATTTCCTATGAGAACATTCCTCTCAAGTCCCGAGTGAGTCAGATTAATAGATTCATATTTCCCTCCTTCACTCTCTAGGGGCACCCTTTGATGAGCCCATGGGTCAAAATCAAATATTATTTCCAAAGCTACCATCCCTTTTGGAATGCTATTGCTTTTCAACTCCAACATCCCTTATTTTCCCTCTTTGTCAGGATCCCAATCTCCCTGATCTCTTTCAGATTCATTTATTATCTTCCCTTGAAAAACATCAGAACTTTCCAAAAAGGCCAATATATGCTGATCATCATCAAATACCTAAAAATTTTGGACATTATTAGGAATTGCTGGGATTGAGATTAGTTCAACTAAAAATATTTTTAGATCAGAATCTTACATGGGTTCCAATGTGCTAGCAGCTAAAACAAGTGCATTTGCAATTTTATTGGCTTCTCTAGGGATTAGACTAATCCCAAATGCATCAAAATCTTCAATCAAATTCCAAACTCTATTTCTGTACGTAGCCAATCTTTTGTTATGACATGTATATTGGCTACGTACCTACTTTACAATCACCTCAAAATCTCCCATAACTGTGAGAGAAGTAACCTTCTTCTTATGAGCAAACATAAGGCCTTGAGAAAGTGCTTCATACTCAACCACATTGTTTGTGCAGTCAAACTGCAATATGTAAGATACAAAGTAAGTTTTCCCCTTCGGGTTGGTTAGTTCAACCCCTACTCCACTTCTTGCTTTAGACTTAGAATCATCAAATTTAAGAGTCTACAATTAGTCTTTGGTTGGGAGTTCTCTCTTTTTAGAGGTAACAAGGGATGACTTACTTGGGATGTGTGATGGCTCAGACTTTTTCTAGTCACCAAAAATTGACTTGGGACAAAGCTCACTTGAAGATATTTCTATGTTTTGAACTTGCTGAGAAATCAATTCCTGAACAACTTCTTGGGTTAAATTGCAATCTAACTTATCCTTCATTAATTCCTTTGGCATTGGAAAAGTATCTGGGGTAGGTGTATTAAATATAAATTGAGACACCTCAACCTCTTCTTGATTTTTAGGCCTCAGAACCTGAGTCTATTCTACTGATGAGGAATATCCCTCTTGAGAAATGCTAATCCTAGTAAGAATGATAGCATCCTTGACCTTAAAATAGAACTCATTGATAGGGGTCTAGGGTTTCTCTTGACATATTTGCTGAGGCTAATTTACATGAATTAAGATATCTAGGCATGATTGGCATGTTGACTCTGAATGATTATGATAATGAATCCTACACCAATTAGGAAGTGACAAACTACTCAAATCAGTTTCTTCTCCTAAAACCATCTTATCTTGTTGCAATTTCCTTATTAGAACTTGTTGGTTGATGAAGATCATTGGGTCACTGTGTTCTAGGGGCAATGTATCCCCAGGATCAAGTAAAGAGAAAGTAAGGACTTCCTCTTGTTTTTAAACTCCTATCTTAGTCTCAAAATATGTTACTTCATTTGAAGCATCATATTCTGTAATCATATGCTTGAGTCTTTCTTCACTTTTAATCCTTATTTGTGTTGCAACCCCTTTCCAGGGTAACCACATGTGAGAGAAATCCAAGGAAAAATATCCTCCTATACTCTTCATTAGCTCCTGACTTAGGAGAATACCATATGTCTCTAGGATGTCAGCCACTTGGATATCTATGTAGTTCTAGATCCTTGGATCTGATCCAACCTGTACATGCATGTTCTTTAGTTCTCCTACAACATTGACCTCATTTTTATCTAGCTAAATCACTTTCTTATTGGTTGGAATAGGACTTAATCCTAACTTCTTAAATATTGAAAAGGGCATAACATTTCATGATGCTCCAGAGTCCAATAAACAGTTATGCAAATTCTTTCCAAAAATCCTTAAACTTAAAAGAAAAGGTGGGGTACTGGTCTTACCTTTATAGATAGTTGTTTTTGTCTCCTTTATAGGAGTCACTTTACCTTTTCCTCTTAAGCGGTTTGCCTCCTCCAGGGATTTCAATACCACTTCACATTGAGCTGGGCACCACTTCATGATGTCAAAGAATGACAATGATGTCTTCTGTCTCTATAGTTCTACAATAAAATCAAATTGTAAATCATTCCTGACTTGATATTTAGGAAAAGGACACGGATTATCTCTATTATGATAATCAAAAGGTCCCTTTGGTGGTGGTGAATTATTATCTGCATTTTGTTTAGGTGAGACCATATTGTTAGGAGCTGCAAATGTAGTAAATGGGCCCTTATTCTAATTTATCAAAAAATGACCACCTTTAGACTAAAAGGCTTGGGCATCATACACATCCTCCTCTAGCCCATTGTCTCCTTGCATGGGAAATTGGTATTTCTCCTCAATTTTCTCATAAGTCATAGCAATACTTACTGGCCCATTGTCTTGATTGGAATTTCCTACTAGAGGATGGGCATAAGCTTGTGCAATCTTTACCATTTTCTCCATTTCTGGGCAATTAACCTTAGAACGTGTTGTCATATCGTGTAGCCTATACCAATTAGTCATGAAATTAAGGTCAACCACATTAGTAGTATGTGATATCTCCTCACCTGATTGATAATTATGGGGAATTCCCCCATTGTTAGGTCAGTATTCCACTGCCTATTGTTGTTGTTGAACTTGTGGTTATATCCTTTGTTTTGATTTTGGTAATTTTGGTTAGAGTAATTTTGATTCTAAAAGTTTTCGTTGGTGTTTTGATTCCCATTCTGATTGGAGTAATTTCCCTAATTGTTGTATCCTCCCTGGTTCTAATAATTCTGATTTTGGTTATGGGCAGGGTTTTGCCTAAGTTGTGCCATGTCATTAGACATTTGAGATAAGGCCTTCTTGAGAGTTTCTAGCTCACTGGTCAGTTGAATAGTTTGTTCATTTTGCACATTCTACACTATGGCTGGGGAATGAAAATGGGTTGATCCTCTCACCTATTGTTGTTAATTTTGAGGTTGTTGGGAAGAATCTTGCATGCCATTTCCAAAAAAGGGCATGGTGGGTGGAGCTTGTAACTCAGATACAAGTCCATATTGGGAGTAAGACATCCCTCAATAGTGTTGTACAATGGGGGGTTAGGCATCTGATAATTCATGGGAGGGATAGCTACTCCTAATCCTCCTGATTGCAAACTTATATGCTATTGCAACTTGATAGCTAGATGATAAACCTTAGATAGGGAGTCAATCTCATTGGGCTGATAAGTTCTCTACAAGAATAGGCCAATCAAGGGATCAAAATCTCTTAAATTAGCCTGAATGGAAATATTCTCAGCTACCAAGTAAGAGTCTTGCAACCTACGGAACATCCTTTGGAATATAGTATTAAATAGAGGTAGTGGCTCATGATGTTCCTTTCTTATGGTGGTGAACTAGTGATACGAGATGGCAGGGTCTACATAGACCCGAAATTGATTAATGAATGAATTTTCTAAATCTATCCAACCCAGAATAAATCCCCAAGGCAGATTTAAGTACCAATTTATGTCATATCCCCTAGACAATAAGGAAACAATCTACATACCACATCTTGATGAGAAACTTGAGCATGTGTACAAGAATCTTTAAACGCTTTTATATGCTCCTCAACACTTCTTGATTTGACATGTATGTACTTGGGACAAAAAATTTATGGGTTCTTTGGTAAGTCATGGATTCCTCCTGGAATAGTCCCTAATAGACAATTTTATTCAAAACATAAGCCATGGGTAGAATTGGTTGAGCAGGTGGTGAAATAGGCCGAATTGGTGGTGATACTGGCCTAACAGGAGGAGGTGATATTGGCCAAGCCAGTGCTGGTGGTGTACGTGGATTTGGTTGAAATCTAGGTGCAGTAAGTGGTGGTGGAAATGTAGGTATCAATAGTCTACGAGCATGGGGTATAGGTCTAACCAGCGTTTGGAGTTCTTCCAATGGTTCAGGATCAGTAGAGTATCTAAGAATCCTCCCTAATTTTTTCAGTGAGAATGACACAATGCAAGCTAGCTTGTTCCTTCAGGGCCTCCTTCTAATGCCAGATCTGTTGATGGTTAAAATGACACAAACAACGTTAAAAAAAAATATTTCTACTCTATTTCTCCTGAAAAAGAAAGAAAACATATAATAGCCTAACTCCCAAGGTCCTGGCAGTTGGTTCTCAACTATCTAGTGTCACTCAATTGGTTCATGCAACTGTAAATTCAAGGGGCCTTTGCTAGTAATAAGGAATGCAAGCAATGACATATTCATCAAATTGTCTTTAATAAAAGGGGTTTTAAAATAAAAGAAAAAGATACATTAGGGCGTACATCACCAAACAGGAATAAAACTTATTTAATATCCAAACATATATCTTCAACAATGAATTTTCTTCCAATGGATCAAGAAAACCATACAATGATGCAATTTATAGAATAATCCATACTATTGCATGCATCTAAGGTGCTTAATTTAACATCCCAATCACACATCATAAATATTCCAAAGACAAAAGAACACACTTTCATTCATTGCCAAGATCATAGATCAACAGAATTCAATCAATTCAATTCATAGATAATTTAATGAAATAATCCTTGAATTTAGTTTCTTCTAATGAATTTCATCACATAAGAAACACTCATGCTTCAACACAATCACTGGCATACAAATAGATCATAATTCATCAACCTTATCAAGTAAAACTCAATTTAACACCATATTGCATAAAAACCTATAATTATATTCAACTGTAAATAAAGTAACAATGTATCTCTATAAAAACTATGAAAAAATTCTATCTCCTACTATCAAGTGGCCTTCTCTATTAGCTCCCTTACAATATGATACCTCACAGGTATTTATAGAAATACAAAAATTCAAAGTCCTTTCTATTTTAGGTCGATCCACCTTTTCACGGTTTAAAATCATCTTGGAAACTATGTTAAACTAGAAGAAAAGAAAAGAGAGGAGAAATAAAGCCATGTTCCCACAAACTACTAGTTGTGCATGCAAAGAAGAAACCATGCATGCATGAGGATATCAACTATGCATGCAAAGCCTAATTTGCAATGTACTCATCATAACTGGAGAAGACTTGTTGAAGCACCTCCAAATCCGGACCATCAACCCAACTATCTTCAAATTTGATCCTTTCTAGCTCCACAACAACAAATTCGCTCATGTCCTTCAACTTGGTCAACTCCCTCTTAGCTGCCCTTGTCTCTTCTTTAATATCCATTAATCAATCTAGCAGTATATCTTCACCATCATCTCCTTTTTGCATAACCTCTTTAAACCTATCATCTCATTTTTCCTTTATTTGGTTCAAAGGAAAGCCCTCCTTTACTAGTATAGCCACATTCACTATGATAGCAAATACTACTTCCAACTCCTCAAATTGTTCATTCAGATCCTTGAAAATATCTTGAACCTCACTTTTATGCTTTTATAGAAATTCAAACTTAAACCGAAGTATGCTGGAAGTCTTTTCCAAGAAATCTTTATTGTCTTCCTCAAGTATTGAGTATTCTAGAGGAGTGGATTTTGTCAATTTGAAAACCTCCATCAACCTCTGACTATATCCTCTATATTCCTCTTCCTGATCTCCCAATAACTTGACATACTGGTTCATTTCCTCTATTAGCTCTTCTGCCATTTTGTAGACCTCAAAACTATTGTCTAGCACTTCACTTATTTCCTGATTCATCTTATCATTCCACCTATCCAACATCTCTTCCTTACTCCTTACCTATACCAAATCATCCACCTCTTTCTTACTAAGAAGAATTGGTGTTTCAATGGTGGCAACTTGTTGTGACCTCAGAGCAGAAACACTTTTCAAGAAGGAATAAAATAGATCTATCTAAGCCTTAAGCTCATCCTTTCTCTACTTGTCTTTTATCATTCTAGATTTAGTGGAAGAAGCTACCACATATATTAAATTCATTTGTTGATCTCTAGTATGTCTTCCCAAGTTAACATTACTGGTAATCAGTCAATTTCATGTC
The DNA here is from genome assembly GCA_007115665.2 of Sequoiadendron giganteum. NCBI lineage: Eukaryota > Viridiplantae > Streptophyta > Pinopsida > Cupressales > Cupressaceae > Sequoiadendron > Sequoiadendron giganteum. Next base: position 466,067,291 of record CM021104.1, on the reverse strand, counting down.
TCCTACATCCTTGTCAACCATTGGTATGACACATTCAACAACAATTTCTCCTCTATCGATGAGCCTTGTGGAATGTAGGATTTTGGCCTTCTTCTTGGGCCTTTCTTTCTCAATTTCCTTCATCATATCATCCCAATTGAGAGGCTGTGAAGGTGTCACTGATCTCTTATGAAGATCCAATTTTAACCAAGTGGGAGCACTTGGAGTAGTGGTCATTATAGTTGAAGAAGAGCAATAGTAGTAGTAGATGGTGGTTGCACATTTACTTGAGGTTGAGCATCAACCCCTTGTTTCTCTTGTTGTTACTACTCCATATTTGTCTAAGCAATCTTTTTAGCTTCCTCTCTATCCTTCTATTCTTGTATCCTTTTCTCTTCTTCTTCCTTTTTCAACTTTTCTTCTTCTAATCTCTTCTTCTCCAACTCCCGATTTCTTTCTTCCTCCAATGCCTTAAGTCTTTCTGCATCTTCCTTTTCCTTTTGTTGTTGCTTGATCAAATCCTCAACATCTTTCTCCTTTTGTACACATTTTTCTCCCTCTTTCTCTTTATGACCCTCTTCAGCAAGCTTCAACTTAGCCACAAGAACTTCTCTTTCTCTTTGATGCCTTTCTTTTTCTTCCTCCAAATCTTGAATTTTCTATATTAACTCCAACTTATCATTTTCCTCTTTGATCTTGTGCTCCTACTCCTTTTGTATTTTTTGTTTTTCCATCTCATCAACTCTTCGCTTGGCTTCTACCTATTGTTGTTGAATTAAGGCATCATCTTGTTCCTTGGCATTAATTGCCTTTTGCTTCTCTATGGCCTCTGCATGTGCTTGAGCATCTGAGGCTTTCTTTGCCTCATCAGACAAAGCCTATTGATTTTCCTTTGTTAGTACATGTTCAATTTCCTCCTCTAGAGGCATATTTTCCTATGCATCCTTCTCTAACAAAGTCTCATCAGAGTGCGTTCACACATCATGGATCTCTACCTCTTCTCCTTTTCCCTTCAAGATCTCACCTATATCATAAAGAGTTCCTCTTTGCACTTCTTCAATTTGTTGCTTTATAAGTGGGACTTGAGTAGAGGACTCACCTAATGCAAGTGTTGAAGCAACATGTCCTTTTTGGGCCACCTCCTCTTGTGTCTCTGGTTCATCTTGAGCCGATGCTTCAAGATCAATATCCTCAATGTTTGGAGGGAAGAATTCCAAGGGCTCCTTGGAAGTAAATTTCCTCTTGATTCTTTTGTATCCCTTCCCCTTCTTAGGAGCCAGTTCTTGAGGAGTTTTAGTTCTAAGGACAACCTAGTGAATACTTCTATCCAAGACCGGCCTCGCTATTTGCTTTATATCAATGATCTTCTCACCATCCCAGTCCACTGGATCCAAGCTTTTGGTGCCAATATTTAATGCTTCATATGATGGATCTAATACCACTCCATAATATACTAATGTGTTAGGAATATCATCTTTGATCCCAAGTTCTACCATGAGTGAGACGGGTAACCTCTCATAATTTTTCTTCCTGAGGTCATACTCATCTTGAAGGTCACTCTAGAAATCTTCCAACAAGTTGAAATGTCTATCAAAAATAGAAGGTAGCAAGGCATTTATTTTCTTCCTTGGGTCAAAGTACTTCTGAGCTATGTACAAACCTAGTTTTAGGTGTATCAACTCAATGTACACTACCTGAGCTCCCATAATATTTTGACAGTTGTATTCACCCAATTGAATGGGAAACTTATGACATTCTATTTTATGCTTCAATCCAAACTGGGCATTAACCCCTATATCTTGATATACAAATTCCATTAGAACTATCCTATTGCCACAACATCTTGGGAGAAAATGGGGATGACCTTGAAATCTATCCAGTCTAAAATAAGTGAACTTGGGGTAAGTGATATACCAACATCCCTATTCTATGATAAATTCCATAGCTTCTTGGCTTAGTCTATATCCTTCATCCGCATTAAGCTGGTTAATGATTACATATAGAGATGCACCATTAACCCTTCTAAATTGTGTTTTAGATACTTGTAGAGATAATTAATTATAATGGTCCCATACTTTCCTTTGTCCATCTACTTCTCCCAATATCCCCACTCTATTCAATCCTGGAAAGATGCCTCCTCTAGGTGTTGCATAAACAACATAAGAAGTCATAAAGAAGCATTTGGTTTCCCTTATCCTTGTTAACTGGTCATGAATAGCATTAAAGACAATCATTGGCCAATCAAATTGTTGGGTGTCATTAAAGATTATCTATATAAAGGGAAACATCCATTCCTTGAAGTGAAATTCATCCCTCTTCCCAAAGACTCTAGAAAACATTATGATGAGGTCTGATACTTCTTTGTAGAATTTTGTCCTCTTTGGTTGATCATGAAGCTTGGTCAAATACTTCTTCTTTGTTCTCAACCATTTCTTGTTCAAGTAAGCTTTGTTAGTCTCCTTTTCTTTGTTGTATATTTTTAAATCTATTGCTTCCTTCAACTGTACTAGATTCTTTGGATCCGGGACACCAAACATTTGTTAGAACATTTGAGGAGTGAGATCTATAATTACATTATCTTGTGAATCCACACACTACCTAGTGGTTGGATTGTAAGCCTCTGTTGCTATTAGAATCAACTCCGAGCACTGGATGGATAGAGGAAACAAGGTGATGTGAGCCAAGCCAAACTCAATTATTCTTTGAGTTCTTCTTGTTATATCCTCTACAAATGTTTCCAAATACAACTCCCCAAAGTTGTATGAGCCCACGTTGGTGTCAGTTATATCAGACCAATCCGATTACACTTTTCTTGTAGTGACGATAGGACCCTTATGATCATACCTAAAAGTATAAGGTAAATGCTTCAACTTTATATTCTTGGGCTTAGTTACTTCCTTTGACGTTTCTATAGGCCGATTCCTTTGGGAGGCTTCTCCTGATACTCCTGACATTCTTTAGCTTTCCTGCAACAAAACCTCTAATTAGATCCTTGAATGAACATCACAAAACATGCTTTAAAACCTTACTCTTTATATAGATATTGGAGGTGAAACCAAGCATAAAAACATTATAAACCATGTCCTTTAAAATACTACCAAGCTCGAGGCCAAAACCCTTATTGAGATTTCAATAATAACAAGTGGGATCAGAGTCAAAACTGTCATGGCAATCAGAATCAAAACCTGAATGCAAACGGATTTGGTTTCATTCAGATTTTCTAATTTCATATTTCATTCTCGTTTCCCTTATGCCTAGGTTATTGTTATTTTGAAAGAATTATTTTTACTAAAAGCGGAGTCAGAGACAGGATGGAAATGGAATCGATACTCATTGGAAAACATGTTTCAAAGTCTAGATAGATTTCGATCTTGCTTCTGCCTATAATTACCATGACGTCATAAGTGTTTTTAATAGTTTGGTATATGACTTCATGATTTTAAGGACTATGTCATATCAACATGAAAGGGGCTTAAATATAGCCTAATAAAACCATTCCCATATGACCGAGAGGTGATTGTACCTTTTAGGGCATCATATTTAAATTTTAAAAAAACACGAACACTGAAATACGTTAAAAACCCTAAACTAAAAACCCTCAATACATAAAAATGACACAAATTTAACCCTATTTAAATCATCCAGACTGAATGCATAATATATATCCTAAGTAAAAACAAGATTTAAAAAACCCTACTCACTGTGGAACCGTAATTTAACATATGCATCTAAAAACTAGGGCACCACGATTCGTTCATGACTAAAACGTAAAAATGATTGTCCTTTAAAACAAACAGGGAAGAAACAAAACCAAAATTAAAATAAGAAAATCAAAGCAAACAAAAAGTGAAATAAACAAAACATACAAACTTATAGAGAAATTCACACGATACCAAACAAACCAAGATGAACGGAAATGAAAAATCTAGAAAATAAAAAGAAGAATGAGAATAGAAAACCCTACGTCGAACGCCAATAAATAGGTTAACTTCCTGAAGCAATCTGCGTGCAATAGTCTCTCTATCAATTGATTCGCTCGTAGAAAAGATTCATTGCAACTCTGGTTCACTCTTCAATCTCTTAACAATGATGGTAATAACTATGCGTTAATCCCTAATTAAGGTAAAATTGGGAGTTTCACGCATGCATGGCACCTGTCATTAATGCAGTAAATGCAGTAGAGTGGAGTTGGAACTACAGAAGGAATTGGCACATTACTCCCATGTGACTTCAGTAAAAGTCAATTACCAAGACATAGTGGGAGCAGAATCAGAATGAAAACTATTTCAAAAACTTGTTTAACTTTCCAAATTGGTTCTGTTCTATGTTCGGGTCCGCTGAAAAAGAATAAAACATAACCAAACATCAAAATAAAATAAAAAGACTGAAACAAGAAAAATTTAACATACCAAACTTAGTTAAAAATGAAAGACCAAAAAATGGAGGCAGAGGCGGGATGAAATTTAATTTTGAATCTTTGAATAAATTCGGACTTAACTTCCACTTCGGCTCCAGGTCCGATAAATAGAAAACAAAAATCCAAAAGAACGAATACTGGGAGGGGGATCAAAATGAGTTTTGAAAGAAGTTTCAAAACCCGATTCAGTTTCGATTCCGATTTCGGTAGAATAAACCAAAGAAAAACAAAGTATTGGAAAAGAAAGACTCCAAACTTTGTTTAAAAAACAATCAGGGATAAAAACACAAAGGGGGACCCATTTTGACCAAGGAAAAAGATGGGGTGGTTATGCAAGGCATAAAAATCCCTCTCTTGAACTTCCTTTTGCAAGCTTTGCTTTTCCTTTTTCCATTCTTCCTCTCACCTTTGTATTTCTTTCCATAAATTTTAAAAATTTGTATGTACTAAAAAATCAGGAGGATTATGAATTCCTACCAAGGTTTTTGTTGATGGTTGCATCCCATATAGCACCATTTGCATATATTCAGGCTATCTTACTTGCTTAGGTCGGGGAGGAAAAATTTCTTCTCCCACTTCTTGCTGCATGGCATCTTCTTCTTGTTCTTGTAGGTGTTTCATGAACTCTTGATCTAATTCTTGGTCTTGCTGTAGGAACTTTGGATTTTCCTTATGTTCTCAAATTTCAACTTCCTCAGCAGTGATAGAAAGATCCACCAGGTCATTTTTTCTGCCTCTTCGAATACATCCTTTTTTGACATTTTCCTGACCCATTGGAGCCTTTTTTCTCTCATGTGATGTCCTTCCACACTTAGGGTATTTTCGCAAAGGAATATCAACTACTGGTTTTGATTTATTGAGAGGGATTTCATATTTTCCTTTGGTTGTAGGATGAATAGTGTCAACCTTTCTCTTTTTTAGGGCTCAACACCTCTCTTTCCATAATCTATGTTTTGGATTTTCCTTTTCCTACCTCTACCTTCTTCTTTTGTGACCTATTTCTTGCTAGGGTTTCTATTGGAGCATCATCATCAGAGTCTGATGAAATTTTTTATTTTCCAAAGTGCCTTGTTTTAGAGGAACTAATGTCTATGGCCCCTTTTGTTGTAGGAGAATTCATACTAAAGCCAAAACTAGAGGTTGAAGCACCATGGGTGGCTTTAGTTGTGCTTAATCTCCTGGTAGACCTATGTGTCTTAGGTAAAGCCCTAGGTTGTGGCTACTTAGGTCTAAATTGATTAACATTTACAAATTCCTCCTAGGTAATCTAGGGTGCTACATCATGCAAAGATTTTTCAACCAATAATATAATAAGACAATGGTGTGAGACATAGTTGTCCCTACCTTTTTTGTGTTTTGGCCACCATGATGGAGAGAAGGTTGTATAAAACATTAGGCACATTATCCTTCTTCCATGCCTCATGTGACTCAAAAGTTTGAAATACACTGAATGTAAATTTGACAATTGACCTTCACAAGTGAAGTACTTGATAGTGTAGATGGTTGTATGCTTCCATGGTTTGGGCAGAGAGGTTATTTTGGCACCCTGGCTATCTATATTGATTGGAGGGTCACTATTTATTGTGAATATGGCCCTTACTGACTTGGCATCTCTAGAAATAGGGTAATGCTCATCGTCATTAGGTAACCCTGTAACTTCTGCAATTCTCTCCTTAGTTGCCACAACTTACAATCCTTTTACTGTAGCTTTTCCCTCCGTGAATGTCTAGGAAAACTCAAGTGCAATGCCTTCATCAAAACTGTCCAACTTTAGGAAGTATTCCAATTATAGTTTCAAATTTTAGTCAAGCACTACGCATCCTTCAATAAGGTATCATGAGCCGAAGGCTCATTTTGAATTAGTCCACCTCCCATTTTTTGTAATCACTGTCACTCTATAGAATTATTATTTTTTAATTCCTATTTGAGAAAAAATTCTTTTCTGGAAAACTTGTTAGCTGAAATTGTCCTACACCAATGCCAACTGAATTTTCCCTTTTAGATTTCTTTTTTGCAATTTGAGATTATGATAGGGTCAATAATGGAAAATATGAGGTAATAAAAGGAGTTATGATGAAAAGGAATGGCGGTGGAATTTAGTGTCACATCACAGATATGAGTCATCCCTCATTTCAAATTTTAAATCGGCTCAGCTAGATTTACTAATGCAAATAAAGCATGGACTGACATGTGGGAAATTTACCTACATCTTTCCTTCCAACCTAAATTTGGACATGTTTCCACACATGCGATATGGAAGTAGTGATTTTATATGGGGTATGAAAACGATGTGAAAATCCATAATAATCATACAATGATTAAATGAATGCACTAAAAAGGTAATTAAGATATAAATTAATGTGCACATACTTGAATTTGTGGAAGATACACTGAAAATATTACGGAGAAAGTATCATTCACCTTTTAAGGAAATAAATTGAGCAATCAATAATGATGAAGTGGAATGATTTGAGGTGGAATGAAGTGATGGAAGAGAGAGAAAGGTGGTATAGATCGGCGGATGGTTGGATGGTGAAGAAATGGACATCTGCAAAAGTAGAATTATTTATTATGACAAGTACCCACCTTAATTAGCTAGGAAGGACATTAGGTCTAATACCCTCGGTTATAGGAAGCTTGAGTGCTGCAAGTTGGCTGAATTTCTGTAGGAAATATTCTTTGGAAGTTGGTTTGTGATACAATCTGAGACGATGACCATTGACTAGTAATTTAAATCTGACAAGATCAATGATTGTGAGTTGAACAACTCCATGGGGAAAGACCTCAGAAAATTCATATGGTCCTAGTCACCTTGTCTGCAATTTTCCTACATTTTCTTGATATTGTGAGTCATAAAACAATGCCCAATCTCCCTGCTGAAATTTATTTTCTTTGATAAATTTTTTATATCATTTGATTCTTTAATTTTGCATGAATTTAGTGTGGTGTGAAGCTATCTTTCTTATCTAATCTAAAGCACTCAGCTGCATGATTCTTTCTTTTTGTGCCTCAAAAATATTCATCCCTAAGTCTACTAAAGTCCTAAGATTTTTTTGGTCAAATTCAATAGGCATCATAGTTGTCTTCCCATACAATAGCTCAAATGGAGTGAAGCCTGTAGTAGTTTTTCAGGTGGTTCTGTAGGCCCAAATTTCTTCTGATAATCTATTTTCCCAATCCTTTCTATGGATGGACACTATTTTGGTTAGGATAGCTTCAATCTCTCTGTTGGCCACCTCAACTTTTCCATTGGCCTAGGGGCGATAAGGAGTAGATTATTTATGTCTTATGTTATATTCATTGACTAGTGCTATAACAAGTGTTGAGGTAAACTGAGCTCCTTAATTAGTTACTATTTCTCTTGGGACTCCATATCATGTGAAAATTTCTTCATAAATAAATTCTGCAACTTTCTTGTCTATGTCATGTTTCATGGCCTTGAATTCTACCCATTTAGTTACATAATTTGTGCATACCAGGATATAAGACTTACCATTTGATGGGGGGTCAATGGGTCCCACAAAATCCAATCCCCACTTGTCAAAGGGAGTGACTACATCTTGGGGATAGAGTGGCATCTCATCTGATTTGGTTGGCATGCCCATTCTTTGGAACCTATCATATTTCCTTGTATATTTTCCTACATCCTTGTGGAGTGTAGGCCAATAGTAACTTGTGTTCAAAATATTCATTGTTGTCCTTTTGAATGAAAAATTCCCTCCATAGGGTTCATCATGGAATGCATTCAAAATGTCATATGTCTCATATTCTCTCACACATCCTCTCATAACATGATCTGGTCTAGTATAAAATAGGCATCCAACTATCCATGAGAAAGGAAAAGATTTTTCAATCAATACTCTTCTCTCTTTTGTAGAGAAGTGAGGAGGAACTCTCCCTGTCCCAAGGTAATTAGATGTGTTAGCATACCAGGCTGTGTGCAGAATAATATAAGATATATTCTCATTAGGAAATGAGTCATCTATGGCCTGATAGTCTTTTGATGTGGTCAGTCTGGAAAGAAAATCTACAACATTGGACTTTCCTGGTTTGTCCATAATGGTTATGTCTAACTCCTGCATCAACAATTACCATCTGGCTAACCTTCCTGAGATCATAGGTTTGTTCATGAGGTATTTTATGGATGCATGATCAGTGTGCACAAAGATTTGATAGCCTTTTTTGTAGTGCCTAAATTTTTTCAAGGTATAGATTACTGCCAACATTTCTTTTTTTGTGACTGTATAATTAAATTTAGCTCCTTGTAAATATTTGCTGAAAAAATAAATGGAATTTTTAATGGCTCCTTCTTTCAGTCCTAAGACTGCTCCTATAGCATAATCTAATGCATCAGTGTGGATGTGAAAAGGAATTTCCCAATTAGGTCCCTTAAGTACAAGAGCATGAGTCAAGACTGCCTTCAAGTCAAAAATGTTGTGGCACAATCTTCTATCCATTGAAATTCAACATCTTTGGTCAAGAGAGTATACAAGGGTGTTGTTATTTTACTGAAGTCTTTGATGAAATTCCTATAATATCCTACATGTCCCAAGAAACTCTTAACATCTTTTTGTTTTGCAGGTGTAGGCAGATTAGTAATTACCTCAATTGTTGCAGGATCTACCTGAATTCCTTTATGGGAAATGTGGTGGCTAAGAACTACACTTTCCTGCATCATGAAGCACTTCTCATTGTTTAAAGAGAGATTTTTTTCTTCACATCTCTATAAGAATTTCTTGATATTCTCCAATGCTTCATCAAAATCAACACCATAGGTGGTAAATTCATCCATATAGATGTCTATGCAGTCAAGTGAGATATCTAAAAATATGTTGATGACTACTCTCTGAAAGGTTGCAGGTGCATTGCATAAACCAAAGGGAAGTACTAAATAGGCATATGTCCCCCATGGACATGTGAAGGTTTTTTTCTCCTAGTCCTCAGGTGCAATTTGAATATGATTGTAGCCACTGAATCCGTCAAGGAAAGAGAAGTATTTCTTTCCTACAAGTGAGTCCAACACTTGATCAATAAAAGGCAAGGGAAAATGGTCTTTCTTAGTAGCAACATTAGGTTCCTTGTAATCAATAAAGACTCACCATTTTCTACCCTTATTGGGAAAAATCACCAATGGGGACACCCACTGGCTATCTAAGATAGGATAGATAAAGCCGACATCTAGCAACTTTTGTAGCTTTGTTTTGACAATATCCCTCAATGCAAGGTTGATTCTTCTTTGTGGTTTCCTGAATGGTTGACAATCACCCTTGATATATATTTGATGGGTGAAAATCTTAGGGTCTAGGCATTTTAGATCATGGTAATCCCTTGTAAATGCATTTTGGTGGGCCTTCAACAAATTTATCAGTGATAACTATTGTTTTTCTCCCAATTTGTTGTTAATATTCAAACATCTTCCCTCAAAAATTTGTACTTGTGTAGTTAACTCTATCATAGATATTTCATTAATACATGGTACCTTAAGCTCATATGGAAAAATTGTGTGGAACATACCTGTTGCTATAGGAAGTTTGTCTGTAGGAAGAGTGGCTGTAGGAAGATCAGGTAGAGCAGGAAGAAGTGTCGTCACGGGATCAACAAAAGTAGACACATGAGAGGGTGACACCTCCTCTATCTCACAATGGTTCTGAATTATATTAGATAACACTTCATATTCATCTTGAAGTCAGTAAAAGAATTCTTTTATGTGTGTCCCATTGATAATAAATTCAACCATAGGACTACCTAGATCATTGTACTTGGGGATAGTCACTTTTCCAAGCATAATTTCAGCTAGCTATCCCACTAAATGAAATGTAGTTGGGTCTTTCTTTTTCCTATCGGGCTTCTTGAGGCATGCTTCTTTGATTGCTTTTCCATATAGAGGGACATATTTTATGGCCTAGAATAGGGGTATCTAGACACATATATGCTTCAGTTGGTCTAGAGTGTCAAAAATGGTGTCTTCCTTGTCTTCCTTTTGTTTGGAAACATCCAATCTCTAGGGGAATGGTGGTTCGTGTGTCATTTTTTTAGCTGGAACCAGTTTAGGATTTGTAGGTACACTAGGTTGAATGGGAAAATTCAAAGGTTATTCTTCTTCCATAGGAAGTTTAGTGATGATAGGTGTGGAAGGAGTTGGCAGAGTGGTTCCTCAATGCAAAGGTATGTCACTTAAACTCACAGCATATACAGGAAATTGATTTCGATTGCCAGAGTATACATGTTGTTGTTGTGGTTTATTATTTGGGTTAGGTGTGGGTTGAGCTGATAACTGAGTGGGTTTAGGCACATTTGTGTTGGGATTAGCAGGGGGAGGCATGATAGCAGGTTGTTAGGGTTGAGAAGGTGGTTGTATGTAACCAGTTGTTTGATTTGGCCACTATTGTCCACCTCTCCATTGGGATGCTTATTGCCAATTTCTTGGAGGTGGCTACCAAGGTCCTTGAAACTGTTGCCAATTCCCCTGAGGCTGCTTCCACTGATATGCATAATTTTGATAATTGGGCCAAGCATTTAGAGAGTTACTCCAATAGTATGGTGGAAATTCTCCATAGTTGGATGGACATGAGGGCTGCCACTAGTTACCAGATGAATAGGAATTAAAATATGGCCCAACAAAAGATAGTGGATCTAGTGGCATACCTTATCTTGGATCCCATGGCCTTTTCTATGCAAAAAATTATACTTGATCTTCCTCAATATGGATTGGTTTGAACTCAAGTGGAATCTTCTTATTGTCAATGTTAGCTACCATCTTTCATCTGTAGGCCTTCTTTTTTCTACAATGAGGGAAATATTTTATCAGCATTGCCTCTGCCACCTCATGTTTCTTCATTACTTGAAGTGTATCCAATTGAGTAGCTAGATTTTTTATTATATCCTTCTTGAAATATTCCAACAAATGAGTAATCTCCATCCTTGAAAATCCACTGGTGGATGACTTACCCATAGAGGATCAGTAAGCTCTCCCTTTCTTTGAGGCTACCCTATAATAGTTCTGGAATATCTTCTTAATATCCTTCCAAGCAACTTGAGTGGCATCTCCTCCTGCCATCAGGTCCAAGCCATCAATGCATCTTTCATTAATTTCTTTCGATAAAATAAGCTTCTACAAGTCTTCATTCACTATATGGTGTGGATATTTCTGCAAGAAAAATAGAAACCTTGAAATGAAATCCTCCAAGCTTTCATTTTCCTTTTGCCACATTCTAAATTTTTTTTCTCCTCTCATATCACTACCCCTACAATATTCTTTGTATTTCTCTAGGAACTTAGTCTTCACATCCTCCCAAGTCTCCACAATATCTCTATGAAGGCTCATAAACCATCTTAATGCAACTTCCTTCAAAGTGGTAGGAAATAACTTAAGCCTATGGGAATAAGTGGTATAGTCATAGCTTCTACAGAGTATATCAAACTCAAACAAGATTGTATCAAGATCTTCTATGACAAGCCCATAGAATTTAGTAAGTACTAAAGTAGGGATATTTTTGAGGTTGTCTAGTTCATTTTGTTGAGCAATAGGAAAAGGAAATGTTGGCTGGTTCTTCCTATTAGGCCTATTTCCATTTGCATCAACCATACCTGATTGATGAAGTTCCAAAGTAAAGGGTTCTTCAACTAGATTTTGATCTTCAAGGGAAACTTCATAATTGGTTAAGTCAAGAAATGTATCAGCAAAGGGATGTGGCTCTTCTTCTTCTTCATTTTTGGGCAGATTTGGAAGCTCTACTACTTGAAATGGTTCTAGATTATTAGGAAGGAATCTCCCATAAGCATCTCTTCTTCTTCTATGCATGCGGTATCAATTAGCATCAGTCAACTCACACAAATAATTTTTGGAAGAATACATAACTTCTAAATACTAAGACAAAACTCTAGAAAATACTATAGTAGAAAGAAAACTAGCAATGGCTTCAAATAACTCACTAGTTTGACACCATCCCTTGCAACAGAACCAAAAATTTCAGCCTCCTACAATAATCTTAATAACCAAGCCTTTATAGTTGTGATTCAGAGATTGGGCATCTAACTTAAGTAGCCTTTTTAACCATAATGAAGGTACATTTAAATTGTGATGTAGGAGCATCCAGTGGTGTAAGGGAAGTCCTAAATCACCCAAAAATTTCTTTACTTTCATTTAGATTTTTGTAGATGTTTTTGTATTTCTAGATACCCTTTTCGTCGACGATGAATTCCCAACTTTCAAAACTGCTTTTCTACTTTTTTTGCTCAACTACTATTTTTAGCAGGTGTGAATTTGAAGGAATGCAAAGGTATAAATTCTAGGGAAGCTTTATGACAGAAAAATAAGTGCTTTGGTGAAAGAATCAGGTCAAGATCATTCCTGGTTTGAAAGTTATTCAAGTTCCAGTTTCTGCTTTTCGCCTTGAAAACTCTTCTGAGCCCTGTTTGAGGCACTAAATGGTCTCATACAGGCCCAAAAATTGTCAAAACTAGTAGAGCTGGTTCTTAATGTGTTCCTCACCTTGAGACCTTTCCAATGGTTCAAACGGTTCAAAAAATGGAGTCCTGGATCAAAAGTTATGGCTTCCGAAAGTTGGTCAATTTTTGGAAAATTACCAATTTTCGAATTATGACTCAATTTTTTAATTTCAAATTGTAACTTTGGGTGCCAAACCGCTAAAACTCATTATTCAAAGGTGGTTTTTGGCTCCAATGAGGTGGGGTTTATTTTAGGGGCGAGTTTCTAATTTGTGGTGGTAGCTTTTTGGGAAAAGAGAGCACAATGAGAGAAGGGGGATTTTGGAAATTTTGTAATTTTGCATGTATTACAGAACTTGAGGATTTGAGATCCTCTACATGTAAGATTTTCACACTCAGAATATTAATAATAATATCTAGTTGTGTGTGTTATTTTCTGTGTCTCGAGTTGCACCCTCATCAAGTGGTATCAAAGTGGGTTTTCTTGAGCGTGTGGACAGATCACCGATCGTGAGGTAGTTCACACCAAGACCATGGTTTTGAGTTTGAGATATTCAAGATGCCTCCAAGAGTGGTGCATGGTAGGTGAGGTGGTGTCAGAGGTGCCAGAAATGCTGGTGGAAGAGATCCATTGGTGGTCGAGGGTTTCAGAGCCCTCCAAAGACAAATTGATGTGTTGCAGGGAGAGTTGACAAGAGGGGTAAACCCGAGAAAGAGAGAAGAGAGCGAGGATGAAGAAGAGGTGGAAGATTTAGATGTAGAAGAGGAAGAAGAAGAGATTGATCAATATCAAATGCACTTGATAAGGGCCATTTCAAATATCGAAAAAAGACCCAAAGTAGAAGTTCCTAGTTTTTCTAGAAGTCTGAATCCAGAAGAGTTAATCGACTTGATCAATGAGCTGGAAGAGTATTTTGAGTATGAAGAAGTAGAGGACCCAGATCGGGTTAAGTATGTAAAAAAAAGCTGAAGGGCCATGCCAATATTTGGTGGAAAGAGGTCCAACTAGAAAGAAATAAGAGAGGTAAAGGAAAGATCACCAGATGGGATCGCATGGTGGAGAAACTGAAGAAGCAGTTCATAGTAGTGGACTATGAATTAGATCTATTGAATAAATTGCAAGGATTGAAGCAAGGAAGTAGATCTGTGAAAGAATACACAGAATATTTTCAAAAGATGATCATCAGAACGGGACATGCAGAGGCCAACAAGGAGAAGGTAGCCCATTATCTTAATGGGTTATGACCGAGCATTCAAGAGGAGCTAAGCCTGGTCAAAATGACCACCATTGAGGATGCATACCAATTTTCTCTAAGAGTTGAGGAGAAGCTAAACAAAAGATTTGACAACAAGCAAAAAAGATGAGGAAGTCAAAGTGGAAGGAGTAGTGGAAGAAATTCTAGAAGTCGAAATGAGGATGTGGGTACTAGTTGAAGTCAGAGGAATGATAACTTCTACTGCCCTCATGATCAAAATAGTGGTGATCAAAGAGGTAGAGGATGAGGAAGATTTGGGCAAGGACCTAGAAGAGGTGGTTTCAGAGGAGCTTGTTTTGGGTGTGGTGAAGAAGGGCGTCGAGCCTATAAATGTCTACAACACCAAGGAAGGAGAGATAAAAGGCCAGAAGGTTGTGCAAGGGTTGTGCATGTAGATGAGGAGGCTCAATCTGAGCATTCAGATGATGCTGAAAGGGGAGAAGCCCTAGTGGTTAGAAGAGCCCTGGTGGTTTAAGAGAAGGATCCAAAACAAAGGAAGAATCTATTCTGTAAAAGGTGCAAGTGTGAAGAAAAATGTTGTGATGACATTATTGATGGTGGGAGCACTGATAATCTAGTGTCAGAAGAGATGGTTACGAAGTTGAAGCTAAAGAGGGAAAAGCATCCACATCCATATTAGATTTCCTGGTTGCAAAAAGACCATAAAGTTCTAGTCAATGAACAGTGCTTGGTGAAGTTCAAGATGGAAGCTATCTTGATGAGGTACTCTATGATATCATCCCTATGGATGCATGTCACATGTTTTTGGGGAGGCCGTGGTAGTTCGATAGGCAAGCTATACATGACGGCCAAGAAAACACTTATTCCCCGATGAAGGATGGAGTCCCCCATAAGTTGAAACCCTTAAAGAAGGCCAAAGAAAAGGTATGTAGTAGTGCTAGAATTTTCTATGTTGATGGAAGGAAATTTTTAGAAGGCATGAAGCATGAGCATGTGTGTTATGCATTGATTCCTAGAATGGATAAGGAGAATAATGTGAAGGTGCCAGTAGAAGTTTCTAGGTTATTGAATGAGTTTCAGGATATCATTTTTGATAATGTACTTGAGGGTTTACCACTAGTGAGGAAGATCAGTCATCATATTGACTTGATCCCAGGAGCCAATTTTCCGAATAAGGAAGCTCACATAATGACTCCTACAAAAAATGAGGAGTTGAACAAACAAGTTGAGGAGTTGTTGAGAAAGGGTTTGATTCGAGAGAGTCTCAGTCCATGTGTAGTACCTACTGTACTAGCACCAAAGAAGGATGGGGAGTGGAGGATGCGTACAGACTCTTGGGCCATTAACAAGATAACGATCAATTATAGATTTCCCCTGCCAAGGATGGATGACCTGATGGACTGTTTGAGTGGAGCTCATTACTTCACAAAGATTGATCTAAAGAATGGAAATCACTAGATTCGGATTCGAGAGGAAGATGAATGGAAGACCGCCTTCAAGACCAAAGAGGGCGTGTACGAGTGGTTAGTCATGCCTTTTGGGCTAACCAATGCACTGAGCACATTCATGCGGCTCATGAATGAGGTACTGAAAGAGTTCCTAGGAAGTTTTGTTATTGTGTATTTAGATGATATTTTGATATTCAATAAGTCACTGGATGAGCATATAATGCATATTGGTAGAGTCTTTAAGAAGTTAAGAGAAGAGAAATTGTTGATTAATCTGAAGAAGTGTAGTTTTGTGAAGAAGGAGTTAGTGTAATTGGGGTTTGTTGTCTTGATAGAAGGTCTCAATATGGACCCAAAGAAGGTGAAGGCTATTCTAGAATGGCCTACCCCAAGAACTACTACCGAGGAGAGATCTTTTCATGGTTTGGCCAATTTTTGCAGAAAGTTTATTAGGAACTTCAATAGTATTTGTGCACCCCTAAGTGAAATAATGAGAGGGGATAGAAAAGAGTTCAAGTGGAGCACTGGAGCAACAAAGAGTTTTAATCTATTGAAGCAGAAGGTGGCAGAACAACCTATTTTGGCCCTCCTAGATTTCAATAAGGTATTTCAGGTGGATTGTGATGCCAGTGGTTGTGCTATTGGAGTAGTGTTAAGCCAAGAAGGTAAGCCCATTGCCTATTTTAGTGAGAAGTTAAATGATGCAAAGAGAAAGTACTCTGTATATGATTAGGAATTTTATGCAATAGTTCAAGCATTAAAGAAATGGAGACATTATTTTTTAGCGAAGGAATTTGTTTTGTATACTGATCATCAAGCATTACAGTACCTAAGTAGTCAAGGAAAATTAAATCAGAGGCATATGAAATGGGTAGAACTTTTGCAAAGTTATACCTTTGTTTTAAAGCATAGGAGTGGGAAGTCAAATTAGGTTGTAGATTCCTTCAGTAGGAGGCATACATTGTTGACAGAAATGCAGATTGAGGTAGTTGGGTTCGGTGAACTCAAGACATTGTATCCAGAAGATCTTGATTTTGGAGAGGCTTGGAAATCTTGCAAGGAGCCTATTACAGTTGACAGGATGAAGTGGTTGGATTTCATAATTCAGGAAGGCATGTTGTTTAAGGGAAGTCAATTGTGTATTCCGAGGAGTTCCATGAGGGAGAACCTAATAAAGGAGAAGCATAGTGGAGGAATGTCAGGACATTTGGTCGGGATAAGACCATTGCCATTATCAGTGAGCATTATTATTGGCCTCAGTTATCACAAGATGTGAAGAAGTTCATGCAGAGTTGTAGGGTATGTAAAATGGCTAAAGGAGTGAGCCAGAATACAGGGTTGTATCAACCCTTACCAGTATCAGAGAGGCCATGGGAGGATATAAGTATGGAATTTGTTCTTGGTTTTCCAAGGACACAAAGAGGGAATGATTTAGTATTTGTGGTAGTTGACAGGTTTTCAAAGATGGCACATTTCATCCGATGCCAGAAGACCCATGATGCAGTCCACATTGTTGACTTGTTCTTCAGAGAGGTGGTGAGGCTACATGGTCTACCAAAGAGTATATTCTCAGATCGTGACACCAAATTCGTTGGATACTTTTGGAGGACCTTGTGGAAGAAGTTGAAAATAGAGTTGAAGTTCAGTTCTGCACACCATCTGCAGATTGGTGGGCAGACTGAGGTTGTGAACAGAAGTTTGGGTAACCTACTTAGATGCTTGGTAAAGGATAAACCCAAGGGATGGGACTTGATCTTACCCCAGGCATAATTTTCTTACAACAATTATGTCAATAGAAGCACTAGTAGATCACCATTCCAGATTGTGTATGGAGGTAATCCCAGGACTACTCCAAAATTGAGAAAGATGGACCAAGAGAAGAAGACAAGTGTTGAAGCCAAAGATTTTGCAGAGCACATCAAGAATATGCATGAGAGGTTAAAAGAACATATTAACAAGATGAATATGCAGTATAAGGCTAAGGCAGATTAGAAGAGGAGGTATAAGGAGTTTTAGATTGGTGATGAAGTGATCATCCACTTGAGGAAAGAAAGGTTTCCACTGGGAACCTATAACAAGTTGAAGATGAAAAAGTTTGGTCCCTGTAAAATATTGAAGAGGCATGATTCAGGAAATGCATATGAGGTGGAGTTGCCAGATGGATTCAACATTTCCCCTATGTTCAACATTTCATATTTGGTAGAGTATCATAATGGTGGCACAGAGGAAGTACTAGCAATAGAACAGTGTGGCATTCCAACACATACTTCAGAGAAGGAGGAGATTGAAGAAATCTTGGATAGCCGTGTGGGAAGGAGTACCAGAAATAGGTAGTGTGAAGAATATTTGGTGAAGTGGAGAGGAAGGCCTATGGATGACTTACCCATATATGATCAGTAAACTCTCCCTTTCTTTGAGGCTACCCTATAATAGTTCTAGAATATCTTCTTAATATCCCCCCAAGAAACTTGAGTGACATCTCCTCTTGCCATCAGGTCCAAGGAATCAATGCATCTTTCATTAATTTATCTCAATAAAAGAAGCTTCTATGAGTCTTCATTTAGTGTATGGTGTGGATATTTCTGCAAGAAAAATAGAAACCTTGAAATGAAATCCTCTAGGCTTTCATCTTCCTTTTGCCACATTCTAATTTTTTTTTCTCCTCTCATATCACTACCCCTACAATATTCTTTGTATTTCTCCAGGAACTTAGTCTTCACATCCTCCCAAGTCTCCACAGTATCTCTATGAAGGCTCATAAACCATCTTAATGCAACTTCCTTCAAAGTGGTAGGAAATAACTTAAGCCTATGGGAATAAGTGGTATAGTCATAGCTTCTACAGAGTATATCAAACTCAAACAAGATTGTTTCAAGATCTTCTATGACAAGCCCATAGAATTTAGTAAGTACTAAAGTAGGGATATTTTTGAGGTTGTCTAGTTCATTTTGTTGAGCAATAGGAAAAGGAAATGTTGGTTGGTTCTTCCTATTAGGCCTGTTTCCATTTGCATCAACCATACCTGATTGATGAAGTTCCAAAGTAAAGGGTTCTTCAACTAGATTTTGATCTTCAAGGGAAACTTCATAATTGGTTAAGTCAAGAAATGTATCAGCAAAGGGATGTGGCTCTTCTTCTTCTTCATTTTTGGGCAGATTTGGAAGCTCTACTACTTGAAATGGTTCTAGATTATTAGGAAGGAATCTCCCATAAGCATCTCTTCTTCTTCTATGCATGCGGTATCAATTAGCATTAGTCAACTCACACAAATAATTTTTGGAAG
Source organism: Sequoiadendron giganteum (assembly GCA_007115665.2). Lineage (NCBI taxonomy): Eukaryota > Viridiplantae > Streptophyta > Pinopsida > Cupressales > Cupressaceae > Sequoiadendron > Sequoiadendron giganteum. The sequence goes on along the minus strand of CM021104.1, from coordinate 466,048,499 downwards.
AATACATAACTTCTAAATACTAAGACAAAACTCCAAAAAATACTATAGTAGAAAGAAAACTAGCAATGGCTTCAAATAACTCGCTAGTTTGACACCATCCCTTGCAATGGAACCAAAAATTTCAGCCTCCTACAATAATCTTAATAACTAAGCCTTTATAGTCGTGATTCAGAGATTGGGCATCTAACTTAAATAGCCATTTTAACCATAATTAAGGTACATTTAACTTGTGATGCAGGAGCATCCAGTGGTGTAAGGGCAATCCTACATCACCCAAAAATATCTTTACTTTCATTTAGATTTTTGTAGATGTTTTTGCATTTCTGGATACCCTTTTCGTTGAAGATGAATTCCCAACTTTCAGAACTGCTTTTCTACTTTTTATGCTCAACTGCTATTTTTAGCAGGTGTAAATTTGAAGGTGTGCGAAGGTATAAATTTTAGGGAAGCTTCAAGACAGAAAAATAAGCACTTTGGCAAAAGAATCAAGTCAAGATCATTCCTGGTTTGAAAGTTATTTGAGTTCTAGTTTCTGCTTTTTGCCCTAAAAACTCTTTCAAGCCCTATTTGAGGCACTAAACGGTCCTGTACAGGCCCATAAATCATCAAAAATAGAGAAGCTGGTTCCTAATGCGTTCTTCACCTTGAGACCTTTTGAACGGTTCAAACGGTTCGAAAAACGGAGTCCCAGATCAAAAGTTATGGCTTCCGGAAGTTGGTCAATTTTTGGAAAATTGCCAATTTTCTAATTACAAATTGTAACTTTGGGCGCCAAACTGCCAAAACTCATTATTCAAAGGTGGTTTTTGCCTCCAATGAGGTGGGGTTTATTTTGGGGGTGAGTTTCTGATTTTTGGTGTTAGCTTTTTGGGGGAAGAGCACACAGTGAGAGAAGGGGGATTTTGGTAGTTTTTGTAATTTTGCATGTATTACAGAACTTGAGGATTTGAGATCCTCTGTATGTAATATTTTCGCACTCAAAATATTAATAATAATCTCTAGTTGTGTGTTTTATTTTATATGTCTTGGGTTGCACCCTCATCAAATTGTCAACCCAAGGGCGTGAACCTGAAAGGGTTGAACATAGTATGTGACTAGGAATGTCAAAGTAGTCATCTTCATTCTAGAACTAAGAAAGATTCAATACTAAAAGTAAATTACATGGAAAGGAACAAAGTAAATGTTGAGCGTGACTCATCAATTAACTAAGATGAACATGCATGACAAGAATTAAAATCTAAACAACAAACAAGGAACTACTCTATCTGCTTTGGCTGCAAGAGTAGTAACATAATGGAATTCTAGTGGCTACATGAACTATCAGTGTCAAATTCTGAACTAAGCACTAAAAAAAAACTAATAACTAATCTAACTAAACTAAGGAACAAATTTCTCACCATGTAGGACCCCTTGGATTAGTATCCTCTAAAACTAATATCAACTAAAATTATCAAATCAAAACTTCATCTTATTCATTCCGAAAGGAAATTAAAAAAGAGTAGCATGTTAGGAAATTCTTAGCAAACTATCAGATACAACATCAACAACTTGGTGAACTTCAGACTCTTGAACTCCCAAAGAAGGAGAATCCAAACCTTATTTATCCAACCCACTAAATAGGGAGGTCAACTCCCACTAACTAGGAAGATGCCATTTAGTGAAAGTAGATAAAATAATGGAGGGAGGATACACATGCAGGGAATTTGGTTAGACATGTAAGTCCAAACACAAACTCAATCATTGCAGTAATACCTATGGCTTCTCAACATCGTGCGAGATCAATATAAGGCGGTTACATGCGGCTATCAGGGGTAATCTTCATCGTCGTTCTCTTGTTGAAATTAGAACACCTCCTTAGTAATGACCAGTTGGTAGCTGCATTCCTCAAACAAGAATCCTCAGGTGTGTCTGCATGGCAATATTAGTACACATAATAATTTCACATCTAAAACTACCTTAAAGAAAATTCATCAACCACATGCAAAAATTAATATAGATAGTCCACATAATAGCTAATGTCATTAAAACTAGAAGAAATGGAATTAAACCCAATGTATATGGTTTGAGGGAAACATTATAAAAATACCAACATTTAACTATCAAAGTCAATGTCAATTTCAAAAAATAAACTATGGATTCTACCCAAATTAAGACCAAAAACTAGGCTTATCAACAACACTAGTTTCTACAAATTTCCACACTCAAAGTCATCAGAATACTTTACCAATCTCTAAAAAGATCTTAAATTTGCTAGCTACATATCTAAACCAGAAAAAAATTGAAAATGTTAAAACTGTCCTAATTCGACAGTCCCATCCAGCATGCCAAAGTTGTTACCTCTTAATGTTGCACCCTTGCCAAGTTGCAAAACTTAGGACTTTAGAGGAACATGGAAACACTCCTAAGCTTTGGGTCACCTAAAATTTGGAGTGAATCTCTAGATTATGATGATTTCTAATTTGTTATCACCTAAATTACTTTCACTATTCTACCGTCTAACAAGGAAAAGGTAGAGAAATGTGCTTAAACTGAAAAAACTAGAAAACAAAAAGAAAAGAAAAAGTGATACACCAAAATGAACTTGAACATAAATCTCATATTATACACTTATTAATAGTGACATAAATTTAACTTACACAACTTACTCATGCGTGTTTTTTCATAAATATTTCACAAGGAGGTCCTAATGCTAAAACTTCCAAGAGGAAGGCAACTTCATAGCTAAAAGTTATTGCATTTTTGACATAGATTATGACCTGCATAAACAAATTCTTTCATAAAGGTTCTAAACATGAGACAAAGCTGTAAGGAAATAAACAGTACCTCACAAATAACTTGATCAAATCACTTGGGTGCATAAAATGAAGTAAAGAACAAGAAGGAAATACTCCAAATCACTGATAATCAAGGTTTTCACTGTTATTCATGTCTAAAATAGTGAGTTACAAAAGTATGTCCAAACCTATAAAAGGACTCACAAGTCACTCAGTACCAAAAATGCATAATCAAGAACTAATTACAAATGAGTCAACAAAGTGACTATAAACATCAACTCCCAAATAGTTGCACCAAAAAAGGAACTAGAAGCTTCTTTTTGGTCAGATCCTCCAGAAATAACCCAAAATATAACAACTAGATCATCCTCAAAAAGGCTCCAATGTTTGGAAAAATTCAATTTTGACCATGTCAAACATTAAGAACTCCAAAACTCCTGCAAGATGCTCCAAAAATCCTAAAAAGGGGAAAAACAACTCCCTATATGCTTGAAATATTTTTTCCAACTGAATGTAACATCCCCTATATGCTTGCAAAGCATGAAATCCAAAAAAAAAACCCATATGTGTATTGATAAAGCATGACTCCTTCATTTTTGCATTTAAAAGAGCAATTTGATTAAGTTCTTTATAATAACAACACTTAATCAAATACTTTACATTTTTATTGAATGCAAAAATAGAAATAAGGTCGACTATGTATGAGATGAATTACAAAAATAATCTAAGTCTAAAGGACCCTAAGTTTACACATACAATGGGGACATGGAAATAAGTAACACATAAAATCCCATGGGCATATTAGTTCATTGCATTTTTTAAAAAAATCTGTTGAAAAATCACCTTATCCTATTGGCCTCCTTAGGGTTTTGAAACTCTAAACACAAAATTATTGCAAAAAGATTGAAAATAATTTCATTTTACATTTTCGAGTTTTCTAGAAGTTAGAGAGAGTTGACATAGGGTTTCGACCTAGAGATTTTCTACATACTAATGGCGAAACTTGAGGCTTCAATGGCATTTTTCCTTAAATTCCTATCGATTCTCTCAGAGAATCATTGGTAAGTTTCTCTTAAAAACAAAATAGCATGATAACCTCCATTCTTTTGCTAATTATGGGTCTTCTTAGCCACAAAATTTGTAGTTTTTCTAATGCATTTTCATATGCTTCATTTTTCTATTGATTTATTCTCCACTTGATCGCCATGGAGACATCCATCTTAAGCTTTGGGAAGAATTTCACACATGGGTTTTGGAGAAAAAAACCAAATAATAGTTGGGTAAGCCTCGATCCTTTGTATTTTTCTGAATGTTTCATGTATTATGAATAAAAAAGATGATTTCTACCTGTAAACCTACACCCTATTGTAGGAGTTCACTTGTTTTTCGGTTATCCATCCCTTTAATGGTTGCTACCATCCATATATTCTGAGTGTTTTCCTTGTTCATTTCTAGGCATGCTTAGCTTGAAACCACCTATTTCCTATTGCATTTTTTATTTCAAAACAAAACCCAAATGACCCTTTGTATTTTGAGAAAAAAACACTTCCCCCTAGGTTGCAGCCATGAAAGCATAAACTGAACTTTGAAAACATTAATGTAGCCTACATTTTTCCTTCATCACTGAATATGAAAATAATACATTATTTCTATCTTTATGTTTCAAACCCCATAGAAAGTCCTCTAATACTCCCATGATCATGGCCTTAGAGGCTTCTAGGTGTTGAAAAGTTGCTTTCATTATGTATTATGCCCCTTTGAAGGTTTCACTGTAGCATTTATCATTTAGTGTGTCATGTGCTCTGTTAGTAAAAACTTATTATAGAAACCCCTTCAAACAATGCCTTATCATATTGACTATGCCACTTTATAGGATGATGACAACTAGAAACAACCTTTATCAAGGTCATTATCTTGCACAAATAAGGATTTATATCACTTATTGTTTCACACATGGAATCCACTCTCTTTTTTGTAGCTCATGAAATATATGACACACACATAAGAATATCACCTTTGTCTTCATTTCTTATTTGTGACATTCACATGTCCCTCTACTTATTTACCATTCTATCTTTGCATCTTTAATTCTCAATATTCAATTGCTACTAGTGACACCATAAAATGGGGTAGATTCTCTAATAATGGCTCTTTCCATGATCCTTTTTTATGGACCTTCCTCATTTGTTATTCCTCTATCATGCTATAGTTATTATACCTCAAATATTCATTTCCCAATCCAAAGGGAATGCTCTTATCTTTTTTGATATTGGCATTTTCTCTTACTAAATAAGACCTTCCTTCTCTATTTTCTTCACCTTGACAGTCATTATATTTTAATGTCTCCCTTTTGTGACCAACACAACCAACATGAATATCATTGTTCTTAGCCACATCACTGTCAATGTTAATATTTTATCACTAAGGGCTGGAACTCTTTGATTATCAAATTATATCTTTATCTATGTCACTATACCTAATGAGTACCATTGTTTAGTCTTTTAGGAGACTCTGATTCCATTGAGCATCAATTTATTATTTATGCGAGTGAATTCATCAACTTCACTACTATTAATGATGAATTCATCCTAATTGCATCATGATTTCATGGAAGACATAACAAACTAATCCTGTCAAAAGATAAAATGATAGCACATTGGGCTCAACCCTTGTGGGAGCCACATTTTATCTCACATGCTAAAATCAGATAAAACAAAATAGTAATAAGGATTTCACCTATACCTGCCTAAGAAGCAAACATGTTAGATAAAAAAAAGATTATGATAGATGTGTTTTATTACACTTTCATGTTTTCCCAAATATTTATGATATGCTTGGATATTTGAATTGACATGAGGATCAAATTATATGTTTATAGATGTATGCACATATTTTTACTGGTGATCCTTCATTTCTCTAACAACACTCCTCACACATGCAAGAACTTCTGGAGCATTGGAGAAAACTTTCAAAGCACTAGAGAAAACTTCTAGATCTAAACAAGCAAGATGGGCCAAAGATGATGTGGAACAAAGCAACCAAGATTTGTCATTCAGGCAATGATGGGTCCCCTTTCTCTTTATCTACATTCTTTCTCTTTTGTATCTATACATGTATAGTTTTTCCATTATATGCATTCAAATAGTCAGTTCCATGGATTGTGTGGAACAACATTCATTTTTATTATCAATAAAGACTACAGTTTTGAAAATATTTTACAATCTCTCCTATGTTGTATGCATCTTCATAATTCAAAGTAACGGTATAGTCTTATGATATTTCTTCATGCACATCAATGTGATAGCATAATTTAAAAAGTACCTTCTTTTCATTTATAAATCATAACAACTCTACTTGATTGAGCTGGTAGAAAAATTAGGAAATAGTTATCCTATCACAAGATAACACATTACCTACATTTCTAGACACTAGGGGAAATTAATTACATCTTGATTCAAAATAAATCTTGATCTATGTCTTCTAACTCATGTTATGATCTAGGCATTGTCTGAAAAACAAGGTATACCACCAACACACTATCAGGCTAACCTTCGAAACAGTTCATCCCAAAAAAAAAGGTATACCACAAATGCACTATCAAGGTAAACTTCAAAATAGTTCCTCCCAAACAACAAGGTGTAGCCGCCAATGCACTACTAGGGTAACCTTCAAAATAGTTAATTCCGACAACAAGGTGTACCACCAATGCACTACCAAGGTAACCTTTAAGGATACCAACAACATGGATTATTCCCTCACTCCAAACTATAAGATATAAATATTTGCTTAAACCCCACAACTAGTTCAAGTAAGCTTTTCCACAACATATCTACTAGAAACAAAAGTGAAATGTCAATGCAAGTTTTCAACATCTTACACTCTAGGTTAAAGTTTAAATATAAAAAAAAATGGAAAAAATAAAAAAAATCATTTCATTCCAACAACAAGGTGTACCACCAACAAACTAACAAGGTAACCTTCAAAGATACTAATGACATAGATTATCCCTTCACTCAAAAATTTTGAGATATCAATAGTTTCTTAAATCTCACAGCTAGTTCAAGCAAGATTTTCTACAACATATCCTCTATAAAAAAAGAAGTGGACTATCAATCCAAGTTTTCAACATCTTACACCCCAAGAAAAAGGGTAAAAATTTTTAAAAAAAGAGAGAAAAATTATAGAAAAATTAAAAAACAAGAAAAATAGTAAAGAGAAATAAAACATTGTTTGAGTGAAAACAACTTTTTGGCACTCCTAAAATAGGTACCATAGTGAAAACCTGACAAATAGGTGCTATGTTTGAATAAAAATTGTATCATTATCTATCAATACTATCCACAACATCCACTCGTCAATTTTATAATAAAACATGTATCCAACCATGACTTGTCACTAACTAAGGAAATTCATTATATCTCCAATTAGGGGAAAATTCCCAAAGTTGGTCATGAGTTAGATATTTTAGCATCCTATCATGGTCATAAAAAATAAACATAAAAAAAAAAACAAAAATTGAAAACATTAGAAAAACAACAAAATCAAAAACATTAGAAAAACAACAAATCAAAAACATCAAAAAAACAACAAAAATCAAAAACATGTGAAAACATCAAAAAAAAAATGTTGTTGGGTTATTCCTTCACTCAAACAGTCTAAGATATTAGCATTTTCTTGAACCTCACAACTAGTTCAAGTAGACTTCCCACAACATATCCTCTAGACACATAAGTGGAATATCAATCCAAATTATCAATGTTGTTTATCGAAAAACAATTTATGATTTTTGAGTCAAATGATCGAACTACATAGTCTCTATGTGTACAAATTAGGCAAGGCTTATTAGCCCTGAGATCCTAGATCAGTCCCCTTAGGTTTCCATCATGCTTTATTTCAACTTAGTTAAAAAATATAAAATCCAAAATCATTCACAAAACAAAAAAAGCGAAAAAACATTCAAAACAAGTGAACTAAAATCCTCTGCATGTACAACGTAGGCATGAATTATCTTTAATGATCCACCGAGGCCTTAGGTTAGTCCCTTTAAAATAATAAAAATAACATCATAAAAATAAAATATATATAAAAAAAAGACCCATCCCATCATCAAAATCCACAATAAAATATCATCCATAGGAAAAAAATATTCACAATCATCCTTTGGCAAAACAAACAAACAAATAAAGAAAACATCAATAGCTAGAACTTTCAAGAAAACAATCAAAAAATATCTAACTATAAATGTACAAAAATAATGCCAAAGTATCAACTGCCTATCTTTTGACAAGGCCCAACAACTCCTGAGATATGCCTTAATGGTTCTATTCCTACGATAGACATGATCAAAACTAGATAATAGCCCCACCCGAAATAGATATGACAAGTGATACTGCAACTTTTTTTTATCTTTTCATAGTCTTATCTTTTATGATTTATTTAATTGATTCATTACCAATATATCTCAAGGATGTCCATAAGGATTTAGAGAAGAAGGAATGGGGAAAATTGAGCATCGTTTCAGTTTGTTGTTTGTAAGATTTTTTTATGACATTATCATGGCGAATAATTTCTTTATTGAGTGTATGGAAGTTATGTTGAAACAATTTATATAGCAGTTGCATGTTAGGTATTTCATACCTCTGTGTAAATGGTCTGAAAAGTTTTTACACAACCCACTCATATATTTTAATCATAGTTTCCATATGTCTGGTATGAGAAAAAATAATCTTTATTTGTAGAGTCAAAGTCTACACAATAGATACAAAGTCACCTTGGTCATTAATACCTTGGTGCATCGTATCTATTTGCTACATCAAACAGGATTGTTCAAAAATTGTGAAGTCTCCAAGCAAAGTGAAAGAAACTCATCACTACTAACAAACATCACAATTTATATCCATCATCATAATATTTCTAACTAACATCCATCCTGCATCCACAATGTCTTTAATACATATCATGATGATAATAAACCAGTAAAAACATCATGTATCATGTATGGGGCATACATCCATCATATATCAACACCACATAAACATCATATATCACAACAGTATATTGATCATTCATAATAAAACATCATACAATGCATAGTATGATCCATCCATCCATATCATACATTTTCATCCATGAACATATAAACTAAATTGAATCGAAGAAGGTATATCATAAATATATCATCATCAAAAAAGGGAGAATGTCATAGTGCATCATCATCAATGAAAGAAAGTGTGATAGGATAATTCAAAATGATACATATATACGAGGCCTCGACTGGGTCGATGAATATATATACAAAAAAAATGTCTACAATATGTCTCTAAGCAATAAAAATAATAAATATCAAGTACACTACCCAGAAAAAAGGGAAACACTCTATAGACTAAGTTGCACACCACCATTGATTTGAATTTGGTTGTCCAACAAAATGACCACCTACAATAATTTTAACTCGTGATGTTAGGGTTTCACTCTGAACATGCAAAACAACACAAAAATGATGAAAAATGAGACTTAGGGTCGCAAATAGGAAAAAGTGAGCAAGTGCACAAGTTAAGAGAAAATGCTACTTGCAAATGCAAGGGTTTAGAGAAAGTGTGAGGGTTTAAATTAGATGCTCAAAAATAAAAAATCAAATGCAAGGTTTTAAAGAAAGTGCAAAAGTTCAAAGTAAATGCAAGAGTTTAAGTCAAGTGAAATTTTTTAGAGAAAGTGCATGAATCAAATGCAAGGGTTTAAATCAAAGGAAAGTTTCTTTAGCAAGTGCAAGGAAACAGTGAAAATATCAAACAAATGCAAAGGTTTAGAGAAAAAGTGAGGTTTTAGTGCAAGTGCATGAAATAAATGCAAGGTTTTAAGTCAAAGATGAGGTTTTATAGCAAGGGCAAGGGTTTTAAGTTCAAGTGATCTGAAATCATCAAAACTTCACTATTGAATGGTAATTAGGACTTATTTTACCCTATCTTCAAACGACCATATCTTGGTCATACAAAAGTATTTTTAGTTCTTTTTAAAAAATAAATAAGGTTGAATTTTATGATCTTTACAATGGTGTAGGTAGTTTTCAATTTTTATATAGTTAAATTTTCCATTGGTGTCGTGAGCTTGACCTTAAACCTAACTTTTTTAGGCCAACCTCTTGAGAGGGAAACACAGAGTCCTACCATCATTCCACTCAACACCATGGCATAGTGGAGCATAAATTTATTTCAAAAACTTGATCTTAAAAATAGAATCTTTGAAACAAAGCAACCAATACTTTGTATCAAGAGGCGCAAAATGTAGACATGTAAAAATGACCTATCACCCATCACACACCCTAAACAACATCAAAAATAATCAAATAACATCAAACAACATCTTGCAACATGTCGAAACATCTCAGAATCATCTTGGAACATCCTGCAACATCTTAGAATCATCTCGCAACATCTCAGAATCATCCAGCAACATCTCAGAAACATCCTGCAATGTCTCGCAACATCTTAGAGATATTGCACAACATCAAACAACATCCAAAACCCTAAATTCCTCTATTAATTGAATAATACAACATTATTTAATTAATTCACTTTTTCATCATTTCCAACGAATTAATAAATTTCATTTATTTAATAATGTCCTAAAAACCCTAATTCTACTATTAATTAAATAAAACAAAATTATTTAATTAATTCATATTTCTATCATTTTGACTAATTAAATAAATTAAATTTATTTAAGAAAGTCATGATATCACTTGATTTCATCCTGATTGATTAAATAACATCAATTATTTAATTACATCACTAAATGACCTTATTCCTCTAATTAAATTGAATTATTAAATCATAATAATTTAATTATTTAATTAATTCATATTTCTATCATTTTGACTAATTAAATAAATTAAATTTATTTAATAAAGTCATGATATCACCTTATATCATCTCAATTGATTAGATAAAATTAATTATTTAATTACATCACTAAATGACCTTATTCCTCTAAGTTAATTGAATTATTAAATCATAATAATTTAATTTTGACACTTTCCCTCCAAAATTTGAATAATTAAATCAAACTATTCAAATCATTTACCAAAAATCAAATCAAACTAATGCAACTTTGTTTACAAAAGTCAAACTTGATTTGCACGTTCAAATAAAAAAAGGAATTAATTAATTAAATCAATTAATTCATATTCCTCACCCCTTTCTGATTGAGAAAATTATGATTGCTGGCTAATCAATCTAAATTTCTAACTAAGCCATCAATTTCCTAACTAAGTCATCTAAATCCTAAGTGATCAATCTAATTCTTGACTAGCCAATCTATTCCCTAATCACATAAATTGTGCAATCAAATTTTCACAATCTTCTCATTTCTAAATCCTCTCAACACCTCTTTACCATCAATTTGGATATTCTACTACATGATCCTGGTCATCCATTTCAAATCTCATTTTCTATATAATAAACCTCTTTTCTCACAAAAAAGGATAAGAGAATCAACATACCTTAAACAATGAAGTACTGTCGAGATCACCATTGATAAAGCTTCAACCTTTCTTCAATAAACCAACATGCATCATTCATCAAAGATTTGCACATGAACTTTGGAGGATTTATGGTGATAAGAATAATCCAACATTAGGCGAATACACTTCGATATGAGATCCTAGCACTTTGCTTATTGTTTGCATTCAATTTTTTAATCATAGATCTCCTAAATGTGTTTTCAATAGCTTAGTTTCATTTCATATGTGTAGGATTAGATCTTAGATTTGTGTGTTTGATCTTAGCTTATATTCTCATTTCAAGCACATTTAATCTTGTTTGCATCTAATGATTTTCCCCCTCACACAACATCGAAGCATTATCAAATTGTGTATCAATTTATAGATCAAATGTGTCATTATGCATATAAATATGGTTAATTAAAGTAAAATGCATCAAAGGATAATCAAATTCACTAAATGATAATCAGACGTGTCACTATAATAGAAAACACATCACAATAATAGTTAGATGCACAATTTCATGACTATAACTAATTTTTTTGAAAGGGTTTCATTGATTTTGACTAATTTTGATAAGTTGTAAAATTTATTTTGACTTTTTTTGAATGGAAAGAGATAAAAAATACTATAAAATATTAGGAAACTAACTCCAATGTGATAGTACATTTCTATTCATGGTTTTTTGTATTAAAACATGCAAATATGTACAACCTAACTAGTATTAAAGGTGTGTTCGACTAGTGTGATCCCAAACAATAAAATATTATAGAATTATGCATGCATGCTCCACTCTGAAGAGGGAATAGCTAGGTCTCCAATGGAAAAATATCCCACCTTCCTCCTTTCCTTGTAGTTTTTTCACCTTCAAAGAAATTGTACCTTCAAGAATGATATTGTACCTTGCATCACACTAGATTAATGACCACCATTGTTAGTTCTCTAATAACAAGGTGCATAGTGGTTCCAAGAATAGTGAACCTATCTAATAGTGTTTGATATGATAGTGGTATCCCCTCTTCTCCTCACCAAATAAATCTCCATAGATTGAGGGTCTTGTGGCTTGGCTTGAATGACGCTAACCACACCTAGAGGTACAAATTTCATTCTTCCCCTTTATATACCCGATCGATAAATTTGATTGATGTCACCCTTGGGATGATAAAATCCCCAAGAAGGACTTTGAATATAAAATAAAAAGAAGATACTAGCATTCTGATTCTTAGGCTCACATGAAGTGCAAGAGAAGAGAATACTTTACTATACTAGTATTCCTTGGGTGTAATCGAAATGTTCAAACTAAGAGTTTTTTTGATGTATAGGTTCACACAAAGCATAAGGAGAGAGCACACACACTAGAATATTACCAAAATTTTCATATAATTCATTAATTATGTTATCTGAAGAGTGAACTATGTTATAAATCAAAGCAATTAAATTTTTTCCTTGCAACAGATACATCAGTAGTCTATTTTTACCTATCTTCTCCCAGTGTTTTCCAATGCTATAAAGATAGGTTAGTTCTAAAAAATTGAGCAAACATTAGGGTTATAAAATCAAAATTATTGAATCAAATGTGCCACTATGAATTTCAAAAGCATTAATCCACCTTTAGAAGCATTGATTTACCTATCAAATATATTGTTATGGTTTTCACATGCATCAATGTACTCTCAAATGTGTTGATCTACAATCAATTGTGTCGATGTAACTTCAGATGAGTTACTGTATAAAAATTTAAACCTACAAATAATAAGAACAGATAATCAAATGTGTCATTATAACTTCAAAATACATCGCCATAGCCATAATTTCATCATTCTATATATCAAATGTGTCAATTTGGGTTCAATTATATCACTATAACTTGTTAAATTAGAGATGTGGGCCCTATCGAGCATTGTAGAATGTGAATAGGGAACTTGGGATCAATGATCAAAATAAAATCAAAATAATAAGAAATTAAATAAACTCAATTCAAATGATCAACAACTCCTAATCTCAATAGAGTGTGTGCATAATTCAATATAAAATAAATCAATAAGAATGTAAATCAAACTAATCTAATCTACTTTACCTCCACAAAAATGTCTATCCTTACTCCATTTTAAAATATAAAATTATGCTATTTAGTATAATATGTGAATTCTCATGAAACCTTAGCATAAATTGTTACTAAAAAGTATCATGAAAAATGAGTATAGTTTGGTTTCCAATTCTAGGAGGGATTGAATGATCAAAAGATGGATTATTTATAGGTTTTCAAGATATTGAATCAATGGTGTGATATATTAAATGATATTGATGGATGAGAATAGATGAGAGGTTAAGAGAATCATGCATGAGGTTGTATGGAGAGATGAAGAGGAAGTGAGCTTCAGTTCACTCACTAATTTTAGCAATGATCACTAAATCTAGTTTTGGTCTCTAAATTTAGCATTAGAAGAATAAAGATATAAAATGATATAATTAGAAAATAAATAAAATAATAATTTTATTTATTTTAGAGGAATGTGCAAACTAAATAAAAATAATTTATTTAATTTTGGAGGGATAACTAGATAATTAAATAATTAAAAATTATTTAGTTAAATTGGATGAGGAAAAATGATCTAATTAAGGTTGATTAAGGAAAATGATGAAATAAATAAATAAAATTAATTTTATTAATATGGAAAATGGGTTAGTTGAAAATTATTTGATTAATAATGATGAAAGGGGTGATTAGTGATGATTATGAGAAATGGTGAATTTAGAAGAATGTGTTAGACATTTTTAGGTGCCTGTAGACCCAAGTCCTGATTAGGTGGGGTGTTTGATGATTCTTCAATTTCAATCTCTCCTTTATATATAAGGTCTTATATATATTGTTTTAACTGCTTACATTTTCCTATTTCATGACCTTTGATATGATGATAACCATAATATTCACCCTCCTTATACTAGGAGGGCTTTGGTTGATTATCAATAAAAGGTTTTTTGGGTGGAAAATCAACCATGTTAGCCTTGATGATTTGTCAAAATAATATCTCAATAGGCTCCCCTAATGGTGTAAATTAATGGAGTTGATCCCTCAACCCCATAGCTCCCAAGGATCACCTACAATCAAAAACCTATTATGCATGAGATAAATAAAAATAATATGGAGGCCAATGATAAATTAATCTGGAAACATGGGAATATTGATTATGTAAACCTCACTAATTAGTAATAATGATACAATGAATCATTATAAAGGAAAATAGAAAGATGAAAAATAAACACTAAGGAAACCATAGGTGAGGATAAAACTAGATCATGATATGTATCCTCATCATATGATTTGAGATACCAAAAGGAACATGACCTATGTAATCTTAAGCATTAGATTTATATATTAATCTAAAATAAATTCTTATTTTTCATGTTGTCTTACAGGTTGAAGATGGAATGAAAATGGTTGAGGTTTTCTTGAAATCTTGGATATGTTTTGAATCAATAGCCCAATTAAATACATTTTTATTTTCGCTAAATAATTTGGGATTTCATTAGAAAATATTTATTTATCATTTTTATTTTTATCCTTGGAATAATTTTTTTTATAACCTCTTTAGCAATGAGGGACTTTCCAAATTTTATTCCTCTTTCAATGAGTTCATCAAAATAATTAAAAAATTGAACTTGGAGATGAATTGTCAAATCTAGATTAATATTTTTACAAATATGTGTACTAATTATTTTTTTTAGTATTGACCATGAAAACCAACTAGCTAAAGCTCTCCAACATTGAAGAAATGATGAAAAAAATTCTCATTTTTTGTTTGGTGTTACACAAGTCCATCATGGCGAGCTCATGCTTTATGTTATATGAAAATTATTTGAAATTTGTTTCTACTAAGTCTCCAAATTATGTGATGGACCCCTTAGGTTTTTGAAAGAACCACTTGACTGCTTGCCCACCTAAGCTACAAGAGAATAAGCATAGTAAGTATGTATCTCTATGTGCCACTTCTTTTCTAGTCATAAATAATTATTTCAAATTCTCCCTAAGGTCTCCCTTCCCCTTGTAATTGTTGCACTAATAATTTTCAAAAGATTTAGGGAATGGAACTTGTATTATATATCGATCAAAAGGATATGGGCACAACTCCTAAAAGGTATATGATTTCTTATGAGTTACTCCTTGGAGTCCTTTAAGGGAATATTTAATTTATTTCCATTATTGATCAAAGGATGAACTAGGTGGTGGTGGATAGGTGTATTGATGATGTTGTGTGTTGTAGTTTTTAGGAAAAATGGGTTTTTGGTGTTTGTCGAAATGACTCTTGGAGTTGATGTTGATATTAGTTGGACGAAAAAACTTGATATGGTCATGGTGGAAGTAGAAATATGGGAGGTTTTTGGACTAGTAATAGGCATCTAGATGGGTTTTGTTGATGGAAAAATCGACAAATTCAACATAGGCATGGTATAGTTTACCTAACCTCTCCTAAAAAGGTAAATGATCATAAAATCAAACACCTTCCAAGGTCCTAAGATTTGGGTCATAGCCTTGTCATTTATCTAAGTAGTCTAAATGGTTGTTTGTTCAAGGGATATTTTGGTTATTCACTCATTCTAAGTTATTTGTTATTTTTATAACTAAATATAATCCTAATTATTGTCAGTGTAAAAATAAATATCAAAATATGAATCAGAGAATGCAAGAAAATATAGAAAATATCTATCTTAAATCTATCTAGTTTAAAAATTGTAAGAAAGAAATTTGATATAAACTATAAATGGCAAGATATATAATACACAATCCTATGCATTCATAATGCTAATTAAATAGGTGTTATTTATAAGACATACAAATATTCATTCTTTTTAACTACCATATTCATCCACACAAAGTAAAATGAATTTCATGAAGTTTTTATATAAAATACAATTCACTCTTAAGAAAACAATAAATGAGATAGAAAAGGAAAATATCATCTACATGCATGAAAAAATTAAAAATTAGTAGAACTTGATCAAATTTGTATTATCTTTTTCAACCAAAATTCTTACAACTCCCACAAAACTTCAATGGTATTTATATTTTTCCTTTTCCAAATCAACTTACACTACTAGAAAATGTCTAGCTACAATTATGAACTAAAAATGCTTTATAAAAAATCTATTAAATTTGGACCTCTAATCTAATTCTTCAAATTTTAGACCCTTGGAATGATAATAAAATTACGTTAAATAGAATAAAAAGGAAAAAAAATCATCCAAAATAGCATGTAGTACTAGAAGTTCACCTGACATGCAAAATAGTCAACAAAGGAAAAATAATAATTTGCATGCTTTTCTAAGAAAAAGGTGTTCTGCCTATAGATTATATTATATAAATGAAGTATTATAATACTACCAGAGTAGGAAGGTTATTGCCTATTGATTACAAAAAATTATAGGAACAAAGAAAACTAGCTCATATGAAAAGCTTACAATAATGACTTACACAAGAAATTGCTAGATATTTACAAAATTATAATTAACTGCAAACAACTTCAACAAAATTCTTCCAAATTAACATAGATTTTCAAACCATATTCAAACCATATTCACATTTTCCACTGAATTGTCATCACGAACCTCCTAAAATGAATCATCCTCATCATTTACATGTCTTGAAACCAATAGCTAGGGAGGAGCATTTGTATTGTGATATGTGCAATGATAATGGAGAAATGATATGGAAAAATAATTGTCCTTTATTCTTGTACCAATTGATTTCCAATTTCTTTAGAATGTATGTCTAAAACCTTATATATATTTTGTTCATATTTCTTTTGCAAAGCTTTCTTAATTTCATCATAAACAACCTTAAACACTCTCTTATGCTTCAAGTAGCATCTTGGAAACAAATCACCAACCCAACCCTTTCCCTTATCAAAGTCATTTTTTTAAAATTACATAATATACCATTAACACCCAAAAATTGACCACTAACCACTTCATCCACTATCACCTCAAGATAATAAAAAAATGCACAAGATCTAGGACATTAGACACAAAAACCGATAGTACTTGGAATGGGAAAATGATGTGTGGAGCTTGAGGCCAATATATATCTTGACCAAGAATGATTTGAATGCATTATACCACACTTGGGTAGTAGACATTAAAAATTTAGCCCAATTCTATGTTTGATAGGTACCCATTGAAAAATCATTCCCAATTCTACACATGAAATGGCATCTTGAGATTCTTTGGTTGATAACCCATAATCTAGAAGCTAGAAGAGAAACAACTAATTTGAATTATGAAGATAGAGAGAATGCACCACCCTAATATACCACCTTTGTGAAATATGAACTGACAAAAAAAATACACTAGAGAACATTGAGTGAGAAAGTATTGATTAAGCCCTTTTTAATCCCACAACCTAACTTGCTAATGAATGAAAAACCTCTGATTCACATCATTGTAATTATGGCTATCTTATCATAGCATACAATTGAAGATTTGGCATTATTTTTATAGATTTGTGATCCTTTAAAGTGTGCTTTGGAAATAATAGCTAAATAAGAGTCTAACCTTAATCAATTAATGATCCTATATAAATACAAGGTTAGCACTAGACAAGATGAGTACAATTTGGTATGTGACATATACCACCACCATTCCATAGTAGTTAATAAAATTTCAAAGAGAAGTTTGGAAAAATTGTAGGGAGGTCTCTTGGGCACTATATTAATTTTATTTGATATGCGACATATGCCTCTGCCATCCAAATCATGTCAGAATTTGGCACATTTGTTGATAGCTTTAACTACTTTGAAATGTGTATAAAAACATTAATAAATGAGCCTTCGAACTTGAATAATTAATAATCCTGGAAGAAGACACAATTAGTACCATGAATTGATTATAGTTTTATGTTTATTGTTTTCCACCACCATTTTGCAAAAAGTGAAAAGACTTGGAGGTGAAATTAAGAGGAATTTTGGGGAGATGCTACATTATTACATCTAATTTATGATGTATGCCTCCACCATCTAGAGCCATTTTTGAATACTTATATATTGGAAAAATGACAATAGATATTATTTATCCTTTAAATATGATTTGTACCATGTCCTTCATACTTCCCTTATCACATATTTTGAATATGTTATTACATGTCACAAATTGATTAACATTTGATCTGTGATATTTTCCACCACCATTCCTAAGAAGGTGAAAGAACTTCTAGGTAAAGTCTGAAAATTTTTTGAGGAGGTGCTATATTAGTACATTTCATTTTGATGCAGGAGCATCTAGTGGTGTAAGGGCAATCCTACATCATCCAAAAATATATTTACTTTCATTTAGATTTTTGTAGATGTTTTTTGCATTTTTGGATACCCTTTTTGTCGAAGAAGAATTCCCAAGTTTCAGAACTGCTTTTCTGCTTTTTCTGCTCAACTACTATTTTTAGCAAGTATGAATTTGAAGGCGTGAGGAGACATAAATTTAAGGGAAGCTTCAGGACATAATAATAAACACTTTGGTGAAAGAATTAGGCTAAGATCATTCCCGGTTCAAAAGTTATTCAAGTTTCAGTTTCTACTTTTTTCCCTACAAAATCTTCGGAGCTAATTTTGAGGGA
>CM021104.1:466013331-466029525 GCA_007115665.2 Sequoiadendron giganteum | reverse complement strand
ATGGTGCCAATCTCTCTTGACTCTTCCATTGCCCTAAGGAGGTCATTTCCAATGAAATCCCAACACTTTTTGAAGAAAATAGCAGTAAATCCATCCAAAACCGGTGTTTTATCAATTAGAAATTAAAATACAACTCATTTGACTTCCTCTAGAGTGAAACTTTTCAACAATTTTTCATTTTCCTTCTCCAAGATTAGTGTAGGGATTCTTGGTATAATTAATTATTTAATTACACTTTATTAAGTTTACTTAGGTAATAATTAGTTTACTTAATTAATAAGTAAGATTTATTTAGTTGAGCTATTTTTAGGTCAACATTAGGGTTATGCATACATTAATTTTATAAAGCCATAAATCTCTTGTAATTTCTTAATTTTGAATAATATCAATTTGCACATCTTCATGCAAAGCTCTGCATTTTATCATTTTTCTCTTTTGTGGAAGGCTTTTATGGTTTGCATGTCTGATCTTGGTTTCTAACATGGTATCAGAGCCCTGATATGTAGCCCCTTCTTAGATTTTCAAAGAAAATCATTGCAGAGAACATTCAGGATTCCTCGAGGGTTTCATGCCTTGAGTTCATCTATGCAATGTTTTGGATCAGATTGGGTATCTCCGTTGGATTTAGAGCATTGGAAAAAATAAGGATTGGATTTTTTTTTATTGACTTTGGTCATCGTTTGTCAGATTTGTGAGGGTTTCAAGCTCGGTGATTTTTTGCAAGATTTGGGGGTAGTCAAATTTTTAAAGCATTTTGGGCACAAATAGAGTTCACTATCATGTTTGCAGTGGCCAAAAACCTTTCGTTTCATCGATTTTAGAGAGAGTTTATTCTAAGGCAAAAAAATTTTGCCTAGGCCGTAAGGCCTCCCCAACACGCACTCTAAGGCACAATTTTAAAAAAAATACAAAAAAAAATTAAAAACACGCATTATTTTTAGTGCCTCTAGTTCAAACGGTCACTTTCGCTGGGTAGCAACCGAGTGGCCACTAGGCAGCCACTTGCCAGTTGCTCAGGTTAGCGGTGCCACCCAAAGGTCATCAACCAATCAGCCCCCGTGGGCCCTTGCATAGAGGCACTGGTCACATGGGGGACTGGGTGCTATGCACACAACCCCCGACTGACCTCCTAGCACCTACCCTAGTCATATCAGCGACCAAGGGCTCCATCGTAGCCCCCTACCCACCAGCCCTTGGTTGCACACAAGACTAGGAGTCAAAACATTTTTAGCCCCCTAGGCTGCCTATCAACCAAACTGGCCATTTTGGAGCATTTTTACAAAATCAGGCATAGCTTTTGTGTATAGTGTCCTTTTTTGCAAATGAGATACCATTGGAAAGATGATTTTGATGCCAATCCAGTGGTGAAGGTACTTTTTTCTGATTTTTCTCTAGTTTTATTTTGTAGGTCCTTGAACTTTGATGAAGCATTTTTCCCTTTGGAGGGCATATATTTTGACTCGATTATCCTTTTTTCACCATTCTTGTGGCATTGGAAAGTTGGTTCAGTCCTCTACAAAGATTTGAGGTCCATTTTTATAAGGGAGGCAGATGTGAACTTTGGTTTGTGCATGCACTCCATTTTTGTTTTCATGCACTAGGTTTGCATTTTCTCTTTACTTTATGCATGTTTAGCATTCTCTCCTTTTACAACCATGGGTTATTGTAATAAATGAACTGATATAAAGTTATATCAGGGGGTTTCTTGCATAATAATCTAATTAGAGTGTAGTTTCACTTTGATCTCATCTTGATTATTGATGACAACTTGCATGGGTTGTATATGGTTTTTGTTGTTTCTTTTGGCCACATCTTGCTCATAGATTGACACATTTTGGTTCACATCAGTTCACACCTCAGATTGAGAGCCTATGGTTAATGATATTGAATCAAATCATATTCACATTGGGTCACATCTCAATTTGAGGGCCATTAAATTTATAGTTAATGTTCTAGAATCTTCATGGTACTTGCTCCTATGGATCAATTTTAGTCACAATTTGGCATCGACATCAAGATACACATAGCTTCCAAATTCTTTCATCATACCATTCCCTCTTATGGGGGGAATTTATTCATCTACTATTGCTTCACATATTCTAGGGTTGTTCTAGTTTATGAGTTTTCCAGTGCTCTATGGCATCAGGTTTGTTGTTGCTTTTTCATGATTCCTTGAGTCAATCAATGATTCTCATTTGGTTTCAGTAGTAAACAAAAGTATCTTTCCTTGCTTGTCAGATTCAAGTTCCACTGTTACTCCACACTATTCTTCTAGTGCTTCTTTTTAGTAGGTCATGTCATTGAGGGGGATTTTTGTCCCACTGATTTTTCTCCTCTTTCACACTCATTACATTTGTACATGGGTACCTAATCAACCCTTGTTGTCGAGACCCAATCATACTTTCTTGCATTCATCTTAGTTTTAGGTGCATGATTTTTAAGTCTCCTTAAGTTGCACTTAAGGGAGGGTGTTGGTGTAATTAATTATTTAATTTCACTTTATTAAGTTTACTTAGCTAATAATTAGTTTACTCAATTAATAAGTAATCTCTATTTAGTTGATTTGTTTTCAGGTCAACATTAGGGTTATGCATACATTTATTTTATAAAAAAATTCATCTCTTGTAATTTATTAATTATGAATATATCAATTTGTACATCTTCATGCAAAGCTCTTCTTTTTTATTATTTTTCTCTTATGGGAGGCCTTTTCTAGTTTGGATGTTTGATCTTGGTTTCTAATAGGGATAGCTTCTAGCAACTCTTCTCTCTTCCTTTCCCTTTAAGAGCTATGACTTGATTCACCAGTTTAAAAATTTGAGAAGAATTTTATCCCTTCATTTTGAATGTCTTCTTCTTTCATCAAATATATAATTGATGTACTATCATGAATAGAAAATGTTGAATCTTTAGCTCTCTTAATTTGAGTTGAAATATGAATTTTTTTTGTGTTTCTATCTCCATCTTTTATCCATAATTCCATAGATTTTCATCTCCAATACACTTCTTCCTATGCTAGTTACTCGTTCCATTCCAATTATATCTTTTTCTTTCTCTCAAATGCCAGTGCATCCATCTCATGAGAAGTTATGTGTTCATTTATTTCTGAAATTTTCTTAAAGACCAAATCCTTTTGCAAAAATGTGTTTTTAAAGACCTGGACATTCCAGATCTTAATTTTCTACTTTATATATTTGAGTTTCTCACAAAACCAAAAAAAATTGGAACCTTGACAAAAAGGTTCACTATCCACCATTGTCTCAGTAAATGTATAAATTTTGGATGGTAGAACCACATTGCTTCAGCTTTAAAAGAATTTTTTTATTTGACCTTGATGATTTTGATGAAATATTTAGAGATATTGTGAAATGATATGAGGCACTTAAAGGAATAATTTCCTATTCTAAGGGATAATCTTCTACCACCCAATTTGGTGAGGACCAAAACCTATCTAATTGTTCTACTATCTGGATGAAATATTTCCTTCTATTTTTCCATATATATTTTCCATTGATTGGTTGAATATCCACTAGAGCATTGTAATGAATAAAAGAGAGAAAGTCCTCCATTATCTTCTAAGGATGGAAAATTCCTCCTTTTTCTCTTGAAGGGAAACTATTGCATTGAATTCCTCTGCAAGTATAACTTTATCTTGACCCAACCGATCAAAAATTTGATTAAATATATCCCACAAAATCTTCTCCCCAACATTAGTATTTGGACCATAGAAATTTATCAACCAAAATCTTAATTCATAGTGATTAATTCTCATTAATTTCTATTTATTATCATAGGTAAAAATTTCTATATTCACTAAATTTGGATTCCATAAATTTATTAAGACCCCTAAAGCCCCTTGAGTAGGTGAGTAAATATATTTTCATCTATACCAGTTTTTAGTAATAGATTCAAAGGTTACATCAGAGGTTTTGACTTCTTGTAGTACTACTACATCTTCTCCACAAGATTCCAATGGATTGATCCTTTTTTCTAGATGTGGTAATTCCTGGAGGAGAGGAATGTAGTGTCTGTCTTATGGAAATAATTTTAGAATAATCAAAATTATCTTCTTCTCTTACTATTTCTTCTATTATTTCCTCTATTAGTTGACCTCCAAATTTTGATAAAACATCATTTACTATATATTCTCCAAATCACCATCATTTATGAAGTTATAAAAATTTGTAATGTCTAAATCCACTTTACTAGTCTCGTACTGCATAATTGCTTCATTTTCAAATACATATTTGGGATAGATCCTTCTTTTGAAAGAATAAGAAAATATTTGAATAGAATTCTTCATTTAAATATTAAATCATTTATCTCTTATACCTTTGTTGTTTGTACTCTTCAAAATTGATCAAAACTTGGTCAATGAGTTTTGCATCTATCCCATCGACCCAATCTATTTTGAATCTATTCTTTTCAAAATTTATTGATGTCTCCAATATGTATCATTCAAGTTTTTAAACATCATCTTTGAACCATCTTAAATGTATTTTTATATTCATGAATTTATCTAGAGCATTCTCATATGTTTCTTGTGCCATAGTTAATTCATCTTCTATATTTTTATTCCATATGGTTTTTATTGAATCCAAGGTATCAAATCAGTTTTTATCTTATAGCATAAGATATGATCTTACTATACTAACAACAAAGCCTTCAAAATTTAAATATTTTTCATACAATTATTTATGCAATTCTAGAAAATTTTATCTATGTTCAACTAGTAACTCCATCCTAAAAGATATTATATCAATACTCTTCTTAATAAATCTTGGATCATCATCTCCTAAAATAGTTGGCTTTCTGAGCTCATCCTGACTTAATTTATCAAATTCTTTGAGGTGTTTCAAATTTAGCCTATATTTCTCATCCTCATCTCTCATATTAACTATATATTTTTGTAACTCTTCCTCCAAAATTTATTCCTTCTCATATTTATTGTATCCAAAAACAAATAATTCTTCCATTTCATTTCTAAATTTATCAATCTATTTATCCAAAATTTGAGATCTATTTTTCATCTCATTTAAAAAGTCAACCTCTTTTATAGTCATCAAAATAGGAGCCTCAGATGTTGTAGATTGCTGAGCAACAAGAGTGACCAAACCTTTTATGAAAATCTGGATATGTTCTATCTGCACTCTAATCTCATCATTTCTCTACTTATTTTTGGTCATTCTATCTTTGACAATGTCAACAACTAGATCCAAAAATGCTATTTTCTATTTCCTTGTTTTCCTCTTGAGATTGATTGTAAACAATTGGTAATTTAATTCTTATAGTTCTATGCCATCTTTGTCTACTATTGGGGTAGAAATTTTTCTATCATTTCCCCAAGATAATTTACGTTGGTTGTGTGGAGATTCATGTGCTTCTTCTCTAATTTGGTCTTCTCAAATTCTAAAACTATGTCTTTCCAAATTAGAGGTTTAACTACTACTTGTCTCTTTTCCATATTCAACTTTAACCATAAGGGATCCATATATTGTTTGTACAATTTTTGGTCACTTGGTTGAACTTTATTATGATATTCACATGATTTTATACTTTTTTATTTTTCAATATCCCTATTATTAATCATTGATGAGGAGAATTCATTCATTTTCTCCTAATTTTCTAATTTTGTATGAATTATTATTTTTGTTCATAAGTTAGTACATATTCTTCCTCATCTTCTTCTTCTAAAAAATTAATTTCTCCTACTCATTTTGTATTTTTTGATCTTTGAGATCTTGTTATTTATGTTCATGTTGTTGAGAATCCATGAGGTTTTGCTTATAAATAATCATATTATCTACACAATTATCTTTAGATGAATCAAGCTCTATATCTACCCAATCACTTTTATGTCCTTCATCTGCACCTTGTTTCAAAGGTATTTTTGGTTGTTCTTGGACTAAGTGTGTGGGAGAGAGGAGATCTGTCAAATTCACCAATTCAATCATTGGTGGTTCTACCTTAGTAATTTTCTCTAATATTTGTTCAGTGGTTTCTTTTTATGGCTCCTTCTCTTACAACTTTGTAAGTTATGGAGGTTGTCTTAAATTCTTGGCTAACCTTTACCGTTATCTTTTCTATCCCTAAGTCCACCTTGGTCTTTACCTTCTCCATTTTATTCTATCTCTTGTATCCCATGGATATGGATGAAGGATATCCCTCATTAGTTTATTGCTTCAATTCCTTTTTTGTTGGGTTACTTTAATCCAAAAACTCTTAGTTCTCAAATTAATCCAAGAAAATTTATGCTCTAAGACTTTTTTAGATATGGAATTAATGGAAGGATCTTCTTTTTGGGACCAATCTATTTGGTCCAATTTCTTGGTATCAATATTAATTATATCATACATTGGGTCCAAAATTTTCCATCATTTAACAGTTCCTATAAAATATAATTCCTTATTCCAAATTCTCTTAATTGAATTTTTTTCAATCTATTGTATCTCCTCTTTTTCACCTCAAAACCATCCTCATTTGGGTGTATTGAGGAAGATCAAACATTGTTATATTTATGCGTGCAGTTAGGTATATTATTTAAGTGCCATAAGGATCATACAACTTTCTATCTCTAGGTTTATAATGATGAGCCATAGCTAAAATGACCTCTAGAAATTTTTCTACCAGTGAGAAGGATGTTACATGTGCCACTCTAAATTAGCTATTGTCTTAGACCCATTATGCCTTGCATACCAACCTCCATTTTATTTTTTTATCTAAAATGAGCCCCCCTCTTGGTTTCCATTGTTTCCCCTTTTTTGACTTGTTTGTTTCCCCTTTGTTATTTTCCCTTTACTTTGGTCCCGAGAGATTTTTCTATTTTGGGTCCCCCTTTTCTTGTTTATGCTTGGTGGGGTTCAAGTCATGAATCATACTTTAGACCTTTTTCAAAATTTCTTGATTTGATTTGGATCCCCAGTCTTGGTTCATGTTGTGTGATGTTGGGATTTGGGTCCCGAATTGGACTTCAAACCTTTTTCAAAAGGGTTTGGGTCCTTTTTGGATCCCCGATCCCTCTTTGCACTTTCAAAAAATTCAAAGGATTCAAACCTTGTATAGTTTGGTCTAAGTCTATTTCTTACTCTTGACTCACTTTTCTTTGTTTGTTCTACCAACCTAGGAATGATTGAAAGCATGAACCCCAATAGGATTCTCAAGACTTTGGTTTTAGGTCTTGATGTCAATTCCACCTCCACCTTCTCACATACCAACAACGTTAATTGTGGTCTAGTTCTTACATGCTTGGGAGGATTTAAACTATATTTCTACTTCAAACTCCACCATAATTACAATTGAGTAGTTGAGTTGAAGCTTTGAAGTGTGGAGGATAAAATTGACTAAATCAAGACATGTGTTACCATCTTCTTGTGGATTTCCTCATGTGCGCATCTCCCAAGTTAGTGTTTATTTATTTTTTTTAATTTTATTATTTTTTTTCTTGCTTGTTGTGTTTGTGTGTGTTTGGTTTTTTTTTTTGTTGTTTTTGCCTCCCCTTTTTATGTGTTTTCATGATTTTTCTCATTTTGGGTGTGGTGTGTTCTCACACCTCTTTTGAGTGTTTTGATTGAAGGGTCATGAATTTAGTTTCCACCCTTGTTACAGTTAGCATCCATAATCTCAAAGTGCCTTGGGCCTACAAGTTTCTTTATCCCCGTCATGCCCTACTTTCCTAAGTTGACCTAAAAAAAATTTCATCCTCACATGATTTGAATCCTTGAGGGTCCCCTCTATGAAAATGGTTTGATTCAGGATCTTTTTTTGATCTTCATCCCTATGAACAAACCTTGGTAAATATTTCCTTTGTTCCACGTAGGATTCAAATTCCTAGGAAAAAAAATTGTCTTTAGTGCCAAGTCCTTTGTATGGTATTTCTCCCTACTCTCAACAAGTACGTTTTAACTTAACATGCCATAGTCCATCGAGTTTGCATAAAATCAAAGGAACTTACAACAAACTGTGTTCAAAACCCCATTTTTTGTTCATACATAAGGAATCAATATCCCAAGTTGAATGGAGTTTTCAATCTCACAAATCATTAGTCTAATCGGGGATCCTATTAGGTTATTTTCAATATCTAAGCTAATCTCATAGATAATCTATGGATTTTCCATTTCCAATGGTTAGCTATTTAGATGAATTATCTATTGAACAAGTGAAAGTTTACAAAAAATTCCCTATATACTTTGGGCTCTACAAAACCGGGGAGGGTGATCCCTATAGTGCAATTCAAGATACTCTTGTGCCAATTACCTCATACATTGGAATTTAATAGATATATTCTCCTATATGCCACTTTATAGATGAAAAAATTTAAATATCTAGCTAAAATTTATAGCATTTAGCATTCTAAAGCATGATAATATGGTAGAACTACATTCCAACATACATTTCTAGAAAAAAAGTAAAACTTTAATGATTTTGAATGTGTTGGTTTGTGAAATACCAAGAAGATTGCAACATAGGCACAACTTAAAGTAATCAATTTCTTATCCAAGGGTATGGATTCTTAACCAATCCAATTGAAAACATATAACAGTGTTCCACCTAAAAATAACAAAGATACTTAATGGTGTATTATACCATTAAACTAAAAAATATAAGCCAATAATACCTAAATGATCTCTGCATACATTCACATAAATCTTTATCTCTATTAAACCAAATTTAACTCATTCTTTGAACAAGTGCATTAACAGTAAATAAAAATTCAAGAGAAATACAATGAAGATCAATCAGATGATCTTTGATTCATTTCATTCATAATTAATGTGAAATATACAATAGGAGAAAAATGGATTTGGAAATATGCCATTGTATTCCAAAAATGATAGTATTGTTATAGAACATTAAGAATCACAAAGACTCAAAACTCAAAACCTAGAAAAATACTTAGAAATGAAATTATCTGTGCTCTATATTATAAAAATCTCTTCATAAATCAATCAGAAACCAATGTAAATGGCCTTGAATTACCTTTTATAAAATAAGGGAACAACAATCCTCAAGCCATTGCACATATCACATTTTCATTTAACACTTATTTACATTTCAAAATACTAGTACAACTGCAAGCTCATGGAGGGAATATTCTAAGTGCAAAGTAGTTACAAAACTTGTTAAGTCCATTATGCCTTCCCAAAATATCTAAAGTAGTTAGTTGATGCCTTTTCCACTTCCTTTCTTCATTCTTTCTTGTTGTGGACCTAGGAAAGATGAGCTAGCAAGTGGAGATAAAATCTTGTTGTGCAAGGTGATAAAATACATTTGTTGACACCCTTGAAGACCTTTGAAACTATTGAATATGTTAAATAGACCAAATATTTTGCCACATCACCATTGAGAAAGATCACAAATCAAGAATATCACTATATTTCTTATCCCAATCAGTATAATCCTCTTCTAAGGACCAATTGAAGGCCATGAATTCATCCAGATTTGTTCTATAAGGACCATACTTCTTCACTATCTAATTAGCATATTTGTCAAAATCCTCTAGGAATGTGCTAGTGACATACATCTTGTTCATAATATCCTTTAACATATCTATTTTGACATCCCCATGTTCAAAAATCAGGGTAGCGTCTATAGGAATGGTAGCATCCATATGAGCTCTCCACTATTCATATAATTTTACAACTCCATTAATATCAAGAATGTATAGTAATAAGACAAGATCATTCTTATCAAATTGCTCGAGGAATGCTCTTATACTCCTCTCTAATGGATCCACTAACCTTTGATAATAAATAATTTATTTCACTACCTTGTGTGTAGGGGAAATTTGAACTGATTATTATGATCATGTGTTGACCCTATAACCATGATCTTCAATGCACCTAGCCTTGGAACCCATGTTTGCATCAGTGAAATATAAATTGATCTATCCCTTTCAAACATATTTATTAAATTGAACATCAAAGAATAGTTTGAGTGAACACTTCTCAATATTTTTATTGCTTTTTCTAAAAAATGTTCTAAGACATTAGAAATAGTAAAAATGTTGTTATCATTATACAATGCAAAAAATTATTCATATGCTTCTAGTTGCTTAATCAACCTCCTTTTGTGTACTTTCTTTCCTAGTGGGGGAGGTGTTGTTGAAGTACTTGGAGCAAGATGTGCAATTTGTACAGTTTCTTCATTTTACACCACCATTTCCATAGATGGTGGAGGAGGTGGTGGATAATATGGGACATAATCTTGCACTTGTGGCACTAATTTCCCCAATTGTATTGATTGCAACTATTTCTTTAGCATTTCATTCTGTAACTCTAGTTCTATGATCCTTTGTTCATCCTTATTGTAAGAGATTACCAAATCTTTGTAACTTATATTTTCAGCATCATACTTCTCCTCTAAGGATTCAATAGTGGTTGTTGGGTCTCAAAAATGCAAGTTTTAACCAGAAGAGTATGCCCAGCTCTTAATACACTTTTGGCCAGCGTACAAGGCCAATTGATGCAATTGTACCTTCTACTCTTTAGGTTTTGCTAGACCAAGGTGGGTGTACCTAAATGAACAATGTAGATTTAAATGTGTTTCTTGGTTGATCAATCTATCCACAATGGCAAAGGGTAGTGGACAAATAAAATTACTACACCTAATCCTACTCCTACTGCACAAATGAAAGGTATTTGAATAAATTGTTTATAATGAATTCTATCCTCTGCGACATGATAGATCAGTGCCTTCTATCTATTGGGAAACAAAGTCAAAAATAGAAAATGACATGTTTTTTCCTTCTCTGGTTTAATTTCAAGTTGTTAGGCAATTTATAAAATAAAATATTATGACTGGCATATAACTTCATTTATTTATGGCTTGCATAAATTATGCTGGAATGTTTTTTAACTTGGTTCTACTTAAATCATCCAAAATAAATCTCTCAAACACTATGACTTACTTGAAGGGTTTAAATTCTGACTTGAGACACCAGCGAATAAAATCACACAAAGTGAAAACATGCACCTTGATGAATCAAAATTTATGCTTGATACGTTAACTCAAATGATAAAAAAAATTCGTATTGGAGAGAACCAAGATAAAATTAATACAAATCATAGCATCTCAACAACTAAACTCAGAAAGGAAAACCATCAATTAAAAAAAATTATCTCCATTGATCCTATTTCAGGAAGGTTTGTTACTTTATTTTCATTCCCAATCCCTTCTCAAGAAAATATCATTCCTATAGTCTAATTACTGCCCCCTACTCTATCTCCTGATTTTCTAAAATATATATACATTACATACCCAAGGGTCATGACCCTTCACTTTTTGTTACAATTGTTTGAATTTTATGATAGAGATTTAAAATATTTAATAAGATTTCCTTTCGGAAAATTAAATATTTTTAATTATATCATCGCTTTAATTTTTCCCTATATATCCTTTCCTGTCTTTATATTTCATATCTTTCCTTTTATTTATCCTACATGGCTTTCTTTTATCCTACGGTAACGTGGTGACCGGTCCCACATTGACTGTCACGACTACCTCTATTGCCAACTGCTCTACCACAATCTTTGTATTTGCTATCGGCAATACCATGGTAACCGTTAGCTGCCTCCCTTGACAGTTTACCATAGGCACCACGGTCTTCATTTTCATTGTGCGGTATAGCGGTAACCGCTTACCGTCTCCTCCACTGTTAACTATTTTCCGTCGATCGTTACCACCATTGCATGTTAAACTTCTACCGGTCTACCACAGTTTGTACTCGGACCTTCTGCGGTATTGTGGTATATGTCCTCACTGCTACCCTCACTGTTGACTTACCACCATTGTGCTACTGTGGTCTCTATTTAGACTGCATGTGGTAGCACAGTATGCACTTTGTTCCTGCTAGCTAACTAGTACCGCCATACCGCAAGCTCCTTGTGGGAGGCCAAGGTAAAGAGGTAAATGATGTACCAAGTTAGTATTAGGGGAGAGGTAAGGTGTAATTTGTATGGTAAAGTAGACGGGGAATAAAATGAGGGATTTTTATGAGAAGATAGGCAAATGATGGGTTTAGGATAGGAAAATACCCTAGAATTATGATGGAATTTTTGGGTTCTAACAATGGCTCCTGTTGGGGATGAGTGATTTTGCAAATCACTGCAAGAATCCAGAATTCTTTGGTAGAGAAGACCAAGCAAAGCCATAAAAAATGAAGGCAATGGTAGATGGAGGGAATGAACAGATGAATGATATGAAAGATGGAGCAAATGGAGAATGGAAAACCTACACTAATGTACATGGAAAGAAAACAAAAATTTTCAAAAAGGGAACTCCTGAGATTGTCCATGTATTGCAAACCCAAACCCTACTTAAACTACTGTGCATGGAAAAGAATGGTTAAAGAGGTTTGTTAGGAATTGCCAATGCTTTGGCAATCCCTAATCCTCTATGTTCACTATGGTTCAAATTTAAACCAAAAAAGATGGCCCTAGGCCACCCAAAAGGAAAAACCTGCACTTTCCTCTATCATAGACCTTATTCTGGTGTGAGCTTATTAGGTTTCTCTTGAAACTATCCATTCCACCTACCCTGCAACATGCATTGTCATTGAAAACCTTCAGGAAATCATTGTGTTCAATCTAATTCATATTCATCTCATCAGTCTACATCGTATCATTCTTATTATCATATGAATAATATTTATCACCCTCAACATACAAAGTGTATCCACATTCAACAAAACACTCATAGGCATGCTCACTGTCATATGTTGCTGAATGATCAAGCAGTTGTACTAGGACCTGGAAATCTAAATACTTGAAATGGGAATCTACAAATTCAATCTCATCAATATCTTCTACAATAATCAAATCAAAATTACTTCACATTTCTTTGCTATCACCAATTGGAATTGACACACATCTCTGATCCATACAATCATCCTCATACATACTTGAATCAACAAATGTTGTACACTCATCATCAATAACATGCAAACCAATATCTCTATCTTGCAGGCAAAAATCATTCAAGTCACATACCTTTTCTTGGACATAAACAGATCTTTGATCAGCTTCAAAGAACTCCTCATCATTGTGAGAGATGCACATGGGGTCGTATGAATTGTCACACATAGTATCTTCACTGTCAAAACAAATATAAGTTGGAGCCAAAACTCTAGAATCGTCTTTATGTGCATACTTCTGGTATTCAAGAGTTAACAAGTCTGAAACATGCTCACTGCTGAGTGAACATGTCTTTTCTTCCATATCTTCTACCGTTTCTCCAACCTCTTCATCTTCATAAGAATTGAAAGAATCACCCTGTTGAAGATCAACATCCACAATTTCATCTTCACAATTTGACTCACCATCTGTTATGCAAGAGAAACTCTCCACATCTTCACTATTGGACAACATGATATCTTCTTCTATTGCAGCTTCTAAAGCACTATTTCTAATATCCACATACCTTGTCGCAAGTATAGAATCAATAAGTCTATTCACTACATCCAAGGCACACTATTTTGATGATTCTGGCCAATAAACTAATTCAGGCTCTAATACTCTTAGAAGTTGTGCAACAAATGTGGGTCTTGCTGGCCTAAAATGAGGAGGTAATTGCATACAAATGTCTACCATCCTATTGTACAGAGAGTTTACACCCTCTCCCTTATATCTCCTTATGTCAAAAAAGGCATCCACAAGATTTTTTCCTCTCTCTTCAATTTGAATATACTCATCAAAAGTACTTTGTTGTTAATAAAGTACATTACCTTTGTTTCCAGAGTTCTCAATTGCATCATGTGGTGTTTGTGGTGTCCAAGATCTCCTAACATTTGTGTCTCCATTCTTACTACATGATGACCCATTCAGTGATGTATCTGGAACACTTTTGACTCCCAATTGTAGTAATTGCTGGTTCACTTGTAACATTTGTTGGTCCAATTGCAACCTTTGTTGTCTCAATTCCTTCAAATCTCTTATTGACCACTGTCCTTTTTTTGCTTCTGCCATCTTGACAAAATACTATTGCTCCACAAAATCCATGTATTATATATCAAATTAAAACAAAGTCGCCACCTAATTTTCCAAAAGTAGGAAAATGAAAAAGATTATGATATTATTTTGGTTTTCCCCTAGCGAAATCTCCAAAAAATAATGTGAAACTTTGTTGACTCTATAAATGGAAAGGCTGAAAATCTTCCTGAGTAATCCCCAGGAGAGTCACCAAACTGTTGTGTGTGTGACTTGGATGGGGAGCTGAAAACTACATAATTATGATTCTCTGATTAGAGACCGATTTCACAACTGTGTTGACTTTGTAAATGGAAAGGCAAGAACCAAATTTTCTGATGTTTTTCCCCGGTGGAGTCGCCAAACTGTTGGGTTTCAATAATGCAAGTTTTAACCAAAAGAGTTTTCCAAGCTCTTACTACACTTTTGGAAAATGTACAAGGCCAATTGATGCAATTGTACCTTCCTCTCTTTAGGTTCTACTAGACTAAGGTGGGTGTACCTATATGAACAATGCAGATTGAAATATGTTTCTTGGTTGATCAATCTATCCACAATGGAAAAGGGTAGTGGACAGATAAAATTACTACACCTACTCCTACTCCTACTGCACAAATGAAAGGTATTTGAATAAATTGTTTATAATGAATTCTATCCTATGGAACATGACAGATCAATTCCTTCTATCTATTGGGCAATGAAGTCAAAAATATAAAATGACATGTGTTTTCCTTCTCTAGTTTAATTTCAAGTTGTTAGGAAATTTATAAAATAAAATCTTATGACTGGCATATAACTTCATTTATTTATGGCTTGCATAAATTATGTTGGAATGTTTTCTAACTTGGTTCTACTTAAACCATCCAAAAGAAATCTCTCAAACACTGTGACTTACTTGAAGGGTTTTAATTCTGACTTGAGACACCAGCAAATAAAATCACACAAAGTGAAAATGTGCACCTTGATGAAT
Organism: Sequoiadendron giganteum; assembly: GCA_007115665.2. Lineage (NCBI taxonomy): Eukaryota > Viridiplantae > Streptophyta > Pinopsida > Cupressales > Cupressaceae > Sequoiadendron > Sequoiadendron giganteum. The sequence continues at coordinate 466,014,594 of CM021104.1, read as the reverse complement.
CAAAATTTATGCTTGATACATTAACTCAAATGATCAAAAAACTTCGTATTGGAGAGGACCAAGATAAAATTAATACAAATCATAGAATCTCAACAATTGAACTCGGAAAGGAAAACCATCAATTAAAAACAATTATCTCCATTGATCCTGTTTCAGAAAGGTTTGTTACATTATTTTCATTCCCAGTACCTTCTCGATAAAATCTCATTCCTAAGGTCTAATAACTGCCCCTACTCTATCTCTTGATTTTCTGAGATATATATACATTACATACCCAAGGGTCATGACCCTTCACTTTTTGTTACAACTGTTTAAAGTTTATGACAGAGATTTAAAATATTTAATTAGATTGCCTTTCAGAAAATTAAATATTTTTAACTATATCATCGCTTTGATTTTTCCCTATATATCCTTTCCCACCTTTATATTTGATATATTTCCTTTAATTTGTCCCACATGGATTTCTTTTATTTACCATTGTACCATGGGCTTTGACCTTTCCTCCTGTGGTAATGCGATGACTAGCCCCACATTGACTTTCACGCTACCTCTGTTGCTTACCTCTCTACCGTGGTCTTTGTATTCACTATCGGCGGTACTGTGGCAACCCTTAGCCACCTCCCTCGATAGTTTACCATAGGCACTGCGGTCTTCATTTTCATTGTGTGTGATATAGCGGTAACTGCTTACCGTCTCCTCCATTGTTAACTATTTTGCATCGACCATTACTGCCACTGCATGTTAAACTTCTACCACTCTACCGTGGTCTATACTCGGACCTTTTGTGGTATCATGGTATATGTCCTCACTGCTACCCTCGTTGTTGACTTACCGTCACCGCACTACCGCAGCCTATGTTTAGACTGTGTGTGGTAGCACGGTAAGCACTTTTTTCCTTCCAGCTAACCGTTACCACCATACCACAGGCCCCTTGTGGGAGGCTGTGGTAAAGTGGTAAATGACGTTCCTAGTTACTATTATGGGAGGGGTAAGGTGTAAGTTGAATTATAAAGTAGATGGGGAATAAAATGAGGATTTTTTATGAGAAGATAGGCAAATGATGGGTTCAGGATAGGAAAAAACCCTAGAATTATGATGGAATTTTTTGGGTTCTAACAATGGCTCCTATTGGGGATGAGTGATTTTGCAAATCACTGCAAGAATCTAGAATTCTTTGGTAGAGCAGACCAAGCAAAGCCATAAAAAATGAAGGCAGTGGCAGATGGAGGGAATGAATAGATGAATGATATGAAAGATGGAGAA
>CM021104.1:465897845-466013231 GCA_007115665.2 Sequoiadendron giganteum | reverse complement strand
AAAAATTTATTAGCCATTTTTAAAATGGTTTGATAAAATGAAATGGGAATTTCATTTTAATGAAGAGGTAAAGTGAATATTTTACTTCATGAGTAAAATAAAATATAATCATTGCAATTTTTTAAATGGTAAAATATTACCCAAGGACGTAAAGAGTAAAATATTTCAAATGAGAAATATTTATTGATGCACAAGCTAAATATTTTATTTGATGCCCAGGGGTAGCTTTTTATTTTTGCCCAGGTAATTGGAAAGTGAATAAAATATTCACTATTTGGGGATTTTATTCTACTGAAGTGTGCAGTATGGGCTAAATATTTGATTTTCCCAGGTTAGTAAAAAGTGAATTTAATATTCACTGTGAGCAAACATTCTCTTTGTTGGGGAATAGAATGTAAGGGGATATGGGAAAAATAAATTTAACATTCATTTTATAATATTTAAATGGCCAATATGTGTTGGGTTTTAATATGCAACAAATTAAAGAGAAGAAATATTAAAGTTATGAAACTTTAATATTTGGATTAAAATAATGTGCAACATTGTGAAAGGAGTTGAAACAGATTTTGCACGGGAAAGAAGATATTTTCCAACTGGGTGAATTTGGAGATTCTCCACATAGTCATGCTTTCATTTACTGGGCAATGATGAGAAAAAATAGTTTGGAGGGAATAAGTTTGCTGCTGCAAAGGAAGAAGAGGAGAGATTCTTTTCAGTTTGATCAATGGTGAATGAAGCTTCCATATGGCATTTCCAGATCAAATTTAGGGTTGCTCCTGCTTGCTTCTCTTCTTCTATATCTTCTATTATTCTCTCATTTAACAAGGTTCTAAGTTTTTGTGCTGGGTTGGGTAGATAGAGAATGGTAATTTATGAGTCATTGTTTGAGTCTGTAAGCTATAATTTTTCGAATTTATGAGTAAATACAACCAGTTTATGCAAATAACATCATGAAGGCGTTTGCACATTCATGAATGTCTTCATATTGTCTCCATATTTGTACACTTTGAGTCATGTAAATTCAATAATACAAAGTGTCTTTGAGTTTATCATCTCAAATTTCATGAGATTGTTTTGTTTGTTCATTGTTCTGTTTCAAAGAAATGGTTAAAATGCTTTGAGCAGGTGATTGTGATTTCAGGTGTGTAGATGGGATTTGATAATAAGAATCTGATTGCTAGTAAGAGAAGGATTTTTGGTGCAAGACACTTACAGTTGATGCTAAGCATCAACAATTTAAATCCACTGGTTGAAGACTATTTGTTGGAAAATTCGTTTTATGTGTTTGACTCCATTGCCTAGAATTGGCAATGATCTATTTGCAGTTAATGCATCTCAGAAACAAAATTAAATGCAAAATCATTCTTAATATTACTATGTTATTGTGTGTCCTACTTTCCAATGGTTGAGAGAGGGTTGAGTTACTAAGAATTTAGCCAAGTTTGAAGTTGTTAATGCCTCTTTTAGTGTATTTTCATTGGGAATTATCTATTTTATAAAGGAATGTCAGTGTATGAGTGATTTAAGTTTTGGGCATTGTATAGGTTTATCCACTTTGGTCCTGCAGAGCCAAAAGTGTAGTAGATGTCAATCTTTGACTGAATCTTGTCAGTTGGCCACTAGCCTTTGTGGTTCTTTATTATAGAGGTTGGCTACATCTTAGAGAATTACAAAGATCAAAAACATAGCTAGCTCAAAATGCAAGTTAGAAATAACATTCCCCATGAGATTCATTTGAAACATAAAAACAAGAAATGAAATAAAGAACACAATAACAAAGCTTATTAAATCCTATTCAAATGAATAAAATCTCAATCCCATGGGGGAATTGGTGCCATTTTGATGTAGGAAATGGCCCTTTCGCAATTCCTTGCAGGCTTTGATGATATTTGATGAAAATCCTCCATAACCTAGCTATGAAAGATGAAATGTGGATGGAAATGGATGAAAATGCCTAAGATTGTGGATCCAAATGAGCATGGTAATCTTACATGGATTGTGGATGATCAAATGCAATAGAGGAGGCCTCTATTTATACAAATAAGGATGGAGGATTAAAGAATAGGGTGAATGTGGGATTAAAGATGGACCATGGCATTGTTCCACTTGTCAAGATGCTAATGGAAGGAGGTGGAGCACATTTTGGTCAATGTGCATGATAAATGCTATTAGATTCATTGAAATTTTAAAGTTGGTTTGTTGGAGGGAGATGAAGGAGGAATTAAATGTCACTTGGCTCAAGGCAAAAGGACATGTAAAGAGGTTTAAATGCCTTGTTGGATGTACAAACCCTAGTGGAGGGATTTTTCAAACTTGGAGAATATTCCAACATTAATGCCTTTTTGAAAGTAATTGAAGATTCAATAAATTAATTAAATTGATATTCATGAGAAAGTTGTAAAATCTAGAGGATTTGATGGATTAGGATTAATTAGGATTTGATTAATTTAGATAGAATTTAGTTGATTTGACAATTTGATTTAGATTTTAGGATTTAAATAAATCAAAATGAGATGAATAATGGTTGACTTAAATAAAGTTTGATTTATTTAATTAAAGAGGGTGGTGTTAGATTAAATCAAATAAAGATTAATTTATTTAATTTAAAGGAGATGACTTTAGAGATTAATTAAATAAAGTGAATTATTTAATTAAAAGAGAGACTATAAGATTAATTAAATAAAATGATTTATTTAATTATTAGGAGATGATGAATTAATTAGATAAATTTGATTTATTTAATTAAGAGAAGAAATATGATGAATTTAATTGAATAAAGATTATTCAATTAAATTTATTAGTAAAGGAGATGATTCAAGACGAACTATTGTTAGTGAAATTAGGATCAGGTGCATGTATATTTTACGTATCTACACTAGGTTTTCCCCAAGGTACTTGCCCAAAGTGCCACTTAAGTGGTTTTCACTAGAGCATAATTTTTTTCTTTACTTTTTTAATCTGTTTTCTATTTTTTTGGATTTATTTTATTTTATTTTAGATTTTTTAGATTTATACCCTTCCAGCCTAGGCATAATTTTTTTTGAGATGCAAGCTATTGGTAGACTCCTACAAGGGTTATCCTTTATGTTTTGACAATTTATATGCTCCTAAACCGTAACTAGCTACAATGATAAAAAAAATCCTAACCAATTAGGCTTAAAATTCCATCTACTATCTAGATCTAGCATATTCTTCTAATTCTCCTTTGGTATAGGATCTCCCATTTGGAACGACTAAATTTTGATCTTCTTATTATAGCTCCTTTTGATTCGATTCTGATAAGTCTACAAATGATTCCAATCTTTAAGATGATTCTCATCCAACAACTCTAACTCATTCAACTAAGACACTTTATACTCTTCATCAATAATGAGATTTTGCAAGGATACTCTCAATGATGGGACCTTGACCTTGATGGTTATGATAGCTCCAGTTCTATAAACTAGAGAAAAGGGGATGGAACATGTAGGTGTGTTGATATTGTTCTATAGGCTCATATGGTGGGGTTCAATTGAATATGCTAGTCACAACCAACTTCATTGACTATATTTTTGAGTATCTTTAGTATTCTTTTGTTTGAAGCCTCAGCTTGATTGTTTCCCTAGGGATAGTATGGAGTAGAAAACTAGTGATGGATATTGAGCATTTGTCATAACTCATGGAACATCCTAATTTTTGAAAGGCATTCCATTATCTGAAATAAGGGATTTTGTAACATTGTAGCAATAAATGAGGTAGTTCAGGATGAATTTAGATATTTTTTTCCCATGATGTAGGTCATAGGGATTGCTTCAACCCACTTCATGAAATAATCAATGGCTATAATGATAAAATTGTGACCATTAGATGAGGTAGGGGTGATATTTACTATGAGGTCAAGTCCCCACTATGAGAAATTCCAAGGTGTAATAATTCATTGGAGTTCTTGAGTCGATGCATGGATAAGGTCCTCATGCTATCAATACTACATGCATTTCTTGACATATTGATGAGCTTCCCATCCCATGATAGGCCAATAATACCCTATCCTCAATAATTTCTTAGCCAAGTTCATACCACTTGAATGTGATCCATATATGCCTTCATGTACCTCTTTCAATATAATCAAAGCTTCCTCTTGGTTAATACATTGCAATAATATCCCTTCAAGAATTCAATGGTAAAGGGTATCACATAGGATAACAAATCAAGATACTTTCTTGATAAAGTTTTTCTTAATATTTGGAGTAATATCAATTAGGAGGATACCTTTGTGTAGGTAGATAAGGATATTATGATACCAAGGAAAACCAAGACAAAGGATATTGAATATGAATTCATATTTTGGTACCTCAAATGTTGGGATGAGAAGTTGTTCAACAAGGAATTCACATTTAAGAATGTTATATGGCATATCTAAAAAGGACCCAATAGTTGTCATAGCATTAGCTACTCGATTGTTTATATAGGGTATTTCCTCAAATGTGATGTCAATGAACAAATATTTGAGACTTTCCATCATATTTTTGTAAGGTGTGAGCCTATCATCCTTGGTCTGATAACCATTATTGACTTGATTTATAATCAGTTGTGAATCTCCATAAAATTTCAATTCTTTGATTTACCATTGTATCACAATTCTCAATCCTATAATAAGGGCTTCATACTCGGAGATGTTATTGGTGCATGGGAAAGATAGATGATATGACTTAGGAATATAATCACCTTGTAGGGTGATGAAAATTCCCACTCCTGATCCATGTTTTATATGTGAACCATAAAATTATATCTTATATTGATCTACCACACTAAGGAAAAATATTGACTCATCAAGAAATTTATATACCAATGAATTCTTTGCAGAGATAGGTGCCTCTACCAGTTGATCTACGATAAAATACCCCTTGATAGCCCTTTTATCTATGTACTCTATATCAAAATCTATTAGGATCATCACCCACTTAGCCATTCATCCAGTGAGAGTTTCCTTGGATAACATATATTTCAATGGATCAATCTTAGTGATGAGATTTATTTGGTGCAGAAGTATGTAGTGTCTAAATTTTTGTGAGGTCAAGACCAATGCTAGGAAAAAAATTTCAATGGGTGAGTAATTCATCTCGTATCTCACCAAATTCATACTAATATAGTAAATTTCCCTCTCCTTCCCTATTTCATCATGCTGAGCAAGAAGGGCACCCAAAGCTGCTAATGTAGCCGAGATGTATAGAATCAATTTTTTTTTGGTATTGGAAGGATAGGAGGTGTTAGTAGATAATATTTAATTTTTTGGAATTCTTTGTAACATTTCTCATCCCATTTGTATGTTATCCCATTGTGAAGAAGATGAGAAAATGGATGAATCTTATCTGCCAATTTTGCTATAAATCTCCTAATAGACTACAATCTCCCTTGTAAACCTCAAATTTGCTTCAGTGTTTGTGGTGGCTCCAAATTTATATTTCCTAATGTTATGACATAATTCCTCTCTATGAAACAATCTACCCTAGGTGTTTTCTTGATGTTACACCAAAGATACACTTTTTTTGATTCAACTACACCTTGTACTCTTCACATCTATCAAAAAGATTGGTCCTAATAATTCTATATGTTCATTCCTCATTTTTTTCTTGGCTGAAAATTTATCCACATAATGTTCTATAGTCTTGTGGATCATGTCATGAAAGATCAATGTCATTGCTCTCTAATAATTAGCTTTGATAGTCTTCAACCTAGATGGAGTCATATTCTAGCAATAGGTTATCCACAGACATGTAAACATTGTTTTGTTTTTGTTTTCCTTGGTAATCATGATCTAGTTGTATCCTAAGAATCCATCCACAAGTGACAACATCTCATGTCCAATAGTCAAATCTATAATGATATCAATGTTTGGAAGAGGAAATTCATGTTTGGGACATGATTTGTTTAAATCTCTTAAGTTAGTACATATTTTGATGCCCCTAGTGGGTTTTGATACTGGCACCAGGTCTAAAACCCACTCAAGATAATCTATTGGTCGGATAAATCCCATATCAAGAAGTTTCTACAATTCCATTTTGACTAACAACACTATCTATGGGTGCATCTTTATCAACTTCTTCTTTACTAGATTAGCATGAGGATATACTACAATATGGTGGACAACTACTTTAGGATCAAGGCCAAGCATATCTATATATGACCATGCAAAGTTTTCATTTTTCTCTTTTAAGAAATCTACCAAGTTTTTTCACTCTTCATCCAATAGTTATTCTTCATAGAAAGTGATTTGAGGTGCCTCATTTGTCTCCACATTGACTAGATTAGCTTTCTCAGCAAGCACTACTAACTTTTATTGATGTAGTACACTAAGGGGAAGATTGAATCCCTCATCCTTCAGTACCTCAAAGAGGGTTTCACCATTGGATGCATCCTTTTTCTTTACTATTTTATGATAAAAAAGTGCCATAATGTGGTTTTCACTTAAGGATTGACACATGATTCTCATATCATTCATTTTTTGACTAAGGGACTCGATCATCTCCTTATAGTAAGCTTTTGTATCTAGTTCTATGTCAAAACCTACTTTGTGATCCCCATATGGTATGTTTTCATGAAGTCTCATGAACTCAAAGATAGCTTCATCATTTTCAAATGAATCCAAAATAGGTAGTGATCATTGGTCCTAGTTGATAAGTTGAGGGTAGACTAGATTTAGTTCAGTGATTTAGCTATTTGGAGAAAAATATGTAGTGTTTATCATGAATATATAGGTATCATAAAATAAATTTTTGATATCAAGGGGGAAGTCATATATGGAGTCATTTTGTAGTGTAGGTAACCAAGAGGAAAATTGGACTGCCTTAACAGAAACACCCTTGCCAAGAATGGTCACTTTGCTTTTGGTACATCCAAGACCAAGATTTTTAGGTCATTTCTCAAGAGAAAGGGGTTCTAGAAAACCATTATCACTTTGGTCCAACTTCTCATTCTTATTGTATCCCCAACCCATCATCAGTTGCAATCCTTTATTTTCATCTTCCATTGGAATAGCAGGCATGGGTATGTTATCTTGATATAACATTTTGGATATATTCTCCTCATCAATGAATTATTTTTTCAAATCTCCCTATTTTGTGAAAGTGGTAGATACTACCTTGAGTGTCACAGATACCTTGTTAATAGAAATTGAGGCTTCCCATGATATTTAGCAAAAAGAGGCAACTCTCCAATTATAAAATAATCCTTCTTCAAGTTATAGTCTCCACAAACATTGTCTTTGATCACTACTTTGATATTTGGTATGTTTTGCAAGATGGGTGTTGTGAATTTATATTTGAAGTTAGGGAAGATGGGTCAAAAAATGAGGAGTGTATTGGAACTTCATCATTTTTAGGCACTTGTGTGATCTTGTAGTACTTTTCTTCAAGGTTATTTTAGTAATAAAATGATTTGGGATTTCCATGGATTGTGACTTCTCTATCTTCATAGGGAAATTTAACGCATTGATGGCATGTAGAAGCTACAACTTGCATGGCATGGATATATGGATGAACTAGAAGAATATTATATGAAAATTCAAGGTCAAGAAATTGGCAAGTAGATTCAACAATTTTGGGCTCTAATTAGATGGGGATTTTGATTGTGCCTTGAGAAACCTATTCTTCATCATTGTATTCTCTTACAATAAAAAATTTTGTATTTACAATGTCCTCTTCAGAATAGCCCGATTTCTTGATTAGATTAAGGGTACAAATAGTAAGACCAACACATCCATCCACTAAGACTCTCTTGACTTTGTGTTTTTGTGAATGATGACATTAAGGTGCAATGCATGATTGTGTGATGGCTGCATTGGGAGTTCTTTCTAAAAAAATGTGAGAAGATGGGGAGTGGTAATGTGCTCTATCATAGCCTATAATTTCTTGGTATCAATATTATCAAGTACAAAAGAAGCCAACAAATCCTTTTCTAAGATGGTTGTATGTGCGGGCGATAATTTCAATAATTCCAAGATGGAGATTTTGGCATGGGTCTTCTTTAATTGATCTAAGAGACTATAATCTCTAGGGTTTGACTTTAGAAGTGAGAATGATGCCCTAGGTTGTGATGGTTCTCCTTGAATGGCGGCCTTCCACTATGTGTGGAGATAGATACAAAAATTATCAAAAGATGCCACCACATTGTTTAAAACATGACCCACATTGGTATAATCATTCCCTTTACCATTGTCATTTCCCTTTCTATGGTCTAGCATTGGGTTATTTTATATTGTAAGATCTTTATTGCATGAATGTTGATCTACAACTACATCTCCATTATATGTAAGATCTTGATTGATATTTTTCAATTTCATGCAACTAGTTGTGTTGTGTCCCTTGATTTTATGACAATAACAAAGATACTTCTCATTATACCATGGTGGTTTGAATTGAGGTTCTTGGTAATTTTGATAATTATGGAGCATGATGAGATTTGATTGCACTAACTTTTGCATGACCACTTCAATAGGCTCCCGTAAATGTGTGTACTTTCATTGTTGACTTTTAGGGGGTGGTCCTCTTTAAGTGTTAGCATTGTTGATTTGGTTGTTTTGTAGCTGCATGTTTGGTATTTTTGTGTTCATTTGTTGAGTGTTTTTTTGTTTTGGAGCACTTAGGAACACTTTTTCATTGACAAAACCATCATTAGTAATGTTCTTGTTCTTGGCCCAAACATGGGGCTTGCTATTGGAACTTGTAGATGGGCATTTGTCTTTGTATGCTTGTATGTTTCCTTGTGCAATAAGGTCTCTTTCAATGTTAAAACCCCTAGGGATGAGTTTGTCATATGATGAGACACATTACATTTTTAGTTGGAAGGATAGATCCATTTCCATGTTGGAAATAATCATACCTATTTTTTTCTTTTCGAGAATTGGCCATTTTTATTTATTGGCTCTATACCTCCATCATTTCAAGAGATTAATAAATGATTACCCTTGTTTTTTTTAGGGTGTATAGTTCTTCCAAACTCACATCCATGTCTAGGTTGTAGGAGAAGTGATCCAAAAATAAATCTATTTTTTCTTGGAAGGTGTGAATTTTAGGAGGTAAATGTTAGAACCATTCTATCGCTTCGCCTCCCAGACTATGTGGGAAAAGATGCATCAAATAGGATTAATTTTATGAAACTTCCATGCATGCAACATAAAACTCCTTGATATGATCTTCTATATTTTCACACCCTTTATATTTTTCAAATTTAGGGATTTTGAATCCAGGCATGAATGGTTTCATTGCAATGTTTCTATCAAAAGGGTATGGAAATAAGTCTCGTTGTGCATGTGATTTATTTGTTTTCCCCTCTTGGACATCTTGATTTTTTTTTGTAAGAGTTCTAATTTGTGAGGATAGATCATCTTGAGGATTGTTTTGTGTGGGATCATATGTGTTATATTATGGAATGGTAGATGAATTAAATGTGGGGTTTTGATAAGAAGGTGTGTTATATGGTGTGTATGGTGGATTTTGATATTATGTATGCAATTTTTATAGTGGTGGTGGTGTGTTGTATGCTCCTTATGCATTTTGACTCAATATGTTATGTTGCGCACTTGTGTATTGTTGTTGTTGTTGTGGTAAACCTTGTTGTTGTTGAGTGTATTATTGTGCTTATAAATTAGCTTATTGTTGTTGCACTAGTAATTGAGCTTTTTGTTGGGCTTGTAATTGTGCCTGTATACACTTACAAATGTCTTTAATGATATCATACAATTGAATCAGGTATACTAACATCATTTCCTCTTGAAACCCATCCTATTTTTGCTTAATTGATTAAATTATCCCAACTAATTAATTAATGGCATCATATACATCTATTCATCTAATTAATTTAATCAAGTTAACTCACCCCCTTTCATGCTAACACTTCATCTTATTAAATTAAATAAATCAAATTATTTAATTTAAATCCCTAAATCTTCTTATTTAATTAAATAACCCTAAGGTATTTAATTAAATGCCATTTCACCTTTCCCACTTTCATTAAATCATTTTATTTAATGAATTTCATCTAAAGTCTTCTAATATTCTAATTGCATAATTAATATTATTTAATTATCAATTAAATCTAATTCCCTCCACTTGAAAGGGAATATTCTAAGGGAACATTCCTCCCTTGCACATTTCTCCAAAAGGGGAATATTCCCATAGAATATTCCTTCCCCTTTTTACACAAATAAACTTTGTTTTAATTTGAAAAATATCCTTTTTCCTCACCCATGAGAAAATTACAAAGAATATTCTCTCTTCTCTAATCATTGGAAAAATGGAATATTCTCATTTAGCTTCATGCACAAGTTAACATGTAAAAATCTTGTGCAAGTTAACTTTTGACCTCTTGTATAGGTCAAAAGTGTGCTTGTTTGAAGGAATGAGAACCCTTGATTAAATCTCATCTTGCATTCTCACTTTTTGATGAGGATCCATGGTCCATTCCTCCACCTTCCTTCATCCTTAACCATTGATTATGATTTTTTATCTAAACCCTCCATTTTTCATTCGTATTCCTATAAATAGGTCATTATTTAGAGACAAATGGATCCATATTTTTCACAGGAAACCTATGTTGTTGAAATAATTCACAATCACACTCATACTTTGCACACATTTAGCATATCTTAGTGTAAATTAGTTTCATAATAGCTTAGCTTCCATTAATGGCTTCCATAATGCATCCATTTAGCTAATTAGATAACTAGGGTTTGAATCTTTTAAGTTTAAATCTCATTTAGATTAGTTTAGTATTTGTATATCTACATCATTTTAGCATAAATCATATTAAACTATCATGCATCATGTTTATTTAAACTAAAATCATGTTTTCATAAACATATCGCAATCATTCCATTAATTTTCTTTAATAAAAATGACTAGGGTAGGATCATTTATCCATGGGATTAAGAAAGGCTCGTCATTTAACATCAAAACGACACCAATCTCACAAATAATAGGTTTTAGATGGGTTAGAGTAGAAATTTTTATGGTTTTGTAATTTAGAATGGTTAGTTTGATGAATTTTTAGTTTAATCTTCATTTGAATGATCTTGTTGAGATTTGATGTTAGTGGATTTTTTATACTTTGATTCTTCATGGATCAAGCATAATCATCCCTTACTAATCCGCTAGTCACATTCTAGTGCTAGAGGAGGGAAAAACTGATAAAATTTAATCATTTTTTACCTAGAATTTTGTTCAATTTTATTTTTGGAGGAAACAACGATTCCCAACATAACTTCATTGATGCCTTTTCCAGGCGTGTTGCCATATAGCGATGCTATTTTCATCTAAAATAGTGATGCCTATTTAATATCATGATGTTGATTAAACAAACAAAGACACTAATACTTTTTAGAGGTATTGAATATTTTTAAATGGTGATGCACTTCAAAAAGTGACACTATCATCATCACTGGTTTGTTTGTAGAGCAACATCCAAATTCACTAAAGTGATGCCCAAATGATTTATAGCGACGCTATCATGAATAGTGATGCCCGACTATGGTAAGAAACTTAATGATCATTTTTCAACATGTGATTTAACTTTTTCACTTCATCTAATTACTATAATGCCTCTAACACTGTTTTGGATTTTAGACTAACTGGGTTTTGCAAGTTGGATGATACAAGCCAAAGTGAAGAATATTTCTCATCTTTGAATCTTATAATTGTAACAAGATTTTGAATATTTGGGGAAATTATAACCTAATTTCATATGCTTTTCATTTTATGATTTAGGACCTCACTAATTTTCATTTGGGTTTAAAAAGAACACTAAAACAAGATGAAAATTGAACCCCCATTTCATAATTTTCTTTTGGGTTTTAAAATTGAACAAGTAAACTTAACACTTCATTTGGTGCATAAAATAAAGCCATATTAGCTTTATAGGATAAAACGAATGAGTTCTTTCTTTTCTATGACACACTTGTGGTGCATATCCAATCCCCTTGCACTTCGTGCGATCTTGGGTGAAGAGAAACACTCCAAGTGTACTTTGTTGTTTGTGTGCACTTATAGTGCATATCCAATCCCCTTGTGCTTCATGCGATCTTGGGTGAAGAGAAACACTTAAGTACACCTTTATGCTTTGTGTCACCCTTAAGAGAGGACTTACTATGAGACACACCCCACAACAAGAAACTCAAAGGAAATTTCTTGCAAGAACATTCACCGATGGGCTATATTAAAGGTTGGGAAATTGTGAGAAAGTACCTTCTATCCTGGACTGTATAACATACTACACCTAGTACCATGCCTTAAGTGTAACGGGAATTGTAGTAAGAGCCTTAAGTGGCAAATCGGGTGTATATATGGTTGGCTATTCTTGGTTTTTTACTAAGAGCCAAATTGTTTAGTTACCAAAAATCCTTAATACTTGGTGCAAGAATGGTCATCTGAAACCACCCTAGATTTGTACTATTCATTCTTGAAACAAAAAAATCCTTACGATCTTCATATCTTTAGGATTTTGAGATTTGGTGGTCTTGAAAAGTGTGTGTTGTGGAGGGGAGCTGGTGTCACAAAATTTCTAACTTTTTGCATTGTCTTAGTGTTTGGAGAAATCCAAGTGGGGACTCAACAACTATGACCATTTCAACCTAGGATTGTCAATGCTTGAGAGTCAATTTAATACTTTGCTCAGATCCAAGACATTACAAACAAACATCAACAAAGTATTTTCAAAATTTTAAACACTTTTGTCTAAATATGGATATCTTTTGAAAAATGCTTGATATTAATGCTTTTCCTAAGGATTTATATCCTTAGATATTTCTAAATATCTTGACTTAAATATTAATCTATATTTTCCAAAGTTAACATAAGAAACTATGGCTTGAATTTCATCCTTTTCACGAAATGGACATTGTGAAATTTATGATGTTTTTTACATAGACATTTTAGTTTGAAAACATAATCAAGGAAAGTGTTTGTGGTAAAATAAATTCACTTAAGCAAGATAAATTGAATATTTGAACCCCACATGACCATTTGGAAACCGATTTATCCCATTGAACAACTGGATCTTGAATTTTCTATCATTCAACAAAACTTTGAACTCATTAACGGAGAAAAAACCGATATCATTATTATTTTGAGAAGCTTCACTTTTGAAACAAAAGAAACACCAACCCAATGGAGAAACGTTACAAAAATCTTAGATGAAGAAGAGGTGTAAAATTATATTGAGGTTGAAAGGCCCATATTAACACCACCTGCATGGCAATAAATATCCTCCTTTCTTCTAGGAAATCAAATTTTTTTATAAATGGTCGCACACAAATTTAGGATCCCCAAAATAAGGTCTATAGGTCATCATTTTAAACTTAGGCATATTAGTCCAAAAATATCTCAAGAAATACCTTTTAGCACTTCGAGAAACCAAAACTAGGTTGGTATACAACTTCTACAAATGTGCTTCAAGGAACAATCCAGCCTTGTATGCCTTCTTTTACAGTCTGAACCCTGGTCTTTTTGAAAATTTTGAACTTCTCTAAAAAATTGGGTCTTTAGGATTTGAAAACTTTAGAAGTCTAGCATGTTTTTCACTACCTTTGTCTATTCAAAAAAAGGTTTACTTTAGGTCAACATTGGTTCAAACATTTCATCCACCCCTTCATCAAAACCCACCCTTCATCAAACTTTGCAAAAAAGTTGAGTACACCAATACTTTTTGACTTAAACATATATTAGACCAATCCCTAACTTACTACTTTCTAAGTTAAATGTATCCTTTCCCATGAGCTTAGTTGAGCTAGTTATCATATTTGAGATAGTTTATCTTGAAGGTCACAAGTCTACCCTAAATATTTCCAAGTTCATAAACATCCTTTTATACCAACATCAAAACATCAAACTCAAGTCAAAAGTGTTATCCCAAAAGAAATTCAAAGATCACTTCCCACATCACCCATCTCTTCATCCCCCATTATCATCATTTCTCCCAAAATACTTAGAGCATCTCTTTTACCTAGATTTGAGTCAACCAAATAGTTCAAACATTACAAATCTCAAAACAACTCTCCCAGAAGTGACCAAAAATTTATAGTAAAGACAAGATCACAACACAAGAGAATCATGGAGAAGACCAAATTTACATTCGCCTTAAATGATCCAAATCCTCAATAATTTGATTAAAGAATTCAGGTTACCCCATCACAAGAAGCATCATCTCCATTAAGACTGTATGAGATAGAAGACATCACAAACAATCTATTTGGACTCACTATGGAGGTAATCATGGAACATAAAGCCTTGGAAAAAATAATTCCTAATTATCCATCTTTTGTTGCTCAATCTTTAACCAAATGCTTGACTTCATCTACTATTCTGAAAAATCCATCCCTAGGGCTGAGTAAAAAATCCACTCCTAGTCTTGCAACTAGTCTCACCAAGGACTTTGGTCTAACTCTTCCACTCAAAAGAAACACACTTGTGGGTACCCTTGAAACCAATCCTCCATCAAAAATGACCACTTGGAAACCAACATTTGGCACTTATATCATACTTGAACACCCCCAATATCAACATCAATCACTTACACTTCATGAATCCATAAAAAAATCAACATATCAAGGGTACCCATCTTCATCCATCCCCATAAATACCACAAGTGAGCCCAATATCTCACAAGGAAATGTGGACCAAGTGTCTCAAATCAACCCACAAGTGCATGCCGACACCATAATGAAAAATCTACCCTTAACACAAATAGGGACATCTTTATCCAGTCCAACTAGTTCATCTACACCATTAGTTTCACAAAAAAACATCCATTACATCCATCATCAACCCAAAACAACACAATCCATTGGTCACAAATCCCATCAACATAGGTAATACATTTTCCACATCCCTAGTGCAAGGAAATCCTCAAAACCTAGAACAAGGGAACCTTTTTAAGCAATGGAATCAAGGTTCTAGTGTGTCATTTCCATCAAAAAATCTAATGGGACCATCCTCATCTTTTCCCACAGTCCTCTTCACCATGAAAAATCAAATGGGACCTCAAAATTACATTTCTCCACCTCAATCAACCATCTTACAAGGAATGTTAAACCAAGGGAACTCCAAACCTCTCATCACTAGCTCACAACCCGTCCAAAACATCAACACCCACAATACATCACAAGTGTCCCAACAACCAACTGATCCTACATTGTGAGTGCATGCCTTAGCTTTTCAACAAGCACAAAAATCTTATCAACAAGATATCTAAGATCAGAAACAATAGCAAGCAACATTAGCCCAGAAACGATAGCAACAACAACAATATCAAGCAACTTTAACAACGCAAAAAGCAACACAACAATAGTTAGAACAAAAAAAAGAAGCCTTAGTGGTACAACAAGCACCCTTCACACAACAACAACAACAATCCCATAAAGCATCCTTAGTAGCACAACAACAACATCAATCCCAACAACAAGCCCTCCGAACACAACAGCAACACGAAGCCCAATATCAAGCCCTTGTGGCTCAATAATAATAACAAGACTTACTAGCTCAACAGTATGCCCAATAACAACAACAACAAAGTTCCTACTATAATCCCCAACAAAAAATCATTAATATAAATATTTTAGGAACATATACATCCACACCTCAATCATCTTCGCATAACCTCACACCATCATATACACCATACAACACCTTATCATATCAAAATCTTGCCTACAACTCATCCATCATCCCAACATATGTTCCTCCACCAAACCCAAAAAATGATCTAGCATCACAAATTAAGGCAGTATCACAATAAATGTAGGATCTTCAAATGGGAAAGACAAAGAAGCCCCATACACAAAATATATGTCCATATTCTTTTGATCAAAACATTGCAATGGTTCCATTCCCACTTGGCTTTGAAATTCCCAAATTTGATAAATACAAAGGGAGGAAGTCTTGTAGACCATTTCAAAGAGTATAAAGTCATGTGTATGTAGGTGGCTTATAATGATTCTTATTTAATTTCCATCTTCCCTCGAAGTGTAACAAGCCCTAGCATGGATTGGTTTTTTCAACTACCTCCTGGTATTAAAATTTTTCAAGAAATTACCAACAAAGCCATTGATCACTTCTCCTTTAACCTTGACATGGAAGTAAGTCTAGAATAACTATAAACTCTCAAATAAAACAAAGGAGAATCTTTCACTAATTTTTAACAATGATGGAGACAAAGAGCTAGTAAGATCAAGTGGCCTCTTCCCAATGAACAAAACGTGGGGATAATAAGAGAAAATATAGATCTAGATTTATCCTTCCACTTGAAAATGCAGTGCATCACATCTTATGATGAACTTGTCCCTAGAGCCCTTAATATCAAGAGATCTCTAATCTCACAGGGAAATACTCAAACTTACAATCGCCCATCAACTAGTTCACCTGACAAGCCTCGTGTCTAGGATAAGAAAAAAAATGTAACAAATGATGGTGTGGTAGATGCTAAGGTGATCCTAAGTTCTCCTAGACCAAACAATAATCAAGTTGCTAATATTCAACCAATTGTGCAGTGAACAACACCTCCTCAGAAAAATCAAATCAACAACATCGAGATGCAACAAAGTTGAACCCCTAACAAGAATAAATATCGTAAAGAAAGTACACACAATTATCAGAACCCTTCAAAACCATCATGAATAAATTGGTAGATTCAAACCTAATAACACTTCCCAGCTTTGAAAACTACCAAGAACCCCAAGAGAAACCATCTCAGTACAAAGAGCATGATCTTTGCGACTTTAGCAAAATCAAAGGACAAAAACAAAAAACTACATGCGACTGAGAAACATTATCCAAGACCTTATAGAAAATGACACCATATCTATTTAAGTACCAACTGGTAAGCAAGATATTAAGATATACAACAATCCCATTCCAGATCATAACAAAGGGAACAAAAATGGTAAAGCTAAGGATTACACAAATGTGCAACATACCTATTCCATCATGGTCACTTCTTATGATAGCATCCTTATTGTCATCCCCATCAAAGGACCTATTGTGGAGTCACCACATGACATAGCAAAGTCACCATCCACTGAGTCCCATCTCAATCTAGGGAACAACCTAATTTTCCAACATAAAATCCTAGAAATTACAATTTACTAGACTAGCTTAAGAAGACTCCTGTATAGATTTCAATATTGGGACTATTAAGGCTATCCCCTGCACATAGGAAAAACCTAGAAATATATTTGTTAGAGTCATCTTTCCTTCAGAATATTGATATAGATCAGTATCAAGCTATGGTAGGGCATATCACTAATCATCTTCTCACCTTCTTGAAACAAGACCTACCATCACAACCATCTCATAAACATGTTTTAAACCTTGAGGTTTTCATTCATAAGAACAAGGTCAAAACATTCTTAGTAGATGGAAGTGCTAGTCTAAATATTTATACCCTTCAATTAATCAAACACCTATGCTATTTATCGGATACTATTGAGAAAGAAAAGAGTATAACAATCAGAGCATATGATGACCAAGAGCGGGTATCACAAGGCATCATTGAATTACCCATCCAAGTGGGAACCATAATTGTAGAAACTACATGTCAAGTGTTAGATCTTGATCTTCCCTACAATATCTTACTTGGCCAACCATGTTTCCATACCTTACAATAAATAGCCTCAAGCTACCATCAACGCATAAAGTTTCCTCTTGAGGGCAGAGAAATTACTATCCATGGAGATCTTGAGACTTTTTTACTACTACAAGAATCTCGAAGAAAATTTCTATAAGATACCCAAAGTACCAAAGAATGATGAAGGGTCTACACCATTTGTCTCATTTGTTGACCCATCATCCCTTGCATCTACATCAGAAACAAAAACACCCATTATGTAGAACATTCCTGACATCAAAGTTATGATCTAGGATGATGGTTACGAAAAGTATAACATAATAAAGAATACCTTTGTCTTAGGAGAGCTATCTCTTTCTCGTCAGTCACATGGGAAAACCAAATCTATCAATAAAGATCCTGAAAAAATCAAGATGGTGGCTACTACCTTCACCAAAAGGGGGATTTGAACGAAGAAGATATCAATGAGAAAGATGTCTCTAAACTCCTCTATCATGATGAACAAAATGTCCTTGTTCTTCCCATGGAGGATTACAACATAGGCTTCCAACTAATGAAGGGATGGGGCTATAACAAGAATGAGAAACTGGGAAAAAATGATAATGGTTTTCTAGAACCCATCGTTCCCGAGAAACGACTAAGGAATCTTGGCCTAGGTTGTACTACTAGAAAGGTCACCCTTATTGGAAAAGATACTTCCACTAAATAGTTTGGGGCTTCCTCTTGGCTACCTAAATCACATGATAAAACATTAGATGACTTCCCTCTTGATGGTGTTGACCTATTTGAGAAAAAATCCCTCTTCATGATATCCATCACATTATTTTCTCCAAGCAACCAATTGACTAAAATACACCTAGTATACACACAACTTATTTACTTGGACCAACAAGGACCACTAATTCTAAATTTATTCAAAAATGATGAAGCAATCTAAGAACTCATGGGACTCTATGACAAATTATCATGGGTAGATCACAAAGTAGGTTTTGACATAGATCTAGACATAGGGGTGAACTATGGGGAGTTGATTGAGTCCTTCAGTCACAAAATTCACAAAATACAAGTAACATGCAGATCTTTAAGTGAAAAACACATTGTGGAATTTTTTAATCCTAAAATAGTAAAAATAAAGGACACATCAATTGGTGAAAACGTCTATGAGGCACCCAAGGATGAGGGATTCAATCTTCCCCTTAGTGCAATGCATCTAGAGAAGTCAACATTTTTATCAGAAAAGGCCACTTTAGTCAATGTGGGAACAAAAGAAGAACCCAAGATCACTTTCTACATTGAATCCTTGTTGGATGAAGAACAAAAAAACCTAGCAACATTCCTAAAAGAGTGAAGAGAAAACTTTTCATGGTCATCCACTAATATACCTGGGCTTGATCTAGAAGTAGTTGTGCATCACTTAGTAGTTTATCCTAAAGCCAAACCAATAAAGAAAAAATTAAGGAAGATGCACCCTTAGATAGCTCTCTTGGTAAAAATTGAGTTACAAAAGCTTTAGGATTTTGGGTTCATCCAACCAATAGATTATCCTAAGTGGGTTTCCAACCTAGTACCAGTCTCAAAACCTGTTGGGGGTATGAGAAAATGCACAAATTTTAGATACTTAAACAAGGTATGCCTGAAGGATGATTTCCTTCTTCCTAACATTGACCTCATCATGGAATTAATAGTTGGGCATGAAATGCTATCACTAATATATGGTTTTTTAGGGTACAACAAATCATGATCACCAAGGAGGATCAACACAAAACTACTTTCACTTGTCCATGGGGAACGTATTGCTAGAATGTGATTCCATTTGGGTTGAAGAATGCAGAAGCCACCTATCAAATAGAAATGATCATCATCTTTCCTGACATGATCCAAAAAATAGTTGAAGATTATGTGGAAAATATTTTGGAAAAATAAAGGAAAATAAATGATCACATACAAGTCTTAAGACCCATCTTTAATAGGCTCGAAGAATACAAAGTAAGACTAAATCTAAAAAAGTGTGTCTTTGGGATTACATCAAGGAAAATTCCTAGCTATATCATTTCACAAAGAGGAATATAAATTGATCCAACAAAAGTAAACTTCATCATCCAAATGGAACCACCAAAAACACTAAAGTATATGAGAGGGTTACAAGGAATATTGTAGTCCATCATAAGGTTCATAGTACAACTATCAGACAAAATCCATCCTTTCTCACATCTTCTCCATAAAGGAATAAATTACCAGTGGGATGAGAAGTGTGATAAAGCTTTCCAATAGATCAAGGACTATCTATTGATAACTCTAGTACTCATGCCACTAATACCAAAAAAGCCATCGATCCTATATATCTCAAAAACATCAGTAGCACTAGGTGCTCTTCTAGCACAACATGATGAAGATGAAATTGAAATGGATATATATTACACTAGTAGGACCTTAGTAGGCTATGAAATGAACTATTCATCCATTGAGAAATCATGCCTATTAGTAGTTTTTGTTTCACAAAATTTCAGACATTACATGTCATCACACCAAGTAAAGTTTATTGCAAAGATTGACCCATTGAAATACTTGTTATCCAAAGAAACTCTCACTGGGTGAATGGATGAATGGGTGATGATCTTAATAGAATTTGACATAGAGTACATGGAGTGCAAGGAAATCCAAGGACAAGTGATCACAAACCAACTAGAAAACAAACCTATGTTAAGAACCCCTTGATATCTGACTTCCTTGATGAATCACTGCTCCTTATCAATCTCACATCTCAATGGAAAATGTATTTTGATTTATTGTTCACCCAACATGGATTAGGAGCAGGTATTATTTTTATCAACCCTCAAGGTGACTATATCCAAAAGTCATATATGTTATCATTTTTGTGTACTAACAACATTGCTAAGTACAAATCCCTAATCATAGGTCTAAGGATAAACGTTCAGTGGAAAATACAAGATATTTAAGTCTATGGAGACTCATAACAAGTTATCAACCAATTCAATGATGACTATCAAACTAAGGACGACAAGCTTACTCCTTATAAAATATCGTAGAAAGTCTCAAAAATATTTTCATAGATACAACTTTTGAGAAAATTTCTCACATGAACAATAGAGAACTAGATGATATGGAAAAAATCAGATCATTATTAGACATGTCGAACAATGTCCTCCAATGCAATGTCTTGGTAGAACAACTTCTTGTACTAACTTTCAAAATCCATGAATCTGAATTTGTGTGTGTCATTGTTGGTCAATCCCCATGGTACCATGACATATTTATCTACCTAAGTAGAGTAACCCTCCCATCTGATATCACCTCCAACCTAAAAATGACCTTTGTCAAAAAGGCATCCCGATTTGTGATCCTAGGTGATACCCTTTACCGTTAAAGCATCAAAGGGACATTACTATGATGTATTAACCAAGAGGAAGCCTTAACTAATTTAATAGAAGTACACGATCACATATGTGGCTCCCATTCTACTAGTATTACTTTAGGTAAAAAACTATTGAGGATGGGGTACTACTGGCTAACCATGGGAAAAGAAGCTCATCAATATGTGCAAAAATGTGTCTAGTGTCAACAACTTGGAGATCTGATTCATGCTCTAGCTCAATAATTGCAACCGATGATCACACCTTGGACTTTCTCATAGTGGGGATTTGACCTCATAGGAAAGATCACTCTAATTTCATCTAATGGCCACAAGGTAATCATAACAGTCACTGAGTACATTACCAAGTGGGTTGAATCCATTCCTATGAATTACATAATGGGGAAGAAAATTGCTAAGTTTATACTGAATTACCTAATTTCTCACTATGTTGTTCTGTAAAACCTTATCTTAGATAATGGAACACCCTTAAAAATTTAGGATTTGAAAGAGCTATGTCAAATTTTTAACATCCAAAACTGATTCTCTACCCTGTATTATCCCAAAGGCAATAGCCAAGCTAAGGCTACAAACAAAACTATTTTGAAGATCCTCAAGAAAATAGTAATTGGAGTTGGTCGTGAATAGAATCTGTAATTAAATTCTTCTCTCTAGGCCTATCAAACTAGTATTTCCATGCCAATAGTTGCAACCCCACTCTCCTTGGTCTACATATTAGAATTCATTCTACCATTGAGGTTGATCTCCCATTATTGCAAGTGTCACTATAGAACCTAATCATCGATGAAGAATATAAAGTAACTCATTGAATAAGCTAGAATTCTTGGAAAAGTGTCATCTGGATACCCTCAATCACTTGAAAGTATATCAAAACCAACTGAAATGGAGCTATAACAAGAAAATAAAATGTCAATATTTCAAGGTAGGGGAGCTTATCTTAAAACAAAATCATAATAATTTTCCAAATCAAAATAGTAAACAAAATTTTGAGCCTAAATAGTTGGGTTCCTTTGTCATCACAACAAGCTATGGATCAAGAGCATACTAGATTTCAACACCTGAAGGTGCACCCTTGCAAGAACCAACTAACAAAATTCATCTTAAAAAAAATTATGCCTAGTCTTGAAGGGTGTAAATCTAAAAATACAAAAAAAATTAAAAAATAATGAAAAAGTCCAAAAAAAAGAAAAAAATTAGAAAAAAGAAAAGAAAAAAATCATCCTCTAGTGAAAACCACTTTGGTGGCACTTTGGGCAAGTACCTTGGTGAAAACCTGCCAAACAAGCCACGTAAATAAAGAACCTCCATCTATTCTGTGGATCTTTATCCTATCATTCTCACCCTTCATCCATCACATCACTCATCCTATTTATTCCATCACCCATCTGTGTCCTTATCATAGCTTGATGTTGTGAAGTATCACAATCTTCCCCTTATTACTACTTGGCATATTCCAAAGGTCAATTTGTCCTACCTATGTTGAGGTAGTCTATCATATCACACTGGGGGAAATTCGTTATGGATCATATCAAGTTTTTGTATATCTTAAGGTTATTTGACATCTCTCAAAATTCCCCAAAAAAATCATAAAACATTCATTAAAAAAATCTAAAAATACTTGCAAAATCGTGTATAGGTAAAATCCAAAACATCTAAAACACATCAAAAACCCTAAAAAGGTCAAAAATAAAAAATCTAGAAATGGTACCCTATTGTCAAACTATGATTCTCTAAGCTTGAACGTAGGAAAGGCCATCATTGATGTTCCCTTGAGACACCCTAGGTTAGTCATTTCAGAGTCTGCCATAATAAACTAACAATTCGTCAATTGTTAATATCTTCATCTTCAATAAGTCGACTTGGTCAAACTACGTGGTCTCTACATGTATAACATAGGCAAGGCTTATATTTGATCAACCCTCGAGGCCCCTAGGATAGGTCTTTTAGGGTAGGTTCTTAGTTGAAATCTTTGAAAATCCCTAACATCCAAAACTAAGACAATCCTAAACATCCAAATATCTCAAAAATCCCTAAACATCCATTTATCTTGAAAACTTTAAAAAACCTAAAATAATAAAAAACCTAAACATTCACATAAACAACTCAAAAAGACTAAAAACAACCTCAAAACATTTTCAAAATACCAAAAACATTGAAATATTCCAAAAAATCAAAAACCAACCATCCCATTTTGCTTTCACTCGCAATAAAACCTTCATCCATAATAGATGAAATTGTTACCTTCAACCTTTGAAAAACTAAATATAAAGCAAGTATAGTGAGTCATAAAGTGAGAACTTAAGTGTAAAAATCTAAGGTCTAGATCATAAGTAAATGTGTTAGTGAATTTTGTATCAACAACTTATCATAAAGCTCATTATCATCCTACATAAAACCCTTGATCAACATGTCCTAGGATGTATCCTTCTTGCAATGGACATTAGTATCAAAAATCACCTTAGCTATATTTAACCTAGAAAGAGATATAGATAACACTGACTGTTTGTCTTTGATCTTTTCTTCTTATTTATCTTAATAACCTATTCCAAGGACCTCTCGATGATGTCTATCAAAATTATTTAGAGAGAAATAAATGGGGTATCAACCGTTATCTTTCTTTTGTTGTGCTTGTGGGTATTCTTGTAAAATAATCTTGGTGCATACTTTCTTAGTTGTGTGTAGTGAGATTTTTTAGAGTGCGTTGTTGACTATTGTGTATGCTTTGGTCTATTTTATTCTAATCTTCTAAACTACATTCCAATAAGGTTTTTGTATGTCAATGTGTGAACAGAAACTATCCTATCTTTTTGCAGAGTCAATTCCATTACACTAGATACAATGTCATCCTAGTTATCAATACCTTGATGTGGTGTGTCTATTTGTTATATCAAACAATAAGGAACAAAAAAAATTCCCAATCCCAAGATATGAGGAAATAATCATCATAATGCATTTTTCATCACCATCTCTAATAAAGTCTTCGTGGATCATAGACTTGTTGGATCTTTTAAGGAAACATTAAAATCAATGGTCAATCATATTCTTTCTTCTATCTTCTCTTTGTGCTAACTTGGTATCATGATAGTAAAAAAAAAAATCATCAATTCATCCATCTTGCATCCATAACTCATCAACATACATACATCTCATAATCATAACATATCATAAATCATACATATTGCATCATCATTATCATTTAAGTTGTGATGAATAATATAGATTTTTTATTCTAAGCATCTTAAATCGTTGCATACATATCATAAACATGCACCACATTATCATATCATAAACATGAAAATCTACATTTTCCATCCATACATCCACATGCATACATCATCTCATCATAAAACTGTATAGGAAAATATGCAAAAAGACATGCATCCATATCATTTGCATAAGCATAACATCTGCATATTATATCATTCATCCCATAACATATCATAAAAAGATAGTGAAAATTAAATGCATCCATTCATTATATTGCATCCATCCATGATCATAACCATGTCATATCGTCATATCAAAATGCATCAAAACATTCATAAGAATGAAATAATAGAACACATCATATTGAATCCATATCATATCATATATATATCAAAAAATCACTATCATGGTACAATATATGATTCAGTGTATCTATATCTATCAAAAATACAATATCCACAAGGATATCAAAAAGGAGCCCATGAATGTATATCTTTCTTGAAAAATCAACCCAAAATTCAAAATTTATGCCTAATCTCTCGAGGGGATAGGGAACCAGCTTTTTCTTTCCACTGGGGCATCTAAAATTAAAAAAATAATTATTTTTTGATCTGAGCAGTAGTTTAATCCAAAGGGAATCAATCATTGAACCAACGTAATAGGTACCTCACTTCGAAGAGGGGAAAAATGTACACTTAAAAATATCTTGAATGATATCATACACTCGAATTAGGTATACTAACATCATTTCCTCTTGAAACCCATCCTCTTTTTTCTTAATTGATTAAATTATCCTAGCTAAAATTAATTAATGGCATCATATGCATCGATTAATTTAATTAATTTAATCAAGTTGATTCACCCCCTTTCATGCTAACACTATTTTTCATTAAATTAAATAAATCAAACTATTTAATTTAAATCCCTAAATCTTCTTATTTAATTAGACAAACCTAAGGTATTTAATTAAATGTCATTTCACCTTTCCCCCTTTCATTAAATCATTTTATTTTATAAATGTCATCTAAATTATTCTAATCCCCTAATTACATAATTAATATTTCTTAATTATCAGTTAAATCTAATTCCCCCACTTGCAAGGGAATATTCCAAGGAAATATTCCTGCTTTGCACATTCCTCCAAAAGGGGAATATTCCCATGGAATATTCCGTCCCCTTTGTACACAAATAAACTTTCTTTTAATTTGCAAAATATCCATTTTCCTCACCCATGAGAATATTCCAATGAATATTCTCTCCTCCAATCATTTGAAAAAGGGAATATTCTCATTTAGCTTCATGTGCAAGTTAACATGTAAAATTCTTGTGCAAGTTAACTTTTGACCTCTTGTATAGGTCAAAAGTGTGCTTGTTTGAAGGAATGAGAACCCTTGATTAAATCTCATCTTTCATTCTCACTGGTTGATGAGGATACATGATCCATGCCTCCACCTTCCTTCATCCTTGACCATTGATTATGATTTTTTATCTCAACCTTCCATTTTTCATTTGTCCTCCTATAAATAGGTCATTATTTGGAGACAAATGGATCCATATTTTTTAGAGAAAACTTATGATTTTGAAATCACTCACACTCACACTCATACTTTGCACACATTTAGCATATTTTAGTTTAAAATAGTTGCATAATATCTTATATTCCATTAATGGATTTCATAATGCATCCATTTAACTGATTAGATAACTAGGCTTTGAATCGTTTTAGTTTAAATATCATTTAGATTAGTTTATCATTTGTATAGCTGCATCATTTTATCATAAATCATATTAAACTAG
This sequence comes from Sequoiadendron giganteum, assembly GCA_007115665.2. Lineage (NCBI taxonomy): Eukaryota > Viridiplantae > Streptophyta > Pinopsida > Cupressales > Cupressaceae > Sequoiadendron > Sequoiadendron giganteum. The sequence continues at coordinate 465,987,247 of CM021104.1, read as the reverse complement.
CTTGTATCATGTTTATTTAGAATAAAATCATGTATTTATACACATCTCACAATCGTTTCATTAGTTTTCTTCAATAAAACTAACTGAGGTAGGCTCATTTATCCATAGGATTGGGAAAGGGTCATTGTTTCACATAAACATGACACCAATATCACAATGGGATACGTTTTAGATGGGTTAGAGTAGAAATTATTATGCTTTCATAGTTTAGAAGGGTTAGTTTGATGAATGTTTAATTTAATCTTCATTTGAATGATCTTGTTGAGATTTAACATTAGTGGCTTTGTTATGCTTTGATTCTTCATGGATCAAGCATAATCGGACCATACTAATCCATTGAACACATTTTGGCATTAGAAGGAGGGAAAATCTGGTCAAATTTAATCAATTTCTATCTCAAATTCCATTCATTTTTATTTTTGCAAGAAAGAGTGATGCCCAACATAATTTCAACGACACCTTTGTCGGGTTTCGCCATATAGCAACGCTATCATCATCTTAAATATCAACATGTATTTAATATTATGATGCTAATTACACAAATGATGATGTTAATACCTTTTGGAGGTATCAAATATTTTCAAATGGTGACACACTTAAAACAAAAACACTATCATCATCACTAGTTTCTTTGCAGAGCGATGCCCAAATTCACCAAAGTGATTCCCAAATGATTTATAGCGATGCCCAATTCTGGTAATAAATGTAACGATCATTTTTCAGCATGCGCTTTAAATTTTTCTTCATCTGATTATTAACATGCCTCTAACATTGTTCTGGTTTTTAGACTAATTGGGTTTTGCAAGTTGGATGATACAAGGAAAAGTGAAGAAGAATTTTCATATTTAAATCTTATAATTGTAACAAAAATTTAATGCTTTGTGGTAATTATAACCCAATTTCTTATTCTTTTCATTTTATGCTTTAGGACCTCACTAATTTTCATTTGGGTTTAAAAAGAGTGCTCAAATGGGGTTGAAATTGAACCCTCATTTCATGATTGTTTTTTGGGTTTTAAAATTGAACAAGGAAACTTAACACTTCATTAGGTGCATAAAATGAAGTCATATTAGCTTTAGAGGTTAACATGAATGAGTGCTTGATTTTCTATGACACACTTGGGGTGCATATCCAATCCCCTTGCACTTCGTGTGATCTTGGGTGAAGAGAAACACTCCAAGTGTACTTCATTTTTTGTGCGCACTTATAGTACGTATCTAATCCCCTTTCACTTTGTGTGATCTTGGGTGAAGATAAATAATTAGGTATACCTTTATGCTTTATGTCACCCTTAAAATGGGACTTACTATGAGACACATCTTGCAATGGAAAAGTCATAGGAAATTTCTTGCAAGCACATTTACTAATGGGCTATATTAAAGGTTGGGAAATCATGAGAAAGTACCTTCTATCATGGACTATATAACATATTGCACCTAGTACCACGCCTTAAGTGGAACAAGAATGGTAGTAAGAGCCTTAAGTGGAAAAGTGGTTGTGTATATGATTTGGTGTTCTTGGTGTTGGCAACACAAGGGTAGAAAACTAAGAGGGGGGTGAATCAATTATCTCAAAAAATTAATTTATTAAACTTATTCTCAGATCTGATAATTAAACATGAAAGAAAAAACCATCACCACATCAAAAATACACATAACACCAAGATTTTTGCATGGAAACCCTATTAGGGGAAAAACCATGATGGAGGTTAATCCACAAGTTTATACTATGTTTAAAGTATACTAAATAGGGAATTCACATGCATTCAGGAACACTGCCTAGAGCTCATTGCTCAAATACAAAAAGGCTTACTGCCCAAAGGAAGACACACTATTTTACAGTCACATTCAAATTAAATCCATCTGAGATATTTTGAACTGAGAATATAGCATTTTCTAATGCCTCACTACAGTTCTAGTTAAGCACATGAACACTCTTTCTTTTGCTCACTCTTCTTCACACTTGACTTCTACCTTAGAAATATCTGAACTTTATTCACAGATAGCAATCACACTTCACACATGTCGCATCACACAATTTTCAAATGATGTAATAAATTGCTCATATATATCCACAACCAAGAATAATATCATCTACAAGCTGACTTCAATAAAATATAAAATGAATACAGACTATCAGCCCAAAACATTAATGATTATCAATGCAAATCAACCAATGTTAGCCACAACATAGTGAGGACCCAAGACAACATCCTTGAACATGAAACATCTTCAATAATTCTTTCTCAAAGATCCACAAAATGCTACAATCACTTTGTCAGCCATGAACATGAAAAACATGAACACACAAAATAAAATCACCAATCGTGAGAGAAATGATCAATATAGATATACAACATAGATAGATCACAATCTAGAAACATCCACAAGAATCATGGATCAACATAGAATCATCCATGACAACTGAACTTACTAGAATTACATCACCTTCTTTTAGGAACACCAACTGAAGCAACAAAAAAATGGTCAGAACATAGATACTCGTAACTCAGTCAAATCTTCATGCGGATCTCTAAAACTTAATGTGGATAAACTAGATATACTCGAAAAAAAACCCTTTAATCCACAAACTTTTATCATTAACATGTTGAGCTATCCAACATATTAAACTTCACTTCACCATTGACAACCTGAAACTTATTTTACTACAATTTTCTCAATATCCTCGACATATACAACCTCTAATGCATTAATTTCAATAGTGTTGGCGTCAATGACTGCCACATATCAGAAACATCCAACAATCTCTCCCTGTGGCATTGATGGAAACACATGATGTGAGAAACATCATCAAGGCAACTTTCTCTTAGCACTTTCTCCCCCTTAGATTTGAATCTTCTCCCCAAATAATTCATAGTTTGTCACATGACTCTTCTCCCCCTTTGAAATCAGTGGCAAATATAATGTGTATCTTTCTCCACACAAGATTTGAACCACATTTTTGGACATTTGACTACTCTCCCTGAGTAGCAACCACCACAACATCAATCTGGATCAAGATATGAATATAAAATACACAGACTGATGCAAGCTAGTGCACCTTAGTTCTGATTAGGAGGGGTAGTCACCCCTAGCTTCCCTTTGAGATACTCAAAAGTATCCTTAGGCAAGGGTTTGGTAAGGATATATGTAATATGTTCCTTAGTAGGCACATACTCTAGTTCAACTTCCTTCTCACTCACCTTCTCTACCAAAAAGTGAAACTTGATAGATATATGCTTGGTTTTTGAATGCAACACCGGCTTCTTAGAAAAGTTAATTTCACTTGAATTATGATAGAATATAGCAATAGGTTCATCATACATAAATCTGATATATTTCAACATATGCTTCATGCACAATACTTGAGTACAATTTTTAGCAGCAATAATGTATTATACCCCTGCATTAGATAAAGAAATGACATTTTTCTTCTTACTTAACCATGAAATCAACTTCTTTCCCAAGAAAAATGCACCACCACTAGTACTCTTTCTTTCATTCACATATCCTACCCAATCAACATCAGTAAAATCACTCAAAGTAAAACAATCTTCTTTAAGATACCATAGGCCAAAATCAATTATCCCCTTCAAGTATTGAAAATCCTCTTCACAACAGTCACATGAGATTCCTTGGGACCAATTTGAAATCTTGCAACAATTCATACAAAATTCATGATATCAGGTCTATTTTGAGTCAAATACAACAATCCACCAATCATGGATCTATATCTAGTCTTATTTTTCTTATGAGAATCATCATTTTGTGTCAAATTACATCCGGTCACCATAGGTGTACCAAATGGCTTTGAATCTTCTATACCAAACTTATTTATCAATTCTTTCACATACTTGGACTGAGATATAAAAATCACTCTATCTAACTAAGTAATTTACAATCCCCAAAATAATTTCATTTCTCCAATCATAGACATCTCAAACTCACTCTGCATCCCATCAACAACCTATCATCTCCTCCAAAAATGATATCATCAACAAAGAGTTCAACAATCAAATCTTTATCATAATCAATCTTGAAATACAAATTACTATCAACAACACCTTTGTTAAATCCAAGCTTCATCAAATACTTATCCAATCTGGCATACCATGATCTTGGGGCTTGCTTAAGTCCATAAAATGATTTCTTCAACTGACAAACCATATATCCCTGATCAGTCAATTGAAATCCATCAGGTTGCTCAATATACACTTCTTCTTCCAGTTCACCATTTAGAAATGTTGACTTGACATCCATCTGATAAACCTTGAATTTTTTGTAAGCAACATAATAAAGAAATAGTATCACAACTTTAATGCTAGCAACAAGGGAAATTTTTTCTTAAAAGGCAAATCCTTCCATCATCATAGTCCTAGCGACATCTAGAACTATCATGTTCTTCATTTCCACAACTCCATTTTGTTGAGGGGTCTGCAGGTCAGATAATTGTCTATTTATCCCATGTTATTCATAAAAGGAATTAAACTCACCAAAAATGAATTCACCACCTCTATCTGATCTCAGACATTTAATCTTCAGACCTGTCTCTATCTAAACCTTAGCCTTTAAAATATTGAATTTCTCTAGAGCTTTAGATTTTTTCCTTAAGAAAGAAACCCACATCAATCTAGAATAATCATCAATGAGTAACATGAAATACCTATCTCCTTGAAAAATTACGACTCTAGAAGGACCACACAGATCAGTATGCACAAGCTCCAATACTTCATTTGAACAATGATATTTTCTCTGAAACAAAACTTCAGTTTGCTTCCCTAACTGACATTCCTTGCATATGGTATTAGTAGGCTTTACCAATTTAGGAAGATCTCTCACATCTTGAGTAGAAATTATCTTGATAATATTGTCAAATTTTACATGAAACAATCTCCTATGCCACAACCAACTTTCATCAACTTGAGAAATCAAACTTTTACTAGCAACACTCAAATGAAAGATATTAGCTTTTTTTTTTGTACTTGATGCAATCATATTTCCAAAAGTCCCCAATATTCTACATTTTCCATCCTTGAATTGAAGATTGTATCCCTTGTCAACCATCTATCCAACACTTAAAATATTATGTTTCAAACCTTCCACATATAAAACATCATCAGTACCATTCTTAACATCAAAAGAAATGGAACCTCTGTCATATATTACACCATCTTTATCATCACAAAATATTACAACACCAACATCATACTTTTTAGGACTCAAAAATTTAATTTTATCACTTATCATGTGATGAGAGCATCCATTGTCAATCACCCATTCATCCTTTTCTTCAATTTGGGTAGATAGAGAATTCTCCACATTCATGCAACTGGCAAATTCAGTAGGTATAGGATTTCTTTCCTTGATAGAAATAAATACAAAATCATCCTTACTTACATTTCCTTTATTAGATTCATCATTGATCACACCTTCATCAACAAAAAATAACACTTTCTTTGTAATCTAGGCTTGTTAGATCTTGTCTTAGGAACTCTTTCTAGACACCTTGAGGAAAAATGACCTAGCTTACTACATGAAAAACATTTAAGAGGAAATTTCCGTTTATACTTACCTTCTCCTTTAGCTACCCTCTTGACAAGAAGTGCTTCAAGCTCATCTATTTTTCTCTCTTCTTCTTCTTCAATATCTCTCATTTATTGCTCATACTTGGACAAGTTTCTAGAGGAACGTTCTCCCTAATCATATCTATGCTTATCTTTTCCAGAGGTAGTATCTTGGAATGCAGATTTTATCTTAGGAATAGAATCACCAAACTCACTTAACTTAAAAGAAGCAAGCTTACCAATCAACATGTCTCTGGTTACATTTGTCACAGTTTGGATCTCCTCAATAGCAGTAGCTTTGTGTTTGTATGAATTTTGCAAGGATCTGAGCACTTTAGCAACAATCTCTGGTTCTTCCAATGTTCCACCAACACAATTGATATTACACACTAGTTCGTTCACTCTATGCAGAAAATTAGTGATGTTCTCATCTTCGCCCATCTTCAATGTTTCATATTTCCCTTTCAAGATCTGCAACTTAGCCATCTTCACATGAGTATCACCTTCATACAAATTTTCCATTTTTTTACATATCTCATAAGTAGTCTTCAGATCCATTACGTTTTTCATCTCAAAATCAATCAACACACTCAACAATGCTTCCTTAGCCCTAATATTATACTCGACATCTTTAATCTCACTTGCAGTAGATGGACCATTCTTTGGGATGATGTATATATTCTTTGTAAAGGATTACTACCCAAAGGAAGACACACTATCTGATAGTCACATTCAAATTAAATCCATCTGAGATATTTTGGACTAAGAAGATAACATTTGCTAATTCCTGATTATAGTTCCAATTAAGCACATGAACACTCTTTCTTCTTCTCAATCTTCTTCACACTTTAATTCTGCCTTCGAAAGATCTAAACTTTATTCACACATACCAATCATACTTTGCATATCTCGTATCACACATTTTTCAAATGATGTAAACAATCACTCACATATATCTGCAACTAAGAATAACATCATCTACAAGTTGGCTTCAATTAAATATAACATGAATACAAAATGTCAGCGCAAAACATAAATTATTATCAATGTGAATCAGCCAATGTTAGCCACAACATAGTGAGGACCCAAGACAGCATCCTTGAACATGAAACATCTTCAATAATTCTTCCTCGAAGATCCACAACATGCTACAATCACCCTGTCGGCCATGAACACACAAAATAAAATCACCAATCACGAGAACAATGATCAATGTGGGCATACAATACAAATAGGGAATGATCTAGAAATATCCACAAGCATCATGGATCACTTGAAAAGCATCCACAACAACTGAACTTACTAGAATTGCATCACCTACTTTCAGGAACACCAACTAAAGCATCAAAAAATATTTTAGAACATAAATACTCATAACTCATTCAAATCTTCATGTGGATCTCAGAAACCTAATGTGGATAAAATAGATATACTTGACAAAAATCCCTTTAATATTCCACAACCTCTAATCATCAACTTACTGAGCAAGCTAGCATACTGAACTTCACTTCACCACTAACAACCTGCAACTTATTTTATTACAATTTTCTCAATATCCTTGACATATACAATTTCTAATGCATTAATTCCAATAGTAATGACATCAATGAAAACCACATATCAACAACATCCAACACTTGGTTTCTTACTAAGATCCAAATTATTTAGTTACCAAAAATCCTTAAGGCTTGTTGGTGCAAGAATGGTCATTCTGAAGGTGCCCCACATTTGTACTATTTATTTTTGAAATTTAAAAATCTTTAGGATCTTTGGATCTTTAGTATTTTGAGATTTTTTGTTCCCAAGAAGTGTGTGCCATGGAGGGGAGATAGTGTCACCAAATATCTAGCTATTCACATTATCTTAGTGTTTGGATAAATCCAAGTGGGGACTTAACAAGTATGGCCATTTCAACCTAGGATTATCAATGCTTGAGAGTTAGTTTAATACTTTTCTTGGATTAAAAACATTACAAACAAACATCAACAAAGTCTTTTCAAAATTTCAAACCCTTTGTTCTAAATATGGATACCTTTTGAAAAATCCTTGATATTAATGCTTGTCCTAAGGATTTCTATCCTTAGATATTTCTAAATATTTTGACTTAAATCACAATCCATATTTTCCAAAGTTAACATAAGACACTATGGATTGAACCTCATCCTTTTCATGAAATGGACATTGTGAAATTTATGATGTTTTTGACATAGACATTTTTGTTTGAGAACAAAATCAAGACAAGTTTTTTGTGGTAAAAGAAATTCACTTAAGCAAGATAAATCAACAATTTGAACCTCACATGAGAATTTGGAGACTTATTTCTCCTATTGAACAACTTGATCTTGAAGGTTCTATCATTCAACCAAACTTTGAAATTAACGATGAACAAACTGATATCATTAGTAGTTTGAGAAGCTTAATTTTTGAAAAAAAAGAAACACCAACCGAGAGGAGAAACATTGAAAAAATATTAGATGAAGAAGAGGAACAAACCAATATTGAGGCTAGAAGGCCCATATTACCACCATCTACATGGCAATGAATTTCCTTCTTTCTTCCATGAACTCAATTTTTTTTCTAAATTATCTCATGCTCAAAATCCCCAAAATAAGGTCTATAGGTCATCATTTAAGCTTAGGCATCTTAGTCCAAAATATCCAAAATAGCTCAAAAAATACCTTTGAAAACTTCATGAAACTAGAACTAGGTTGGTATACAACTTCTACAAACATGCTTCAAGGAAAAATCCAAACTTGTATGCCTTCTTTTATAGTTAGAACCCTGGTCTTTTTCACAATTTTGAATTTCTCTAAAATATTAGGTCTTTAAACTTTAGAGCTCTAGCATGTTTTGTACTACCTTGGTCTTATCAAACAAAGTTTAACTTTAGGTCAACATTGGGTCAAACATTTCATCCACCCCTTCATTAAAATACACCCTTCACTTCATCAAACTTTGCAAAAATTTCAAATAAACCAACACTTTTTGACTTAAACATCTATCCAAAAAATCCCTAACTTAGCTACTATGTATGTAAAATGTATCCTTTTCCATGCACTTAGTTGAGTTAGTTATCATATTTGAGCTAGTTTATCTTGAAGGTCATGAGTCTACCCTAAATCTTTCCAAGTTCATAAACATCCTTTTATCCCAACATCAAAACATCAAACTCAAATCAAAAGTGTTGTCCCAAATGTTTTGAAAGATCACTCCCCACATCACCCATCTCTTCATCCTCAATTATCATCATTGCTCCCAAAAGACTTAGAGCATCTCTTTTACCTAGATTTGAGTCAACTAGAGAGTTAAAACATTACCAATCTCAACACAACTCTCGTAGAAGTGACCCAAAATTTATGGTAAAGACAAGATCACAACATAATAGAACCATGGAGAAAACAAAAATCATATTCACCTCAATTGATCCAAATACTCTAGAATTTGATCCAAGAAGTTAGGTTACCCCATCAAAACAATAATCATCTCCATCAGGATTGTATGAGATAGAAGACATCACGAACAATCCATTTGGAATTACCAGGGAATAAATCATGGAACATCAAGACTTGGAAAACATAATTCCTAATTCTCCATATTTTGTTGCACAATTTTTAACCCAAGGATTGAATTCATCTAATGTTCTAAAAACTCCATCCCTAGGGCTGAACCAAACATCCACTCCTAGTCTTGCAACTAGTCTCACTAAGGAATTTTCTCTAACTCTTCCATTCGAAAGGAATACACTTTTGGGACCCTTGAAAGCAATCCTCCATCACAAATGACCACCTGGACACCAGAATTTGGCACTTATGTCATTTCCAAACACACCCAACATCAACATCAACCACTTACACTTCATGAATCCATGGAAACATTAACATATCAAGGGTACCCATCTTCATCCATCCCTAAAAGTACCAGAAGTGTGCCCAATATATTGCAAGGAAGCAGACCAAGTGTCTCAAATTGACCCACAAGTGCATGCCAACACTTTAATGAAAAATCAACCCTTAAAACAAATAGGGTCATCTGCACCATTGGTTTCACAAAACATAGCCATTCCATCCATCATGAATCTAAATTAACACAATCATTTGGTCACGAATCCCATCAACATGGGTAATAATTTGTCCACATCCCTAGCACAAGGAAATCCTCAAAACCTTTGACAAGGGAACATTTTAAATCAATAGACACGAGGTCTTAGTGTGTCATATCCATCACAAAATCTAATGGCACCATCCTCATATTTTTCCATGGTCCCCTTCACCATGAAAAATCAATTGAAACCTCAAACTTACATTCCTCTACCTCAATCAACCATCTTACAAGGAATGTTAGACCAAGGGAACTCTTAAGCTCTCATCACTAGCTCACAACCCATCCAAAACATCAACACCTATAATCCATCACAAGTGTCCCAACAATCAACTATTCCTACATTGTGAGTGCATTCCTTAGCTTTACAACAAGCATGATAGGTTTATTATCAATCCATCCAAAAATAAAAACAATATCAAGTAGCCTTAGAAACTGAACAAGCAACACAATAACAACAGTAAGCAACCTTAGCAAGACAATAAGAAACACACAAACATGAAGCGACCTTAGCAGAATTACATTCAACCTTCACACAACAAAAATAGAAAGCCCATCAAGAACCCTTAGCAACACAACAACAACATCAAGCCCAACAACAATCCCTCACGGTGCAACAACAATAAAAATCTGAACAAGTAAGCCCTTGTGGCTCAACAACAATAGAAATCCTCACTAGCACAGTAGTATGCCCAATAACAACAACAACAACAACAAAAGTTCCTAATATAATCCTCAACAAAATATTAACAAAAATGCATTAGGAACATATACATCCACACCTCAATCACCTTCACATAACCTCACATTGTTGTATACACCATACAACACCCTATCATATCAGAATCCCATGTAAAGCTCATCCATCATTCCAAAATATGTTCCTCCACCAAACCTGCAAGATGATCTAGCATCGCAACTTAAGGAGCTATCACAAGAAATGACCTTCGAATGGTCAAGGCAAAGAATGTCCATACAAAGAATCGATGTCCATATACATTTGATCAAAACATCACAATGGTACCATTCCCACCTAACTTTGAAATTCCCAAATTTGATAAATACAAAGAGAGAGGAAGTTATGTGGACCATGTCAAATAGTTTAACATCATGTGTATGGATGTGGCTTATAATGATTCTTATTTATTATGACTCTTCCCCCAAATTTTAATAAGGCCTACCATGGATTAGTTTTCTCAATTCATAATGAGATTGAAAAGAGAAATTGGTATAAAAGTTTCTAATTAATTAGTGTGCGAAGGATTGAGACCCGAGTAGAAAAGTTTTAAATACTACTTAAACAATCTTGTTCTCAAGGGAAGAAGACAACAAAACTAGGATGTTGTGGTTGACCTGCTTATGAACCAAATAGTTAATCCGAACCTCTTCTCAAGAAACAAGAAAGATGAAAGATCTTGGATCTTTTGACTAGATCTAGGTGTGGAGAAAATATCTAATCCTTAAAAATTAACTACTTCTGGTGGATGGTTATACATGGTAAGATCCTCACTATAGAAAACCTAAAGAAAAGAGGTTGGTACCTTGTCAATAGATGTAGTCTATGTAATGAAGAGGAGGAAACTATCATGCATCTATTCTTCCAATGCTCTTATGCCCAAGAAGTCTGGGGTTTTTTTCTCAATATTATGAAGGTGGATTGGGTTTTCCTAGCTAATGTTCAAATTTTTGTGGATGTATGGAGATTTTTCCCTTATTTCCACAATATATTTTTTGATCTGTGGGGGAAGATCCCCCCATTTATAGCCTGGAGATTGTGGAAAGAGAGAAATAATAGGCTATTTAGGGATACTGCATGGACTAGTAAGGAGTTATGTTTGATTGTTAAAAGAAAAATTCAGGAAAACGTAGAAAGTTGCTCATATAATCAGGCTAAGAAAAAGCCAACACAACAAGAGCTAAGTATAAAACAACAATGGAAGATTTCCCATGACTTAAATAACATAAAATGGCTAAAAAAATTTATTAGAAAGAGTACAGTTTGGATCCCCCGGATCCAAGATGGGTGAAATGCAACTTTGATGGTTTCTCAAAAGGGAATCCTAAAAGGGGTGTTGGTTGTGGAGTGATAAGAAATGATAAGGGTGCCTATCTGATTGGATACAAAAAAGGTTTAGGAACAATAATGGACAACTTTTTGGAAGCGTCTAGTGTTTGGATTGGAGTTAGAATTCTTAGAGAGAAGGGGTAAAACAAGGTAATTATAGAAGGAGACTCAAAGCTAATAGTTGACTATCTCAACAACATGATGAATATCCCTTGGGAAATAAGAGATCTACTAGAAGATTGTAAAATTATGATACAAGAGATTCAATGCGTTAATATTTTGCATTCCTTAAGAGAAGGTAATAAGGAAACAAATACATAGCCAACCTTGGATTTAATCATGGAATAAGATTTCTCTAACTTGCCTAATTAGATTAAAGAAGTCTTGGCGGTGGATAGACATAGTGGAAAAAATACTCAAATAAAGGGATATGAGGTTGGGAATATTCATAATTAATAAGATTGATGGGGTGGGTTGGCTTATGAGGATGTGGACCCCACAGATATAGGTTGGTAAGTTGATTGGATGTTGGCGGAGGCACATTGTACAAAGATTGCTAAGTCTCAATAAATGGAGAAGCCAAATATGGAAAGGACAACTGGATCACAAAGTTTTGAACAATGACATGAAAGATTTAATTAAGGAAATAAATCACACGAGGAGAAATTCAGAGCCCGATCTTCGGTATGATAGATGGACTGGTGCTTGTAACAATAATAAAAGAGGGAAAAAAATAAGTGTTATCATTGTAAGAAAAGGATGTGGAGTTGTCACTATGAATAATGATGATAGGCGAAAAGGTAATAATTGAGGATTGAGCTCTTCAATGCATCATAGAAAAATACCTAATTCAAATGTGTTTCAAATGAACAACCACAAAGTCACCATCAGAACTGAATGTGTTGAACTACCTATTGCAAGTGTTGAAGATGATAAAGGGAAAAAATGAATTTATTCTCATTCCTAAAAATTTCTAGAGCCAAGATAGCACCATGGGAGGCCCAAGGAAGCGTCCTGAACCACACAAATATGATTCACTTAGCAGGAATGATCAGCTTTGGGGTATTTTTGATTGGGCGGGTTTTACTTCGTATTTTGTTGTAATGGGGGGATATAATGAAAAACTCAGCTACAAGTTTTCCAATGCTTGGAGACATGGAAAATTAAACCTAGGTGGGATCTATTTTAAGGTGGATGTAAAGTTAATTGTGCAAGTGATGGGTCTGGCTTACGAGGGAATGAAGGTGGCTAAAGTTAGCAATGGTAAGTATTAGGACTATTTTGAGAAGTTTTTTGAAGGAAAATAAAAACCTAAAACATTTCAAAATGGCCACTCAAGGATTAAATTACTGCCCCTGTATCATAATTTTTGTTTTATTGTCATGAAATATTTTACACTTGAGGGACACTACTAGTCTATCCAAGGGTATCATTTCCCCATACTCAACCACATTAGACATCAAGAAAAAATTAACCTGCCTTTCTTTTTATTTTCTTCTCTGAGACAGAGTCTAACCCATGGGGCTAATCCACTATTACACTAGGGACTCATAAGAGCCATATGAAAAATTTTAATAGCCAAGAGCTCGCAGAAAAACCCTACCCTCAAATTTCTTGAAATCCCAAAACCCCAAATCTCGATGAAAATTGAGCTCATTGAAGACCTTCCCCACCCCTCGGCAAAAAAACCTAGTAAGAAAACCCCTAGCCTTGATACTGCTATGTGGAAGGACTTGCTTATGGTAACACCTGAGAAAATAAAGGATGTTTCCATGGAGATGGGAGATAAAAAGAGGAGGATATTGATTCTATGTGAACTTGGGGAAGAGGTGGACACAATCACGACCCCTAATGATAAAGAAACAAAAGGATCAAAAATTGGTAGGAGGAGGTCTAAGAGACTGGATATGGCAGCATCAAAGGGATAAGAAAATAACAAAAATTTGGAGAGCCCAGAGGAAATGAGTACCCACAGTCTACAAGAAAGTGTGGAAGAAGGAAGGAGAGGATAATGACTCCTCAATAGAAGAGATCCCTAATAGTATGGGTGGTGACTCAAATGAAGAGGAAGATTCAAAAGAGTAAAGTGAGAATGGTAATGGAAAGGAAGAAAAGGTGGAGGAGCTACAACATGAGATGACTCAGGAGGAAGAAGAAGGAAATATAATAGAAAATCAAGAGAAGAAAGAAAAAACTGTCAAGGAGAAAGACAAGGTCATGGATGATAGGAATGAGAGGATTAAGAGGATGGAGAAAAGGATGAAAACTTTGGAAGAATGGAAGAATGAGAAGGTGGAGGACAACAAACTTCAAGCTCTTGAAAATTCGATGAACAACATAATTGAGGAAAGACTGTAGATTCCTTGAGAATTTTTTGCAAGAACAAGACAAGGACAGTAGAATTCAAACCTTGGAAGAAGTAGTCAAGAGTGTGTGCATTGTGGTTGATGTTGTCATGAAGAAGGTTGTAATGGCAACTATTTCTGGTATGGGTAAAATAAAAAAGAAGCAAAAGAAAAAAGTAATGGGAGATGGGGCGGATTTGGTAGGGAAGATGGAGCTGAAGGAAATAGTGGATGGGACTATTGAGGACTTGAGGAATGCATGGAAGCTGATCAAGGAATCATAACTTGGATGCTTTGAGTTTCTATTTTATTTTATTTTTTATGATTAATTATATTATTTTTTCTAGGACTGGTATTATTCGTATTGGTTGCTGCTGCCGGAACTTTAAATTTTGGAATGCTATTATTAATTATAGTAGGGACTCTATGATAGATGTTAGTAAGATTTTTAGATGGATAGGGAAGGATACTATTGGTGAGAGGTTAAAGTATTTTGATTCCTCTGACATAACTACTATGTTTAATCATCTAGGAATTTTTTAAGCCTTTTTCTTGTGGGAGGGAGAGTTTAGTGGGATTCCTATTTTTGATGTTTCTTACCACCTATTGTTCTCATGATGTACTATTTTTTTTAGGTCAAGACCCTCTCCCTACTTAAGCAATCAAAAAATATCCTAAATAAATTACACATAGTTATCAAAACCCATTGAAACCATCATGAAGAAATTAGTAGAGTCAAACTTGATAAAACTTCTCAACTTTCAAAACTACCAAGAACCTCGAGAGAAACCATATTGGTACAATGATCGCCGTCTTTGTGAATTTCAAAAAATCAAAGGACACAAAATGAAAAACTGCATGTAGCTGAAAAACATTATCCAAGACCTTATATAAAATGACACCATATCTATTGAAGTACTAGCTGGCAACCAAGATCTTAAGATATACAAGAATACCATCTCAAATCATAACAAAGGGAACAACAATGGGAAATCTAAGGATAACACAAATGTGTAGCATACCTATTCCAACATGGTCACCTCCTATGATAGCATCATTATTTTCATCACCATCAAAGGACCTAGTGTAGAGTGTGGAGTCACCATACGATGTGGATAAGTCACCATCCACAGAGTCCCATCTCAATCTAGGGAACAAAATACTTTGCCAACATCAAATCCCAACAAGTACAATCTCCTAGACTAGCTTAAGAAGAATCCTGCATAGATTTCAATCTTGGAACTATTAAATCTATCCCCACACATAGAGAAATTTGAGAAAAAAAATTGTAAGAGTCATCTATCCCTAAGGATATTGATACATATCAGTTTCAAGCTATGGTAGGGCATATCGCTAATCATCTTCTCACCTTCTCATTACAATACCTACCATCATAGCCATCTCATAACCGTGATTTACACCTTGAATTTTTCATTCATAAGAAAAAGGTCAAAAGAGTCTTAGCACATGGAGGTGTTGGTCTAAATATCTGTACCCTTTAGTTAATCAAACACCTGGGTTATTCAAAAGATACTATTGATAAATTAAAGAGTACAACCATCAGCGCATATGATGACCAAGAGCGAGTATCTCAAGGAATCATTGCATTACCCATCCAAGTGGGACCTGCCATTGCAAAAACTACATGTCAAGTGTTAGGCCTTGATCTTACCTACAATATCTTAATTTTATAACCATGTTTCCATGCCTTAAAATCTATAGCCTTGACCTACCATCAATGCGTAAAGTTTCCTTTTGAGGGCAGATAAATTATTATCCATGGAGATCTTTAATATTTTTACTACTGCAAGAATCTTGAAGCCAAGTTCTATAAGATACCCTAAGTACCAAAGAATGACGAAGGGACTACATCATCTACATCATTTTTTGACCTGTCATCCCTTGTATCTACCTCAAAAACAAAAACACCCATTGTGGAGAACATTCCTAACATCACAGTTATGATCCAGGATGATGGTTGCAAAAGATATGAGCTAATGAAGAATAAATTTGTCTTAGGAGAGCTACCTCTTTCTCCTCAATCACATGGGAAACCCACATCTAGCATCAAAGAGCTTGAAAAAATCAAGATGGCAGCTACTACCTTCACCATGTGGGAGATTTGAACCAAGAAGATATCAATGAGGAAGATGTATCTAAAATCCTCTATTAGGATGAATGCCTTGTCCTTGTTCTTCCCATGGAGGATGAAAAAAAAGGCTTACAAGTAATGAAGGAATGGGGCTATAACAAGAATGAGAAATTGGGACAAATGATAATATTTTGCTAGAACCCATCATTCTTGAGAAATTACTAAAGAATCTTAGCTTGGGTTGTACTATTAGGAAGGTCACACTTATTGGCAAAGGTACTTTTTCTAAATGGGCAAAGGCTTCCTCTTGGTTACCTACATCACATGATATGACCTTAGATGAATTCCCTCTTGATGTTTCTGACCTATTTGAGAACAAATCCCTCTTCATGATATCAATAACATCTTTTGTTCCAAGCAACCAACTAACTGAAATATACCTAGTATACCCACAACTTATTAACTTGGACCAAAAAGGACCACCGATTCTAGATTTATTAGAAAATGATGAAGCAATCTTAGAATTCATGGGACTCTATGACAAATTATCATGGGAAAATCAGAAAGCAAGTTTTTGACATAGAGATAGACATAGGGGCATACTATGGGGAGAAGATTGAGTCCTTCAATTGCAAAATTGATGAAATGCAAGTAACATGTAGATCTTTAAGTTAAAACCACACTATGGTACTTTCTAATCCTAAAATAGTAAAAACAAAATGATGCATCTGAGGGTGAAAACCTCTTTGAGGTTCCCATGGATGAGGGACTAAATCTTCCCCTTAGTGCAATGCATCTAGAGAAGTTATTAGTTTTAGAAAAAAAGGCCACTCCAGTAAATGTGGGAATAGAAGAAGCACCCAAGATCACTTTCTACGTTGAATCCTTGTTAGATGAAGAACAAAAAATCCTAGCAGCATTCCTGAAAGAGAAAAGAGCCAACTTTGCATGGTCATACACTAATATTTTGGGGCTTCATCCAAAATTAGGTGTGCATCACTTAGTAGTTTATCCTGCAGACATACTAGTAAGTAGTAGAAATTAAGGAAGATGAACCCTCAAATAGCACTCTTGGTAAAACTTGATTTACAAAAGCTTCAGGACATTGGATTCATCCAACGAATAGATTATCTTGAGTGGGTTTCCAACCTGGTACTAGTCTCAAAACCCACTAGGGGCATCAAAATATGTAGATATTTCAGAGACTTAAATAAGGCATGCCTGAAGGATGATTTCCCTCTTCCTAACATCTACCTCATCATGGACTTAACAGCTAGGCATGAAATTCTATCATTAATGAATGGTTTTTTAGGGTAAAATCAAATCATGATCACCAAGGAGGATCAACAAAAAACTTCATTCACTTATCCATGGGGAGCCTATTGCTGGAATGTGATGCAATTTGGGTTGAAGAATTTAGGATCCATTTATCAAATAGAAATGAATCTAATCTTTCATGACATGATCCAAAAAACAATCGAGGACTATGTGGATGATATTTTGGAAAAATCAAGGAAAATAAATGAGCACATATGAGTCTTAGGACCCATCTTTGATAGACTCAAAGAATAAAATGTAAGAATAAATCCCAAAAAGTGTGTCTTTGGGGTTACATCAGGGAAAATTCTTGGCTATATCATCTCACAAATAGGAATAGAAATTGATCCAACAAAATTAAAATCCATCCTCCACATGGAACCACTATAAACACTAAATAAGATGAGAGGGTTATAAGGAAGATTGTATTCCATCATAAGGTTCACAACACAACTATTAGACAAAATCCACCCTTTCTTGCATCTTCTCCATAAAGGAGTAACTTACAAGTGGGATGAGAAGTGTGATAAAGCTTTCCAGCATATCAAGGAATATCTATTGACACCTCAAGTACTCATGCCACCGATACTAGACAAGCCATTGATCCTATTTATCTCAACAACATGAGTTGCATCGGGTTCTCTCTAGCACGACATGATGAAGATGAAAAGGAAAGTGCTATCTATTACATCACCAAGACCTTAGTAGGATATGAAATGAACTATTCATCCATTGAGAAAGCATGCTTAGTAGTAGTTATTGCTTCACAAAATTTCAAACATTACATGTTGTCACACCAAGTAAATCTCATTGTAAAGATCAACCCATTGAAATACTTGTTAGCCAAAGCAACTCTCACTAGGTGAATGGATAAATGGGTGATGAACTTAATAAAATTTGACATAGAGTACGTGGAAAATAAGGAAATCCATGGACAAGTGATCATATACCAACTAGCATCTAAAGCTATATATGTTGAGAACCCCTTGATATCTAAATTCCCAGCTGAATTAGTGTTCCTTATCAATCTCACAACTCAGTGGAAAATTTATTTTGATGGATTGTTCACCCAAAATGGATCAGGAGTAGGTATTATTTCACCACCCCTCAAGGTGACTATATCCAAAAGTCATACAGGCTATCATTTCCATGTACTAATAACATTGTCGATTACATATCCCTGATCATATGTTAAGGATAGTGGTTTAGTGGTAGATAGAAGAGATGAAAGTCTATGGAGACTCATAGCTTGTTATCAACCAAGTTAGTGACAACTATAAAACTAAGGACGACAAGCTTACTCCTTAAAACAAGATGGTAGAAATTTTCAAAGATATTTTCATAAATATAACTTTTGAGTAGATTCCTTACATGAACAATAGAGAAACATAGGCTATGGTAACAACCAGATCATTGTTAGACATGCTGAACAACATCATTCAATGTGAATTCTTGGTAGAACAACTTCTCGTACCAACTTTCAAAATACCTAAATCTAAATTTTTGTGTGTTATTATTGGTCTTGGATTCCCATGGTACCATGATATATTCATCTACCTAAGTAGAGGAACCCTCCCATCTGATATCACGTCCAACCTTAAAAATACCTTTGTCAAAAAAGGCATCCCGATTTGTGATCCTAGGTGATACCCTTTACCACCGAAGCATCAAAGGGATATTACTATGATGTCTTAACGAATAGGAAGCCTTGAATACTTTAACAAAATTACGTAATGGAATATGTGTTTCCAATTCTAGTGGTATGACTTTAGCTAAGAAACTATTGAGGGTGGGGTAATAATGGACAACCATAGAAAGATAAGCTCATCAATATGTGCATAAATGTGTCCAGTGTCAATAGCATGGAGATTTGATTCATAATTCAACTCAATAATTGCAACCTATGATCACACCTTGGCCTTTCTCCTAGTGGGGACTTGATCTCATAGGAAAGATCACTCCAACCTAATCCAATAGCCACAAGTTTATTATAACAACCACTGAGTACTTTACCAAGTGGGTTGAAGCCATTCCTATGACTTACATAATGGGGAAGAAAATTTCTAAGTTTATCTTGAATTACATAATATGTCATTATGGTGTTCTACAAACCTTTATCTTAGATAATGGAACACCTTTCAAAAATTAAGATGTGAAAGAGCTATGTGAAATATTTAACATCCAACATCGATTCTCTACCCCATATTATCCCCAAGGAAATGGCCAAGTTGAGGCTACAAACAAAAATATTTTGAGGATCCTCAAGAAAATAGTAATTGAAGCTGGTCATGATTGGCATATGCACTTAAATCCTACTCTTTGGGCCTATTGAACTAGTATCTACACACCAATAGGTGTAACCCTGTTCTCCTTGGTCTATGGATTAGAAGCCATTCTACCTATTGAGGTTAAGCTCCCATCATTGTGAGTGTCACTATAGAACCTAATCACTAATGAAGAATATATAATCTCTCGGCTGAATGAGCTTGAATTCCTAAATGAGTATCGCCTTGACACCCTCAATCACTTGCAAGTATATCAAAACCGATTGAAATAGAGCTATAACAAGAAAATGAGATGTCATTCTTTCCAAGTATGGGATCTTGTCTTAAAACATAATCAAAAGAATTTTCCAAATCAGGACAGTAAAGGAAATTTTGAGCCTAATTAGTTAGGTTCCTTTTTCATCATAGAAAGCTATGGACTAGGAGCATACCAGTTGTCAACACTTGAAGGTGCACCCTTGCAGGAACTAACTAACAACATGCATCTTAAAAAAATTTATGCCTAGTCTTGAAGGGCATAAATCTAAAAATACAAAAAAAAAAAAAAATGATCAAAAAATCCATAAAAATAAGGAAAAGATTAGAAAAATAAAGAAAAAAATCATCCTCTAGTGAAAATCACTTTGGTGGCGCATTGGGCACATACCTTGGTGAAAAACTGGTAAACAGGTGCCTCGGGTAAATAAATCACCTCCATCTATTCAATGACTCTTTATCCTATCATTCTCACCCTTCATCCATCACATCACTCAACCTATTTATTCCATCACCCACCCACATCCTTATCATAGGTCCATGTTGTGAAGCATCATAATCTTTTCCATAGTACTACTTGCCATATTCCAAAGGTCAGTTTATCCTACATATATCAAGGTAGTCTATCATATCACACTAGGGAAATTAATTATGGATCAGATTGGGTTCTTGTATATCCTAAGGTTATTTGACATGTCTCAAAAATCCCAAAAATATTCATAAAAATTTCATCAAAAAATCCAAAAAACACTTGCAAAATCCTATACAAATACAATCCAAAACATCCAAAACACATCTAAAACCCTAAAAAGGTTAGACATCACAAATCTAAAAATGGTACCTTTTTGTCAGACTATGGGTCTTTGAGCTTGAACACAGGCAAGGCCATCATTGATGTTCCTCGAAACACCCTAGGTTAGTCCTTTAGGAGCCTGCCATAATAAACTGATAATTCATCAACTGTTAATATATTCATCTTCAATAAGTCGAGTCATTCAAACTATGTGGTCTCTACATGTATATCGTAGGCAAGGCTTATCTTTGATCAACCCCTGAGGCCCCTAGGATAGGTCTTTTAGGTTAGGTTCTTGGTCAAAATCTTAGAAAATCCTTAAACAACCAAAACTCAAAAAATCCCTAAACATCCAAAACTCAAGAAATCCCTAAACATCCAAAACTCAAAAAATCCTAAACATTTAAAATCTTAGAAAATCCCTAAACATCCAAATATCTCGAAAACTCTAAAAATCCTCAAATAATTGAAAACCTAAACATTCACATAAACAACTCAAAAAGACTAAAAATAACCTCAAAACATTTTCAAAATACCAAAAAAATTGAAATATTCCAAAAACCCAAAAATGACCCATCCCATTTCACTTTCACCCACAATAAAACCTTCGTCCATAATAAATGAAATTTTTACCTTCAACCTTTGGAAAAATAAATAGAAATCAAGTATAGAAAATCGTAAAGTGAGAAACTGAGTGTCAAAATCTAAAGTCTAGATCATAGGTAAATGTGTTAGCGAAGTTTGTATCAAAAACTTATCATAAATCTCGTCATCATCCTACATCTAACCCCTGATCAATATGTCCTAGGATGTGTCCTTCCTATGATGGAAATCACTATCAGAAATCAACTTAGCTATATTTCACTTAGGAAGAGATATAGATAACACTATTTGTTTGTCTTTGATCATTTCTTCTGATTTGTTGTGCTTGTGGGTATTCTTGTAAAATAATCATGACACATACTTGCTTAGTTGTGTGTAGGGGGGTTGTTTAGAGTGCATTGTTGACTATTGCATATGCTTTGGTCTAGTGTATTGTAAGCTTCTAAACTACATTCCAACAAGGTTTTTGTATGTCAAGGTGTGAACAAAAACTATTGCACTATTTGCAGAGTTAAAATTCATTGCACTATATACAACACTGTCTCGGTTATCAATACCCTAATGCATTGTGTTTATGTGTTATATAAAACAATAAGGAATGAAAAAAAATCCCAATCCCAAGATATGAGAGAATCATCATCATGCATTTTTCATCACCATATCTAATAAAGTCTCGGTAGATCATAGAATTGTTGGATATTTTAAGGAAACATCAAAATCAATGGTCAATCATCTACTTTCTTCTATCTTCTCTCTGTGCTAACCTAGTATCATGACTGCCACAAAAAAAATCATCAATGAGTACATCTTGCATCCATTAATCATCAACATGCATACATCTTATTATGATAGCATATCATAAATCATACATCTTTCATCATCATCATCATTTAAGTTGTGATTAATAATATAGATTTTTTATTCTAAGCATCTTAAATCATTGCACACACATCATAAACATGAATCACATTATCATATCATAAACATGAACATCTACATTTTCTATCCATACATCCACATGCATACATCATCTCATCATTTAACTGTATAGGAAAATACAAAAAAAGATATGCATCCATATCATTTGCATAAGCATAAAATTTTCATATCATATCATCCATCCCATAACATTTCATAAAAAGATACTAAAAAATAAATTCATCCATACATTCATAAGCATGAAATAAAAGAACAAATCATATTGAATCTACATCATATCATATATATATCAAAAACTCACTATCATGGTACAATATATGATTCAATGTATGTATATATATCAAAAATATAATATCCATGAGTCTATAAAAAAGGAGCCTATGAATGTGTATCTTTGTTAAGAAATCAACCCAAAATTCAGAATTGCCACCTGATTTCTTGAGTGGGTAGGGAACAAACTTTTTCCTTCCACTAGGGTATCTAAAATCATGTTTTTATTTATTTATTTCAGCAGCAGTGTAATCCAAAGGATGTCAATCTTTAAACCAATGTAATAGGTACCTCACTTTAAAGAGGGGAAAAATGTAGACAATTAAAAATGTCTTGAATGATATCATACACTTGAATCAGGTATACTAACAATATTTCCTCTTGAAACCCATACTCTTTTATTTTAATTTATTAAATTATCCTAGCTAATTAATTAATGGTGTATCTAGGGAAAATGGTTAAAGCATACATGATATTAAAATGTTGAGACCACAAAGAAAATATCATAAAATAAAACCCCAATACATCAACAAAATTGTGAGAACGAAATGCATAAAGAAAGAAATAGAAATGTGAACCCTCGTGATGTGCTTCTCTCACTCCATTTTGTTGTCCTTCTTATTCCTTCACTAGAATTAATGTGTAGCTCTCAAATGTGATCAAATGCACTAAATATTGAAAGAAATTTGATGAAATGATTGCAAGGAAATTGAAGATGTGGTCCCTGTAAATTGAGAAATAAGTCCTCAATTTATAAAATTTGGAAAGATAATTGAATGGACAAGATTGAATGTGAGGATAAGTTAGAAGGGAAACTTGTATTTAAAAGTGGAGGAAAAAATGAGTTAATTGAAAATAAATAAATAAATAATTTATTTTCATCAAAATATACTTTTTTGAAAGTGGAGGAATGAAAGAGTGAAGGATGAGTTAAATTGAGAAAGAGAAGAGTTACTTGAAAATAAATAACCTGGAAACTATTTATTTTCAACTAAAATTTTCCATTTCAAAAGCAGGGAGTGCATTTGGAATATAAGAGTCATGAGTGGAAAGGGGGAAGAGTTAAGTGAGATAGAAATTAGGAAATGGAAGAGATAAATGGGAATGAAAATTGGAAAGTGGAAGAGAAAAGCAGAAGTGAAGTGAGAGAAAGTGGGAGAGATAAGTGGGAATGAAATCTATGTGAGGATAATTAAAGATTTTTGATGCAAGAGCATCCAGTGGTGTAAGGGCAATCCTACATCACCCAAAAATATATTTACTTTCATTTTGAGTTTTGTATATGTTTTTGCATTTCTGGATACCCTTTTCGTCGAAGAAGAATTCCCAACTTTTAGAACTGCTTTTCTGCTTTTTTTGCTCAACTGCTATTTTTCGCAGGTATGATTTTGAAGGTGTGAGGAGACAAAAATTTAAGGGAAGCTTTAAGATAGAATAATAAACACTTTGGTGAAAGAATCAGGCGAAGATCATTCCCAGTTCAAAAGTTATTCAAGTTTCAGTTTCTGCTTTTTGCCCTACAAAATCTTTGGAGCTAATTTTGAGGGACTTAAAGGCTCCGAATGAGCTTGAAAATTGGCAGAAAATGAAATTGGTTAGCCTTTAGGCCCCACTTTCTGACACTTCATTTTCGCAAGAACTTTCCGAAAAGGTATTATCATTGAAGATCCCACAGTTAGATCTTGAGTTAGGGCTTCTGAAAGTTTGTGCATAATTAGAATGTTGTTTTTGGCTCCAAATGGAGAATGGGGCTATTTATGGGGTAGTTTCTAATTTTTGTGGGTAGTTTTTTTGGAAAGAAGATCACATGTTGCAAATAGGGGAATTTCTATAATTTCTTTTCTGTAATTTGCATGTATTGCAGAACTCGAGGATTGGAGATCCTCTACATGTAAGAATTTCACACTTTGAAAATAATAAGATTTGTTAGTTTTTTTCTATGTGATTTTCTGTGTCTCGGGTTGCACCCTTATCAAGTGGTATCAGAGCGGGTTTTCTTGAGCATGTGGATAGATCACCGATTGTGAGGCAGTTCGCACTAGGACTATGGTTGTGGGTTCAAGATGCCTCCAAGAGTGGCATGTGGTAGGCGAGGTGGTGCCAGAAATGCTAGTGGAAGAGATCCATTAGCGGCTAACGGTTTCAGAACCCTTCAGAGACAAATTAATGCATTACAAAGAGAGTTAAGAAGAGGGATAAACCCGAAAAGGGGAGAAGAAAGTGAGGATGAAGAAGAGGTAGAAGATTCAGATGTAGAAGAGGAAGAAGAAGCTATTGATCAAGATCAAATGCAGCTGATAAGGGCCATTTCGAAGATCAGAAAAAGACCTAGAGTAGAAGTTCTTAGTTTTTCCAGTAGTCTGAACCTGGAAGAGTTGATTGATTGGATCAATGAGTTGGAAGAGTATTTCGAGTATGAAGAAGTAGAGGATGAGGAAGATTTGGGCAAGGACCCAGAAGGGGTGTTTTTAGAGGAACTTGTTTCCAATGTGGTGAAGAAGGGCATCGAGCCTATGAATGTCCACAATACCAAGGAAGGACAGACAAAAGGCTAGAAGGTCATGCAAGGGTTGCGCATATAGATGAGGAGGCTCAATCTGAGCATTCAGATGATGCTGAAAGGGGAGAAGCCCTAATGGTTAGAAGAACCTTGGTGACTGAAGAGAAGGAGCCAGAACAGAGGAAGAATTTGTTTCGCACAAGGTGCAAGTGTGAAGACAAATGTTGTGATGTCATTATTGATGGTGGGAGCACTGATAATATAGTGTCAGAAGAAATGGTTACAAAGTTGAATTTGAAGAGGGAAAGGCATCCACATCCATATCGGATTGCCTGGTTGTAGAAAGACCACAAAGTTCTAGTCAATGAGCAGTGCCTGGTGAAGTTCAAGATGGGAAGCTATCGTGATGAGGTAATCTGTGATATCATACCCATGGATGCATGTCACATGTTGTTGGGGAGGTCGTGGCAGTTTGACAGGCGAGTTGTACATGATGGCCATGCAAACATTTATTCCCTGATGAAGGCTGGAGTCCACCATAAGAAACCCCTAAAAAAGGCCGAAGAAAAGGTATGCAGTAGTGCTAGAATTTGTTATGTTGATGGAAGGAAATTTTTATAAGGCATGAAACATGAGCGTGTGTGTTATGCATTGATTCCTAAAATGGATAAGGAGGGTAGTGAGAAGGTTCCAGTAGAAGTTTCTGGGTTATTGAATGAGTTTCAAGATATTGTTTTTGATAATATACCTGAGGGTTTACCACCAATGAGGAAGATCAGTCATCAGATTGACTTGATCCCAGGAGCCAGTTTGCTGAATAAGGCAGCTCATAGAATGACTCCTATAGAAAATGAGGAGTTAAACAGACAAGTTGAGGAGTTGTTGAGAAAGGGTTTGATTCGAGAGAGTTTGAATCCATGTGCAGTACCTGCAGTACTAGCACCAAAGAAGGATGGGGAGTGGAGGATGTGTATAGACTCTCGGGCCATAAACAAGATAAGAATCAAGTATAGATTTCCCCTGCCAAGAATGGATGATCTGATGGACTATTTGAGTGGAGCTCAGTACTTCACAAAGATTGATTTGAGCAGTGGATATCACCAGATCCAGATTTGAGAGGGAAATGAATGGAAGACTGCCTTCAAGACTAAAGAGGACCTATACGAGTGGTTAGTCATGCCTTTTGGGCTAACCAATGCACCGAGCACATTCATGCGGCTCATGAATGAGGTACTGAAAGATTTCCTAGGAAGCTTTGTTATTGTGTATTTAGATGATATTTTGATATTCAGTAAGTCACTAGATGAGCATATAATGCATATTGGTAGAGTCTTTGAGAAGTTAAGAGATGAGAAATTGCTGATTAATCTGAAGAAGTGTAGTTTTGTGAAGAAGGAGTTAATGTACTTGGGGTTTGTTGTCTCGACAGAAGGTCGCAAGATGGACCCAGAGAAGGTGAAGGCTATTCTGGAATGGCCTACCCCAAGAACTGCTACTGAGGTGAGATCTTTCCATGGTTTGGCAAGTTTTTATAGAAATTTTATTAGAAACTTCAGTAGTATTTGTGCACCCCTAACTGAAACGATGAGAGGGGATAGAAAAGAGTTCAAGTGGAGCACTGGAGCAGCAAAGAGTTTTGATCTATTCACGCAGAAGGTGACAGAACAACCTGTTTTGGCTCTCCCAGATTTCAATAAGGTATTTCAGGTGGATTGTGATGCCAGTGGTTGTGCTATTGGAGCAGTGTTAAGCCAAGAAGGTAAGCCCATTGCCTATTTCAGTGAAAAGTTAAATGATGCAAAGAGAAAGTACTCTGTATATGATCAGGAATTTTATGCAATAGTTCAAGCATTAAAGAAATAGAGGCATTATTTGTTGCCAAAGGAATTTGTTATGTATACTGATCATCAAGCATTGCAGTACCTGAGTAGTCAGGGAAAATTAAATCAGAGGCATATGAAATGGGTCGAATTTTTGCAAAGTTATACATTTGTTTTAAAACATAGGAGTGGGAAGTCAAATAGGGTTGTAGATGCCCTGAGTAGGAGGCATACATTGTTGATAGAAATTCAGATTGAGGTGGTTGGGTTTAGTGAACTCAAGACATTGTATCCGAATGATCCTGATTTTGCAGAGCCTTGGAAAGCTTGCAAGGAACCTATTACAGTTGACAGGACAAAGTGGCTGGATTTCATAATTCAAGAAGGCATGATGTTTAAGGGAAGTCAATTGTGTATTCCAAGGAGTTCCATGAGGGAGAACTTGATAAAAGAGAAACACAGTGGAGGAATGGCTAGACATTTTGGTCGAGATAAGACCATTTCCATTATCAATGAGCATTATTATTGGCCTCAGTTGTCACAAGATGTGAAGAAGTTTGTGCAAAGTTACAGGGTATGTCAAATGGCTAAAGGAGTGAGTTAGAATACAGGGTTGTATCAACCCTTACCTGTACCAGAGAGGCCATGGGAGGATATAAGTATGGACTTTGTTCTTGGTTTGCCAAGGACATAGAGAGGGAATGATTCAATATTTGTGGTAGTTGATAGGTTTTCGAAGATGGCACATTTCATCCCATGCCAGAAGACCCATGATGCAGTCCACATTGCTGACTTGTTCTTCAGAGAGGTGGTGAGGCTACATGGTTTGCCAAAGAGTATAGTCTTAGATCGTGACACAAAATCTATTGGATACTTTTGGAGGACCTTGTGGAAGAAGTTGAAAACAGAGTTGAAGTTTAGTTCTGCACACCATCCCCAGACTGATGGGCAGACTGAAGTTGTGAACAAGAGTTTGGGTAACCTACTGAGATGCTTGGTAGGAGATAAACCAAAGGGATGGGACTTGATCTTACCCCAGGCAGAATTTGCTTACAACAATTCTATCAATAGAAGCAATGGTAGATCACCATTCCAGATTGTGTATGGAAGTAGTCCTAGGACTACTCCAGAATTGAGAAAGATGGACCAAGAGAAGAAGACAAGTGCTGAAGCTGAAGACTTTGCAGAACAAATCAAGAATATGCATGAGAAGGTAAAAGAACACATTAACAAGATGAATATGCAGTATAAGGCTAAGGCAGATCAAAAGAGGAGGTATAAGGAGTTTCAGATTGGTGATGAAGTGATGGTCCACTTGAGGAAAGAAAGGTTTCCAGTAGGAACCTATAACAAATTGAAGATGAAGAAGTTTTGTCCTTGTAAAATTTTGAAGAGGCATGATTCAGGGAATACATATGAGGTAGAGTTGCTAGATGGATTCAACATTTCCCCTGTATTCAACATCGTAGATTTGACAGAATATCATGAGGGTGGCACAGAGGAAGTACCAGCAATGGAACAGTGTGGTATTCCAGCACCTACTTCAGAAAAGGAGGAGATCAAAGAAATCTTGGATAGTCATGTGGGAAGGAGTACTAGAAACAGGCAGTATGAAGAATATTTGGTGAAATGGAGAGGAAGGCCTGTGGAAGATTCATCTTGGTTGTCTAAGGTAGAGGTTGATCGTTTGGGTTTTCCTCAACCATCTGAGAAGTGATAGGGTCACTTTTCAAATTACCCTAGGTGTCTGATGCAGGAGCATCCAGTGGTGTAAGGGCAATCCTACATCACCCAAAAATATATTTACTTTCATTTTGAGTTTTGTATATGTTTTTGCATTTCTAGATACCCTTTCCGTCGAAGAAGAATTCCCAACTTTCAGAATTGCTTTTTTGTTTTTTCTGCTCGACTGCTATTTTTAGCAGGTATGATTTTGAAGGTGTGAGGAGACAAAAATTTAAAGGAAGCTTCACGATAGAATAATAAACACTTTGGTGAAAGAATCGGGTGAAGATCATTCCCGGTTCAAAAGTTATTCAAGTTTTAGTTTCTGCTTTTTGCCCTACAAAATATTTGGAGCTAATTTTGAGGGACTTAAAGGCTCCAAATGGGCCTGAAAATTGGCAGAAAATAAAAGTGGTTAGCCTTTAGGCCCCACTTTTTTGCACTTCATTTTCACAAGACCTTTCCGAAAAGGTATTATCATTGAAGATCCGATGGTTAGATCTTGAGTTAGGGCTTCTAAAAGTTTCTGCATAATTAGAATGTTGTTTTTGGCTCCAAACGGAGAATGGGGCTATTTATGGGATAGTTTTTGATTTTTGTGGGTAGTTCTTTTGGAAAGAAGATCGCATGTTTCGAATAGGGGAATTTCTGTAATTTCTTTTCTATAATTTGCATGTATTGTAGAACTCGAGGATTGGAGATCCTCTGCTTGTAAGAATTTCATACTTTGAAAATAATAAGATTTGTTAGTTTTTTCTGTGTGATTTTCTGTGTCTCGGGTTGCACCCTCATCAATTTTATAATTAAATAAGATGAATTATCCTTACCTTTCAAAATTATCAAGTTAGAAGGATTAATTAGGGATTAAATAATTAAAGAATTATTTAATCTAAGAGGAATAGTTAGGAAGAAATAGTGATGAACATTAATTAAATAATGAAAATTATTTAATTAATGGTTTAGAAGACTAATAATTAAATAATTATTTAATTATTTAATTATAGGAATTAGAAGAAGAATATTAGCACTAATTAAATAATAAATTATTTAGTTAGTTTTAGACAAAAAATTAGTGAAAAGTATCGTTGGAGACCTAGGACAATTTTTTCAGTGTCCACAGTTTTCCCCTCTTTGAGACTATTGGTTGTTTTTACTATAACTAGGTTTATCTTCTAATCTACCTATGGAATTTCCAATTCCAATCAAGGGAAGCTCAAAGGACTTGGACCAACTGATGAGGATTTGAAAGACCTCCTACACTTTGGGATCTGCAAGACCGAGGAGGGTGATCCCTTAATGTGTTTACAATCTCTGTACCAAAATTATAAACACCATTAACTATAACAGATAATCTCACTCAATAGCTCAACATATCAGGATAAAATGGAAAATAATTGGTTGTTCATTAGTAATATCAACCATTTGGAGCATGAGATAATTACAACAAAACTACATAGTGAAAGATAATCATTAATTTTTAATTTGTAGCAAGCTCTAGGTGAACTCAAACAAACACTAAATCACAAAGCACAAATGTAGCTCTGATCAGTGCCTTAATTCCATTGGAGGAGTCAAATTCACAAATACCTAATGGTTTATAGCAGATTCAACACATAGCATATAACATCTCTTATTATATTGCCTTACAATAACACCAATATCTACCTTGGCTCAATACTAATTACCAAATCATTGTACAAGACATATCAACCTACAATCTCATTTAAGAATTTTTATTAACTCCTTGAAATAAAGCTAAAACAAGAATTGCACACACCACAATAGTGAGATGAATAAAATAACCCTTGATCACTTCATTAAAAATTTGAATACACTTGTGCATAAGAGATACATGAGCTTGGATTTATTAGTTTAACTCAAATGCCAATACTATTATGAAACACTAAATCTCCATGAATTTAAATCCTACAATAAAAAGACTCGGAATCAAATTTTCATTTTCTCTATCACTACAAATTTTACAATTTTCTATGTAGCTTCACCCCAGATTTCTGACTTGCTAACTCCTTACAATGAGAGAAGAAAAGAATATGTAGAGGAAAAGAAAGTTCCAGAAGAAACCCAAAAACCAATCTCTTGATGACATCTGGAAAATTCTTTCCCGTTGATCAGTACTCTGCAAAGAATCTTCTCCTCTCCCTACAACAAACCTATTCTATTTCTAAAACAACATTTTCCAAAGTTGTTTTTCAACTGAAAAATTCCCAAGCGAGAATATTCTCCACTCTTTACCTTGCTACTAGAAAATTCCTCTACCTTGTTTTCTCATGAAAACATTTTATCTTTGCTCCTTATTTGCTGCACATGATATTTTTCCTTTATTCCCAACAAAGAAAAGTCCAAGTGAATACTTTACTCACTTTCTCAAATTACCCCCTCTTGCATCTCATGTGGCACCTTAATATTCCACTTAAAAATTAAATTTTTTAACCTCATAGTTGAAATATTTCACCCTCCACCAAGCAATAGTTTAGAGTTCATGATAAACTCACCTTGCCTCTGCTTATTCCTGTGAATTCTAATTTCACCTGAGTTTTACAAAATATTTACCTATGCACATGGAAATGCTTAAGCTCTATTAGGAATTTAAATATTTAATCCACCCCCACAATAGAAGCATTTGGATTTTTATCAGGCCTCTTTTAATTTTGATGTGGGCCTCCAAAACCACAATACCCACATTTACCTCTTATACCACCATTTAAATGGTAAACTGCAAAAAAATTATGAAATCACTATATTGGTGAATAATTATCCAACCCATACCTTTTCTCACCATTTAAAATAAAACTTTGTTCAGGTATTGTTTTCACCCACCATATTTAAAAATACTTGCCCCTAATATGTTATTTCACTTTTACACAAGTGAAAAATCCTCACTCAGAAAACCATGTCGAGCAAAATAATTTTTTTACCTCATTGGGCCCATCCCTCACTCAACATCTGCACACTACATTCAAATTTAAATGGTTTTTTATAAGAAAATAAATCAAATGAGTCCCCCCATGTATTAAAAATATTTATCCCGCTTGTAAGACTCTTACTCTGAGATCACTCGGGCCCACCACTCATTCCCCTCGCCATCACAATCACTAAATCATGCGCACTTATGGATTGTGATATGACGGGAAATGGTTTGGATCAAGCTGCACTCCACACTCCACATTCCATATTGATCATTGATCTCATCTTGCCTCCTCTGTTTGTGTTATTCCCTAATTTTATTTCACGTATTTGCATTTCTACAACCATGGCGGCTAGACAATCTCTCAGTGCAGCCTCTGTCTCCTCCTTTTAGAACATTTCCCTTTCCTTCAATATAAGGATCAACCCCTCTCACATGGTGATGGTGCAAAACAATAATTTCCACAAACAATTTTGATACATTTTCATCTCATGCACAGGTTCTAGTTGAGCAAGATGTCTCTTGTAGCAACATCTCATTCCTTTATAAAAGTTGGTTCTGCCATACTAAACTTGGCCTCCAACTCCTTGGTAATGAAGGGAGAAAAATAAAAAGAAACTACCCCTATTGTATGGGCTCATGCCCATAGGGATGAGATCCACTGCTCCTTTGTAAACTTGAGCCACTGAATGTCTGCTTCAAACCCTACTTTCAAATAACTTAATGCATAGTCACAATGGGTTCATATTACTTATGCGCAACGTAAGAATATGTTGGTTTTACCCATGCACTTGGTACCATGAGACCATACATATTTAGGAATTTTCAAACAGTTCACACACTATCTCCAGGCCACTTTCCATCGACCTATAGCACCTGCTCTTAAATTGATGGCATTTAGTGAGATCACACTAATCTGGGTATTTTTATTTCAACAATTTAATCTAAGTTTTTTCGAGCCTTCACCATTTTTTGATCTCTAGTCTCCAAAGTTTGTTCAACAAAAAAATTTGGTGCATGCTCTATTTTCTTGGTGCATTCAAAACACGTGCTAGGAATCTGAGAGAGTGCCTCCCATATGTGGCCCTTTGGATTCCTCTTCAACAAATTTGTTTCATTCCTGAGCCAGGTGCGACATTTTGCAATGGAAAATTTTGATAAATTATATTTAATCGATGTTCTCCATCCTTCGTGTGCATTTTAATATCTAGCATAGAGGGTCGAAAGTAGGATTACCACAAACAATTTTGATATAGTCATCCTACTGGTACAAACTACCTATTGTGAACCAAAAATTTCCCTATATCATTTTTTCCAAACTACTTTCCAATGTGGCCAAGATGTTTTTCCTTGTTCTATCATTTGAGCCCCTACTCCATGCTATCTCCTTAAAGTTGTGCCCCTGCTCATGATAGATATGTCTTTCTTTAAACAATTTTAATTCACTTTCTTTGCAACAAACCTACCAGGCACAAGTTGGTGTTATAGAGACAAGAAAACCCTCCACCCTCAAACAAACTTCAAAAGAAATGACTGGATTGTGGGGAAGCTTCGATCACAGCCTTTCAGGCTCATGCAATCTAAATGAAAAGTCAAAGCAAATACTCATCCCTCATAATGCTTTGCAGAAACTAGTTCTACTTCATGACTAGAACTCAATGCCTTGTATCTACTTTACAGGGCTTAATCTATTTAGAAAATAAAATATTCCACTCCATTCAATTTCTTGTTTGATATAACGTCTTCTATTTGAGAGGTGGTTTCAACTAGTGGTTGTCATGTGCTCTCATTACTCTGGATTTTACTTTACCCATATAAGCCTTCACATTCAATTCAATGATGCAAATACTTATAAAATATATGAGCTTGCATCCATTTTAACTGCATCACATATTATCCCCAAGCCTACATAATAAAGGAACCTGACAATTTCAACCTGCATTTACTTCTTAATACCATGTGTAACTGTTTAAACAACTTTCCAAAATTGAAAGTGTTATGACTTTGTTCCATGGGACCT
This sequence comes from Sequoiadendron giganteum, assembly GCA_007115665.2. Lineage (NCBI taxonomy): Eukaryota > Viridiplantae > Streptophyta > Pinopsida > Cupressales > Cupressaceae > Sequoiadendron > Sequoiadendron giganteum. The sequence continues at coordinate 465,953,631 of CM021104.1, read as the reverse complement.
AAAATGAAACCATATCACCTTTCTCTCTATTCCAACCTTCCCATTTACTTGCATACGTTTTCTTTACTACAAGAAAATTTTGAAGTATTTTTCCATCTCTTAGAGGCATTTTATCAATTGCAATTTCATAATTGTGCAAAGCAAGTCAGGTCCCCATGTGGGCCCTGGCTAAAAAGAAAATCATTTTCAAACAAATTTTCTTCTTGAATTGATCTAAGGCATCTTTTGGATGCAATTGAAATGAAAAGAAGAACTGGGTTGCCACCAAAATCACTTTCAGGCACTTTTGTAGAATATTGAATACTGGCCATGTGAGCTCTGGAATCATCTCTAAAAATTGGGCGAACGACCTCTTGAGGTTATAAAAACTTACAAGAATTTAGATGTTGGTCTAGAGAATGCAATGCAACAAATGGATCAAAAAAATGTATCACGAGGTGGAAAATATTGATCCAAAAAGTTGTTTAGCTGAACTTTTCTGAAACTGCACATGTTTTGAACCAATTAAAACTCACTCAACTGCTGATTTGAAAAAATAAAGAATCAACTCTTGGCAAGCTGCCATCAAACACATAAGTTTATTTAGGTACCCTGAGCATGTGTGCAAAACGAATTCACTTGAACCATGACTGATCAAAATTTATTCAAGGTAAAAAATGACCATTCAAAAAGGTTTTTGAAAAATGCAGTTGTAGAACAGGGGAAAATTTATTTGGTTTTGACTTGTTAAAAACAACAAATCAGATCATGAGGCTCTGAAAACTGACACCCGAGATCATTTAGCTATGGAGAAAATAAAACAACACTCATTTTGACATGAAAGTCAACTGGTTGCAAAATCCAAGCTCAAATAGAAGGCTACCTTGCAAAATTGACAGTCTGCAAACAACAAAAAAGTGCAAAATCCCTCCAACTTCATCTTTTGAAACCTTGAGAAAACTTATAATGAGAAGCTGAAAATTGACACACACATTCACATATGTCAATTGAATATGTCTACAAATGGGTTTTTCTTGATAATCATCTAGCTCCAAATCCCGACCCTCCAAAGTGGGTCACTGAAACTAATTCATTAGGTGCACTTCTAAAAGTGCAGAATCAATTTTTTGAAATGGGCATCCCAAATTTGCAAAATGTGTGAGTTCCATTAGTGGCTCCATCTGGGGATGTATGCCTCCCGTGGGCATAGCAAGATTCTAGATCTCTGGGGAGTAGACCAAATTTTGAGTCCATTGGGTGTCCCTAAACTACTCCTTTATTCATTCTTCTTTTCAACTTCATTTGGTGACCCCAGGCCACCAAATGAAAAATGCGAATCAATATTTACCTTTATCAAACACAATTTTGTAGAAAGAACTGATCTCCCTCAACTCATACTTGCACTTATCAAACCACAACAACATGAAAAACTACACCTTTGCAAACACAAGTGTCAGACTATCATTGGGCAAGTATAAAGTTTCTCTCGATTCAACTTCATTATATGGCAACCAAATCAAATAAATAACACCACTATCACTTTCTTTGTTTTTTGATTTCATATCAAGTGACATGATTTGAAAATATTGATCAAGACCATGTGAAAGAATAGTTTGATCACAACTATCTTCATGATTAAACATGTTTGTACCTCCTAACAGGCAATCATTCACAACATTATCAACATGTTCACTATCACTATGCATCTGAAGGTCATGCATACTTTCAAGATTTTGATTATCATGTGGCAACAACTAATCATTTTCATCATTTGAATCATTCTCAAGCTAAGAACAACTTGCTTCAATATCTTTCACATTGCCACACTTCATGAAAACTCCTTCTAGCTGACAAAAATAGCACTCACACTCTTCTATATGGATAGAACTATTTTTCCCAATTTAATCATTAGTTTTCATGTCAAAATTTAAACCATCATAAGAGCTTACCAGAAGATATGTCTCATCATGCAAACTATCTTCAAGTGTATGTAAAGAGATACACTTATGCATTAGCACACTTTGTAACTGCCCTTCATCATGCTGGTATTGAGATTCATCAGAGATTTTTCACTCATCATCATCTGTAGTTATATTGTCATCTTTTGAACATAACATATCATCATCTTCAGAAATAAAAGACGGATCATCCACATAATGCGACACTAGATCAATAATGACATCTTGGTCACCACTAACATTCTCTATACAAACTGATGCAACATTCAATTCATCCGAGTTCTCAACAAAGAGTGGATTATCTCTACACCAATAAGGATCATCATTAATACTAACCGATGAAAAGGGAAACTCATCAAATAAGGGGTTTTTCCAAATATTAATTATTGATGCAAACATCTTTGTCCCCTCCACATAATATTTTGAATTTCCCATAGGATCACTCATTCTTTTATCCTTTGAACACAAGGTATCAACACTTTCAATTTCACAAGATTGCTTAGCAACAAGAAATTCTAGTTCAGAGGCATAATCTGATTTCTCATTTAAATCAACATCTATATTCATATTCAAAGGCTCATGGCTAGGCTCATTCAAGTCAAAAAATAAATAATTGTGCAATATCTGCATTGAAAACTTTAATGCCTGACTCATTAGTCATGCAATCCTCTTGGTTATCAATTGCTTCAAACTCATGAAAACAAATTTCTGAATTTGCAACAGCATCCTCACTGTCATATTCATCATACATTGCATCACTACCATCAAGTGGCTTCTTATCTTCATCCTCATTATCATTTTCATGTTCAACTGGTTCATCATTGGAAATAAAATCAGAAACATATGCATTACACCATGCATCATGAAGGTCATCATCACTGTCAAAGTCAATAGGGGCTGCACACAACAACTGAGAGTTGTCCTCATGTGCACATTCCTGATATTTTGTGGTCAATAAATCTGAATTTTTTTCACAACTTAGTAGGTCACTGCTCAGATCTATCCTTTCACCCACTTTCTCTTCCTGACCGTCACTTGAATTAAAAGCACTGTCAAATTGAAAATTAGGGTATCCTAGATTTTCTCCGTCATCAAACTCTGAAAACTCATTTGGTTGATCATATATAGGAACCCCCCAATCATATGAGAATAAATTGCTGAAAAAATTGTCACATACATGGTCACCATCCATCATAGAACACAAACTATTTACTTGTTCATTCTTACTCACTTTTGAGCTATCATAACAACAATCCACATCTCTTTGTACTTCAACATTAGACTGGGTGTCTTCACTAAGCCTATCATTTGCATCCTCCTGAGGGTATACATAAAAATATTCTTTATCAAACTGAAAACCATAAATGGTCTCCTAATTGTAGTTGCTTGTGGCTTGTCTTTCAAACTAGATTTCATCACATACTTCTTCATTTGTAGCTGATAAACTGATGTTCTCGAGATAGTTCCCTAAATCAGAAAACTTCTTTGTTTCATCATAGAGACTTGCATCAAGACTACATTCCTCATATGTAGAATACACATAATCAATTGTATCATCACCTTGTTGATCACTTTTCTCTTCTTCAAAGAGTGAATCCAACTGAAATTTCTTATCATGTTCTTGGCTTGGAAGACTCGACTATTGATTTGCATTTGGGTATATTTCTTTTGTGAGTTTTTCAAAGACAAATTTCTCATCACTTGATGATTCACCCTTCTTGTCAACAACCTTCTCAAGTATGCACTTGTCTAAAGACCTCTAATCATTTTCATTTACATAGCTATTGATTTCATCAGAATTTTTACCCATTAATGAAGACAACAAACTTAACACATATTCAGTTCTTTTTTTTTCCAGACCATCTAAAAATGTATAAGCCATCTGCATGCTTAGTATTTTAAACTCTTTTAACAATTCACTAGATCCTTCTTTGTAGGCCTCAAAGTAAATATGAATATAGTCAGGAGTGCTAGGTCTGAAACTTTATGGGATTAGTGAAAGAGAAACATAAAATCTGTGGTTGAAATCAATGCTTGACTCTTCTTTTTTATTTCTAATCTCTTTTAATATTGTGACAAGATCTAGAGGTTCTCTTGCAAATTATTTTCTATAAGAATTCACTAATTTATCCCAACAAGGAAATGACTTCCCAAGAAAACTTAAATACCAATCCCGAGATCGTGCTTCAAGTGATTTGAGAAAGAATCCCATCCACATATCTTGATCTCCAAATGAATGTTTCTCCATGAAGTTGGAAAAACTTTTAACATGTGCATCTCCTTCACAAATATTGTATCCATAAAATCTAGGCATCTTCTCATAGATTTGATTTGGCATACATTTCACTTTGTAATCAACCCATGAGAAATCTAACTAAGAATACAATGGGTCAAATGAATTGAAAAATGGTGCAATGACTTGACAAGTAGACACAGTCTGGGTGTCTCTTGACTGGGCTTGTTAAAAAAACTGGTGTCTTTCATCCATATTTTTAAGCCTTCTTTCAGTTTTATCATTCCATTCAACACTGAACCTAGGCTTATTAATTCTTGGGTTCTTATACTTTGGGATATTAGATTCTTGAAGATCATGATACTTTTTGACAAGTTGAATGAAAGTGTTCATTGGTATTGTTACTTTACCTTGATAATCCACGGATATTACAAATTAAGGCTCACTAATTGTGCATAGTTACAAGCATGATCAAATGAAGGATTACTATGACAATGGCTAACATAAGGACAACCTAAGCTTGAAACATATGATAATACAAATGTATGGAAACCTCTAAAATACACAAATGCATTCTAACCATCCATATAAACAAATATTTGAGCACTAGACAAAACACTTTCAATGAAATTGAAATTACATTAAGAAAATCTAGAAAATGGAAGTGTGCAAATTTAAATTTACCATCCTTTCCCTTTGGTAGTGCTAAATCACCATGTAGGGAAACAATTTTTTTCTAGGAAGTTCAAATATGGTTCTCATACAAGAGTTTCTTGAAAAGAAAGAGTGCAGAGTACCTAGAATTGTTGCAACAACTGCAAATTGTTCTTCTGATTGGAAAATTTTGTAGATCTGGAACCGTATTCACATCTTCATTAGGTTCTTTGGTAGATTCACCACCTCTTTGCAAATGACAAAAATTTGAGCATCTCGAAATTCTTCATAGGTCAATTATTTTTAAAAACCAACATAAGCACTGCAACACCTCCTTATCCAACAATATGAAATCATATGGATTCCTTCCTCAAAATTGTAAGGATACTTCATCACAAGAGCTCGAATATGCTTCATCTCTACTAAAAATCCTTTGGTTCTTTCCTAGTTCTTCTCAAATAATGCACACTGGTGCATATATCTCAGAGTCACCACTCAGAATTTGTGTGGTATTATGAAATAATCATGAAGTATGGACAAATCTAGATAGAAATTACATTGAAAGATGAATTAAAATAGACTCTCTGGAAACACTCATGAGAATTGACTCACTTGACAAGGAGATTGAACTTATCATAACAAGCTCATGACTCTATAAGGCTAAATGATCTTCAACAATGTTCCCCAGCAGAGTCGCCATTTTGTTGGTTGTTTTTACTATAACTAGGTTTATCTTCTAATCTACCTATGGAATTTCCAATTCCAATAAAGGGAAACTCAAAGGACCTAGACCAACTAACAAGGATTTGAAATACGTCCTACACTTTGGGCTCTACAAGACCCGGGAGGGTGATCCATTAATGTGTTTACAATATTTGTACCAAAATTATAAACAAAATTAACTATAACAGATAATCTCACTCAATAGCTCAACAAAATAGGATAAAACTAGAAAGAATTGGTTGTTCATCAGTAATATAAAGCATTTGGAGCATGAGATAATTACAACAAAAATTCATAGTGAAAGATAATCATTAATTTTCAATTTGTAGCAAGCTCCATATGAACACAAACAAACATTGAATCACAAAGCACAAATACAACTCAAATCAGTGCCTTACTTCCATTGGAGGAGTCAAATTCACAAAATACTTAATGGTTTATAGCATATTAAACACATAGCCTATAACATCTCTGATTATGTTGCCTTACAATATCACCAATATGTACCTCAGCTCAATATTACTTACCAAATCCTTGTACATAACATATCAACCTGCAATCTCATTTAAACATTTTAATTAACTCCTTGAATTAAACATAAAACAAGAATTTCACACACCATAATAGTGAGATGAACAAAATAACCCTTGATCACTTCATTAAAAATTTGAATACACTTGCACATAGGAGAGACATGATTTTGGATTTATCAATTTAACTCAAATGCCATTACTGTTATGAAACACTAAATCTCCATGAATTCAAATCCTAAAATAAAAAGACTCATAATAAAATTTGCATTTTCTCTATCACTACAAATTTTACAATTTGTTATGCAGCTTCACCCTAGATTTTTTACTTGCTAACTCCTTACAATGAGAGAAGAAAAGAATATGTAGAGGAGAGGAAAGTTCTAGAAGAAACCCAAAAACCAATCTCTTGATGACATCTAGAAAATTCTTTCCCGTTGATCAGTAATCTACAAAGAATCTTCTCCTCTCCTTGCAAAAAACCTATTATGTTTCCAAAACAGCATTTTCCCAAGTTGTTTTTCAACTGAAAAAATGCCCAAGTGAGAATATTCTCCACTCTTTACCTTGCTGCTGGAAAATGCCTCTACCTTGTTTTCCTATGAAAACATTTTATCTCTACTCTTTATTTTTTGCACATGATATTTTTCCTTCATTCCCAACAAAGAAAAGTCCAAGTGAATAATTTACTCACTTTCTCAAATTACCCCTTCTTGCATCTCATGTGGCACTTTAATATTCCACTTACAAATGAAAAAAAATTAACCTCATAGTTGAAATATTTCACCCTCCACTAGGCAATATTTTAGAGTTCATGATAAACTCACCTTGCCTTTGCTTATTCCTGTGCATTTTAATTTCACTTGAGTTTTACAAAATATTTACCTATGCACATGGAAATTCTTAAGCTCTATTAGTAGTTTAAATATTTAATCCATCCCCACAATAGAAACATTTATATTTTTATCGGGCATCTTTTAATTTTGATGTGGGCCTCCAAAACCACAATACCGACATTTATCTCTTATACCACCATTTAAATGGTAAATGGAAAAAACATTATGAAATCACTATATGGGTGAATAATTATCCAAACCATACCTTTTATCACCATTTAAAATAAAAATTCATTTGAGCATTGTTTTCACCCACCATATTTAAAAATACTTTCCCCTGAAATGTTATTTTAATTTTACACAAGTGAAAAATCCTTACTCAGAAAACCATGTCGAGCAAAATAAAAAATTTACCTCATTGGGCCCATCCCTCACTCAACATATGTGCACTACATTCAAATTTAAATAGTTTTTTATAAGAAAATGAATCAAATGAGGCCTTCCATGTATTAAAAATATTTATCCTGCTTGTAAGACTCTTACTTTGAGATCACTTGGGTCCACCACCCATTCCCCTCACCATCGCAATCACTAAATCATGCACATTTATGGATTGTGGTATGGTGGGAAAATTTTTGGATAAAACTACACTCCACACTCGATATTGGTCGTTGATCTCATCTTGCCTCCTATGTGTGTGTTTTGCCCTAATTTGATTTCATGTATTTGCATTTCTGCAACCATGGTGACTAGACAATCTATCACCGTAGCCTCTATCTCCTCCTTTTAGAACATTTCCATTTCCTTCAATATAAGGCTCTTCCGCTCTTGCAGGGTGATGGTGCAAAATAATAATTTCCACAAAAAAAAATGATACATTTTCATCTCATGTGCAAGCTCTAGTTGAGCAAGATGTTTCCTATAGCAGCATCTCATTCCTCTATAAAATTTGGTTCTGCCATACCAAACTTGGCCTCCAACTCCTTGGCAATGAAGGGAGAAAAATAAAAAAACAACTTCCCTTGTTGTACAGGCTCATGCCCACATGGATGAGATCCACTGCTCCTTTGTAAACTTGAGCCACTGAATGTCTGCTTCAAACACCACTTTTAAATAACTTAATGCATAGTCACAATGGGTGCATATTACTTATACACAAGGTAAGAATATGTTGGGTTTATCCATGCATCTGGCAGTGTGAGACCATAAATATTTAGGCATTGTCAAAAAAATCACACACCATCTCCAAGTCGCTTTCCATCGGCCTCTAGCGCCTATTCTGCAATTGATGGTGTTTGGTGAGATCACATTGATTTGGGTATTTGTATTTGAACAATTTAATCTAAGTGTCATCGAGCCTTCACCATTCTCTGATCTCCAGTCTCCAAAGTATTATCAACAAAAAAATTTGTTGCATGCTCCATTTTCTTGGTGCATTCAAACCACACGCTAGGCATCTGAGAGAGTGCCTCCCATTTGTGGCCCCTAAGATTCCTCTTCAATAGATTTGTTTCAAGCCCGAGCCAGGCACGACATTCTACAATGGAACATTTTGATAAATTACATTTACTCAGTGTTCTCCATCCCTTGCGTGCATTTTCTTATCTAGCATAGAGGGCCAAAATTAGGATTACCACAAAAAAAATTGATACAGTCATCCTGCTGGTACAAACTACCTCTTGCACCCCAAAAATTTACCCATACTGTTTTTTCCAAACTACTTTCCAATGTGGCCAAGATGTGTTGCCTTATTTTATGGTTCGAGCCCCTACTCCATGCTATCTATTTATGGGTGCACCCCTGCTCATGATAGAGATTTCTTTCTTTAAAAAAAAATAATTCACTTTCTCTTCAACAAACCTACCAAGCACAAGTTGGTGTTACAGAGACAAGAAAACCCTCCACCCAAAAAAAAACTTCAAAAGTAACGAATGGATTGTGGGGAAGCTTTGATCACAGCCTTTCAGGCTCATACAATCTAAATGAAAAGTCAAAGCAAATACTCATCCCTCATAATACTTTGCAGAAACTAGTTCTACTTCATGACTAGAACCTAGTGCCTTGTAACTCCTTTACGGGGCTTGATCTATTTAGAAAATAAAATATTCCACTACATTCAATTTTTTTTTTGATATAACGTCTTCTATTTGAGAGGTGGTTTCAATTAGTGGTTGTCTTGTGCTCTCATTACTCTGGATTTTACTTTACCCATAGAAGCCTTCACATTCAATGAGATGATGCCAATACTCATAAAATATATGAGCTTGCATCAATTTTAACTACATCACATATCATCCCCAAGCCTACATAGTAAAGGAACCTAACAATTTCAACCTGCATTTACTTCGTAATACCATGTGTAACTGTTTAAACAACTTAGCAAAACTGAAAGTGTTGTTACTTTGTTCCATGGGAGCTTAAATGAAACCATCCCACCTTTCTCTCTATGCCAACCTTCCCATTTACTTGCATATGTTTTCTTTGCTACAAGAAAATGTTGAACAAGTATTTTTCCATCTCTTAGAGGCATTTTATCAACTGCAATTTCATAATTGTGCAAAGCAAGTCAAGTCCCCATGTGGACCCTGGCTGAAAAAAAAATGTTTCCAAACAAATTTTCTTCTCGAATTGATCTAAGGCATATTTTGGATGCATTTGAAATGAAAAGATGAACTGGGTTGCCACCAAAAATCACTTTCAGCCACTTTTACAAGATATTGAAAATTGGCCATGTGAGCTCTAGAATCATCTCTGAAAACTAGGCAAATGACCTCCTGAGGCTATCAAAAATTACAAGAATGTAGAAATTGGTGTAGAGAATGAAGTGCAATAAATGGCTCAGAAAAACCTATCACGAGGTGGAAAATATTAGTCCACAAATTTTCTTAGTTGAACTTTTCTAAAACTGCACAAGTTCTGAACCAATTAAAACTCAGTCAACTACCGATTTGAAAAAATAGCGAATCAACTCCTAGCGAGATTTCATAAAACATATAAGTTAATTTAGGTACCCTGAGCATGTGTGAAAAATTAATTCACTTGAACCATCACTGATCAAAATTTATTCAGGGTCAAAGTTGATCACTCAGAAAGGTTTCTAAAAAATGTAGTTGCAGAACAGGGGAAAATGCATTTGGTTTCGACTTGTTAAAAATAACAAATCAGATCATGAGGCTCTGAAAACTGAAACTCGTGATCATTTAGGTATGAATAAAATAGAACAAGACTTTTTTTGACATGATAGTCAACTGGTTGCGAAATCCAAGCTCAAATAGGAGGCTACCTTGCAAAACTGGCAATCTACAAACAACAAAAAATTGCAAAAACCCTCCAGCTCCACCTTTTGAAACCCTGAAAAAACTTATCACGGCAAGCTGAAATTTGACACACGCATTCATATATTTCAATTGAATATGTCTACAAATGGGTTTTTCTTGATAATCATCTAGCTTCAAATCACGACCCTCTAAAGTGGGTAACTCAAACTGATTCATCAGGTGCACTTATGAAAGTGTAGAAGATTTTTTTTTGAAATGGGCATTTCAAATTTGCAAAATTTGAGAGTGCCATCAAATAAAATACAATTTTGAGTGTTGTTCAAAGAAAAATTAAAATATCATGCCCTAGTAGATCGAGAGATTGTTTGTATGTTAAAGGCATGAATGATCTCTCGAAATAAGAATGTTAGAGAAATATGAAACTTGATGAAAGAGATGAATGGTTAGTAAGGAGTGAAGAATTATGGTTGATGTCTGATCGATTGATTGATAGATTGACCAAGTGATGATTGATTGATTGATTGATTGATTGAATGATTGATAGACTAATAAATTGATTGATTGGATTGAAGAAGTGTTAGTAAATAAACAATAATTAGATGTAGAATAATTAGTAGCGATGAAACCCTTTCTTTCATAAGAGCACTTTATTTTAAAGAGCCATATTTTATTTTGCAAATTGGATGCAATGCACCATGGCATAGAAAGCCAAGGTGATGATGCAATCCCTTTTACGTAAAAATTGGTAGTCGTAGACAAGGAATGTTTTCATCCATCCTAAAGCATTATATGTATTTACCCAAAAACTACATAAGAACATCCCACAAAAAAAAAAAAAAAAAGTACCATGAACCATCCTGACCATTCTAGTCATTTAGGGACAACCTTGAACTGCATAGGAACATGACCAAAATAAAAGTCAATGAAAAATAAGACTCACTAGACCAAGCAAGTCAACAATCATTTTGATCTTGCTGTCATAAGTGATAGCCAAAATGTGATAAGATAATGATGGTGATAATGATAATGATAGTGATGTTTGATCACAGAAATGAAGCAACTCATTCAAGACATATATCATCTAAGTATGCACCAACATGTATGAGGCAAATGACAAATGATAACTAACTGATATTATTAATTGATCGATATGACTAGTTTGATCGGTTTGATTGCTAACATGACTGGATAGATTGTATGTTAATGTGTGATTTCATGAAAATCCTTATTTCAATTGTTCTTGGTTTGTTGTCTATTTTGATGTCTATGATTTGCAAAGGCCAATTTATTACAAGGATTTTTTTCAAATGTTTTTCAATTTTTAGGGTTTTTGAGAAATATTTAATTTTTTTTTGTCTTTTCTACAAGATATTTTATGAATGTTTTTGGTCTTTTTTGCAAGATTTTTTATGATGTTTTTGGTCTTTGTTTTTCAGGACTTCTTATGATTTTTTTTTTTAGGACATTATTTATTTTTTAGGCATTTTTGAATTTTTGATTTTTTTGTCTTTTTTGAATGTTTTGATTTTTTTGGATTTTGGAAATATTTGATTTTTTTGTGTTTTTAGAGAAATATTTTGATATCAAGAAGTGTGGATTATGTTATGAATGAAGATTGACTATAACGATCATGAAAAATGCATGTGAATGATGCCTACACATAAGAATCCAAGGACAACCATGATCTTGCTCCTAGTCAGGCTGAAAAACCAATTGATAGGTGATGATGATGATGACAACATTGTTCGACATGGGATGGACACATCCCGAAACAACATGAGGATGATGATAATGTGACTAAAGGATCAAGGTTTGTAGAAAGGATAGAAATGGATTCAAGGAGTTTTTTGGATGATTCTCTAGGATGAATATAAATATTGTATGAATTGGGCTTATTATATTTGGAATGAATTATTTAAGACTACATGGGATGATGGAAAATACTTAGACCATTGACAAGGGAAAACTAAGATAGGCGATAGGTATAAAAGGATGATGGGTAGCTTTGGTGAAAGATAGGTGAAATGAGGATTATTGGTTGGAATAATTATCATTTGGTCTCCAAGGACTATGTTGCAAAAGAATAATTTTTTTTCTCCAAGGTATGGGTTTGGATAATTCTATGAAGCAAATGACATGATATTTCATCAATAGTGTATGACCAAAGGATAGATATGTCAAGAGTTATCCCCAAAGCATGATTTATGTTTGTACCCCATTTCTTATCAAGATCAAGGTAGGTGGGAAAATGGATGGGAATGAAAGGGCTTAGATGGATAGATGGAAATGTCATAAGAAAGGCATGGGAGATGAGACAACTTTCCCCCAAATGCAATGGTCCACATAGATAATTTCTTTTACACATGATGCATGTTTTCCACTTTTTCGTCATGGTACCTATCTTATTGGATGTTGTGGTTGTGTTGCTGATACATGGTTGTCATTGATTTCAACACTATTAGCATTAATATCTTTAAGACTTTACATGTCGAGGATATTGAGAAAATTGTAATAAAATAAGTTGTAGGTTGTCTATGAAGTAATGAAGATCAGTATGATGGAAACTTTAGTATGTTGATGGTAAGAAGTTTCATATCAAAGGGTTTATTTTCAAGTCTATCTAGTTTATCCACTGAAATTTTTACAGGTGTGCATGAAGATTTGAGAAAGTTATGAGTTTTTGTGCTCCAACAATTATTTTGTTACTGAAGTTGCTATTCCTAGAAGAAGATAATGTGATTTTGATAATATGAGTTGTTGCATATGCTCATGTGGTGTTTGTGGATGTTTCTAGATTGTGCTCTATTTTTGTTGCACATTTTCATTGATTATTGTGCTAGTGGTCAATGATTTTCTCTTGCGTGTTCATGTTTTTCATGTTCATGGCCAACAGGGTGATTGTAGCATGTTGTGGATCTTCGAGGAAAAATATTTGAAGGTGTTTTATGTTCGAGGACATTTTTTTGGGTCTCCAATATGTTGTGACTTACCTTGGTAGATTCACATTAATAATCTTTAGTGTTTTGGGCCGATATTTTGTATTCATCTTATTATTTTTTTGAAGTCGACTTGTAGCAATGTAACTCCTTGTTGTGGATATATATAAGCGACTATTTCTTCATTTGAATGAGAGAGTGCATGAGAAAGGAAGTGTATATGTGTGAATAATGTTCTAAATATTTTGAAGGAAGAGAAGAGTGTGAGGAAGAGTGAAGAATCATTCATGTGCTTAACCGGAACTATAATCAGGCATTATCAAATTCTACTTTCTCAATTCAAGATCTTCAGATCGACTTAATCTGAATATTATTGTAAGATAGTGACTCTTCCTTTAGGCAGTAAACCTTTTGTAATTGAGTGGCGAGCTTTAGGTAGTGTTCCTGAATGCATGTGCATTCCCCATTTATTCTTCTTATACTTTTAATAGATTATAAACTTGTGGATTAACCTCCATCATGGTTTTTTTCCCTAATAGGGTCTCCACACAAAAATCTTGGTGTTATGTGTGTTTCTTATGTGTTTTTTATTTATGCTTTCATGGTTTTCTATTAGATCTAAGAATAGGGGTTAATAAAGTTAATGAGTTTGAAATTTTGTAACAATTGATTCACCCCCAGCCTCTTAGTTATCTACCCCTGGGTTGCCCATAATTGGTATCAGAGCAAGTTCCTTGGAAGAGTTTTAATAGCTTGAGGTAATTTGGGATGATGACATATAAGAAGGATAGTCTGATATTTGATGGAATAAACTATTCTCTATTAAAGGCTCAAATGGAGTGTCATCTAAGATGAGTTGGTGAATCTTACTTGAAAATTACAAGTAATAGGTATGTTATTCCTCAAAATGGTCCTACTACTACTATTGAGATTAGGGATGTTGAATACAATATCAAGGCTAAGGAATCATTGTTAAGTGCTTTGATTGATTTTGAGATGATAAATGTTATGGATATGGAGACTGATTATGAGATCTAGAAAAATTTGGAAACTTTGTATGAAGGCAATGCTAATGTGAAGATTGCTAAGCTATAGATTCTGAAAGGGAAATATGAACAATTGAAAATGGGTAATGATGAGAATATTACTACTCTCATGAAAAGAGTGAATGAACTTGTGTATGGTATCAAATATGTTAGTGGACAGTTGGATGAATCAAAGATTGTTTCTAAAGTGCTTAGATCCTTGCTTGACGCATAAAAAATCAAAGCTACAACTATTGAGGAGATCTGAACTATGACAAATGTAACCAAAGATATGTTGATTGGTAAACTTATTGCTTTTGAGTTGAGTGAATTTGGTGATTCCCTTCTTAAGATAAAATATGCATTCAAAGCTACTACCTCTAGAAGAGATAATCAAAGAAATGATTTGGGTGAAAGTTCTTCTAGAAAGGTTTTCAAGTATGAGGAAGAAATGAGATAGATTGAAGAAGAAGAAAGATAAATGAGATTGAAGCACTTATTATCAAAAGAAAAGCTAGAGGAGAAGGTAATTATAAAGGGAAATTTCCTATTAAATGTTTTTCCTATAATAAGATAGGTCATTTTGCATCAAGTTGTCCAAAAAGAGTCCCTAGTCCAAGATATAACAAGCCTAGATTTCAAAAGAAGTTTTATTATGTTGTTGATGAAGGTGTGAAAAATGATGAATCTAATAAAGGGAATGCAAGTGAAGATGGGTTTGTTTTTATTGTTATCAAGGAAAATAATCTTGTGACTACTAAATCTGCTAGTTGTACAAATGTGGAGAAAGCCCTAACTGCTCGAGTTGAAGAGAAGGATGAATGGGTAATTGACAGTGGATGTTCACATCACATGATAGGTGATAGAAGAAAATGTGTGAGCCTAAAAAATTATGGTGGTGGTGTTGTAATATTTGGTGATAACAATGGTGGTATAATCCATGGCAGAGAATGTATTTTTTTTTATGGTAAGCATAATACTGATGATGTTCTCTATGTGGAAGGTTTAAAGCATAATATTTTAAGTGTCAGAAATATGGTTGATAAGGGATACAATATTCAATTCAAGGATGGAAAGTGTAGAATATTGTGAAGTTCGGGAAATGTGACTACTTCAGGTACAAAAATAAAAGGTATTATTTTTCACCTGAATTTTGCTAGTAAAAGTTGTTTGATTTCTCAAGTTGATGAAATTTGGTTGTGTCATAGGAGAATGTATCATATAAACTTTGACAATATTATCAATATAAGTTCTACTCAAGCAGTGAGAGATCTTCCTAAGTTGGTAAAACCTTCTAATGCCATATGCAAGGAATGACAGTTAGGAAAGCAAACTAGAATTTCATTTCAGAGAAAAAAACATTGTTCAAATGAATTGTTGGAGCTTGTGCATACTGACTTGTGCGGTCTTGATAGAATGGGAAGTTTGAAAGGTTACACGTATTTCATGTTGCTTATTGATGATTATTCTAGGATGATGTGGGTTACTCTATTAAGGCAGAAATTTGAAGCTCTAGAGAAGTTCAAGATTTTCAAGGATATGGTTGAGACAAAGACAGGTTTGAAGATTTATTGTCTAAGATCAGATAGATGTGGTGAATTCACTTCCAGTGAGTTTAATTCTTTTTGTGAAGTGCATGGGATAAAGAGACAATTATTTGCACTGCAGAACCCTCAGCAAAATGGAGTTGTAGAAAGGATAGTTCAAGATGCTGCTAGAACTATGATGCTGGAAGGAAATGTTCCTCAATTTGATTGGAGAGAAGTTGTGAGTATTGTTGTATATATCCTCAATCGAGTACAAATCAAAGGTGATATTGGTAAGAAATATTTTGAGCTATGGTTTGGTAATAGGCCTACTGTTAGATATTTCAAAATCTTTGGGAGTAAATGATATATCAGAAGAGATGAAGATATAGGAAATTTTGATGCTAGGAGTGATGAAGGAATATTTCTTGGTTATTCTACTAAGAGCAAGGCCTACTGGTGCTACAACAAGATATTGAAGAAAATGGTTGAAAGTGAAAATGTTAAGGTTGATAAAGACATTGCTAGACCATCTAGAACCCATGGATATGATTTTGATGATCAGAATGATAGTTCAAACAAAGTTCAGACTTCAAATCATATTTAGATCATTCTGATGAATCAAGAAGATCAAGAGGAAGGAGAAACTAGTGAAAGTACAAAAGAGAGATCACAAGAGCCTAAATTTCAAGAACAACCTAAGACTCCAAGGTATGTGAGATTAAATCATTCAGAAAATTAGATTATAGGTGATAAGAACAAAGGTGTCCAAACTAGGAGAAGAATTGTAGAAGAATACTATTTGATATCAAAGACTGAGCCAAGTCATGTAAATGAAGCATGCAAAGATGAACATTGGATTGAAGAAATGAAACAAGAACTGCACAAAACTAAGAAGAATAATATATGGATTCTTGTTCCTAGACCTTAGGAAAAAAATCTAATTGGAACTAAATGGGTCTTTAGAAAAAAATTGAATGAGAAAGGTGAAGTTACTAGAAATAAAGCAAGAATGGTATGTAAAGGATATTATCAGATGGAAGGAATTGACTTTGAAGAGACTTTTGCCCCTATTGCTAGAATTGAATCTATAAGACTATTTCTTGCTTATGCTAGTTACAAAAACTACAAGGTTTATCAAATGGATGTCAAGTCAACTTTTCTAAATGGCAAATTGGAAGAAGAGGTGTATGTTGAGAAACCTGATGGTTTTCAATTGACTGATCAAGGAGATATGGTGTGTTTGTTGAAGAAAGAATTGGATGGACTCAAGTAAGCCCCTAAAGCTTGGTATGCTAGATTGGACAAGTGTTTGTTGAAGCTTGGATTTAACAAAGGTACCGTTGATAGTAATCTGTATTTCAAGATTGGTGATGATTTGATTGTGGAAGTCTTTGTTGATGATATCATTTTTGGAGGAGATGATGGTTTGTGCATGAAGTTTTTTGATGAGATGTAGTATGAGTTTGAGATTTCAATGATTGGAGAGATGAAATTATTTTTGGGATTGCAAATTACCCAGTTAGATAAAGGGATCTTTATATCTCAGTCCAAGTATATGAAAGAATTGCTAAAGAAATTTGGTATGAAATATTCAAAACCAATCGGTACACCCATGGTGGCTGGATATAATTTTACAATAGATGATGATTATCCGAAGGAAAATTAGACTAGATACAAATCAATGATTGGTGGATTGCTTTATTTAACTCAAACTATACCTGATATCAGGAATGTTGTATGTATTGTTGCAATATTTCAAGATGATCGTAAGGAATCTCATGTGATTGCAATAAAAAGAATTTTTAGATACTTCAAGGGTGTTGGAACTAGAATTTTCATAAAAATTTCTAAGTGTTTTAGCATTTAAAATCTAAAATTCCCGCTCTCATTTTCATAACAAACCCCACTACCACCATTCATAAAGCTATTTTCACCCTTTATCGTGTTACCACTACCATATTGGCCATCCCTTACAACACTCATTCCTTACCACAATACCATGGTCCATCACCAAGTAGCTCATGGTATGGTAGTAAGAAGAGCCACTAGTATCCATAATTCACCACTATACTTCGGAGGGTCAAGAATCAACCCGCTATAGAGTGGTACATGGTGGAGCAGTACATTAAGAGAGGGTGTTGAAGATGATACCATTGTATCATAGGAAGATAAAGGGTAGCCCATGGTAGAATTGTACATTAAGAAAGGGTGCATAAGACATACCGCGATACCATGAAGAGACAAAATATGATACATGGTAGATTGGTATATTAAAGAATAGCACCAGGAAGATACCATGGTACCACAGGTGAGCTAGAGGTGATGTGCGATAGAGCAGTACAATAAAGAAGGTAAAAACCAAAGAAGAGGAAATGGAGATGTTACATAGTATCAGTAAAGCAATTGAGTGGTCTTCTTGATGAAGTGTAAAGATTAAAATAACATCCCAAATAAAAAAATTTGACATAAATTAAAAAAAACAAAGTTCTTAGAGGTTGCAACAAATGAACACGTGGAAGGTCACAACTCTTGAAGATGTATATATACCATATGAAATAAAATGATCAAGGAATTAGGGTGAGTGGTAGTAGTAGGTTAGAAAATTATCACTAGGTAGATCATTTGTTGAAACAAAACATTATGTTGTGTATTGCAAAATCCTTTGAAATAATATAATAGAAAAGAAGGCTTCATTTGGTGACTCAAATATTGGTGTAAATTGTTTGTTAAGTTAACAAATTATTCAGTTGTCTCCAAGTTGGTGTTCCTTAGTATTTGTATTTATTCCAAGCAGAATACTAAATTCATCAGACTCATTTATTGTTCTTGTGTAATTTTCTTAATTGGTTTCTTAAAGTAGGAGTTAATTTTTTTTTTAAATAGATTACAATAATTTGGAAATATCAATTGGATCAATAATTAGAGTCTATAATTGAAGGCTACCATACTATCTCCAGACAATCCTATTAAGTTATTCAAAACCAAATATATCAAGTATATTTTCATTTTTGTCAGTACATATTTGTTGTCACTATGTGATCCCTTTTAACTAGTTCCTTCAAGGAAGGATTAAAATCCTCTTAGATAGATCATAGTAACCTAATAGGTATTGATTAGATCAATAAGAAGAGTTTTTTAGTCACATCCTTGCATGTATATACTAGGTATAAACTCATATAAGTGTCAAACAATTAGAATTGTAGCAAGTGAGTAAGTCACATATCATTTACATCTTGACTCCATTCACCCAAAAAAAGTAGGCATTGGTCATACCAATCCCATTTTAGAATTTCATAAAATCTTATCCAAACATTCACATCTCAAATTTCAATAGGAGTAGTTATTAAGCTTTTATCTATCCCTCACTATTTGCCATTGGGGATAGATTGCACAAGTAGGAATCACACAGTTCAAGTTTTCACCATTTACATAGGTACACCCACCTAGGTCTAGCAAAGCCTAAAATGTATCAAGAGCTTGGCAACTACTTGTGGTTCAAACCCGCATTTTTGAGACCAATAAAGGGAATAGTTGATTTTGGCCTATGGTATCCTAAAGATGATCTTACTTTGAGTTCCTTTACTGATGCTGATTGGGTAGGATATGTGAATGACAAGAAAATTACTAGTGGTGGCATATTTTTCTTGGGAAAGAAGTTGATTTCATGGTTAAGTAAAAAGAAGAATGTCATTTCTTTGTCTACTATAGAGGAAAAATACATTGTTGCTGCTAAAAATTGTACTCAAGTATTATGGATGAAGAAGATGTTGAAAGATATTAGAGTTATTTATGATGAGCCTATTTTTATATTCTATGATAATTCAAGTGCAATTAACATTTCTAAAAATCCAGTGTTGCATTCAATGACCAAGCATATATCTATCAGGTTTCACTTTTTGAGAGAGAAGATGAGTGAAAAGGAAGTCAGATTGGAGTATGTGTCTACTAAGGAAAAAATTGTAAACATATTTACCAAGTCATTTCCTAAGGATACTTTTGAGTATCTCAGAGGAAGTTAGGGGTGATTACCCCTCCTAATAAAAACTAAGATGCATTATCTTGCATCAGTCTATATAGCTCATAGTCATATCTTGATTCAGATTGATGTTGTGGTGGCTGCTACTCAAAGGGAGTAGTAAGATGATTTTGATATATGTTTTAGAGCTTGTCTGTACCTTTTCCATTGATTTCAAAGGGGGAGAAGAGAAATCTGAAAAACTCAGAATTATCCGAGTTGAAAAGAGTCAGAACCTAAGGGGGAGTAAGTGTTGAAGTTAGTTGTGTTGATGGTGATTTTCACATCATGTGTTGCCATCAATGAAAAAGGGGGAGATTGTTGGATGTTGTGGTTGTGTTGATGATATGTGGCTGTCAATGATGTCAAAACTATTAGCATTAATGTATTTAAGACTGTATATGTTGAGGATATTGAGAAAATTGTAATGAAATAAGTTACAGGTTGTCTGTGAAGCAGTGAAGATTAGTATGATGGAAATTTTAGTATGTTGATGATGAGAAGTTGCGGATCAAAGGGTTTTTTTTCAAGTCTATCTAGTTTATCCACCAAAATTTTCAAAGGTGCACATGAATATTTGAGCAAATTATGAGTTTTTGTGTTCCGATAATTATTCTGTTATTGAAGCTGGTATTCCTTGAAGACGATAATGTGATTTTGGTAATCTGATTTGTTGTGTATTCTCCTATGGTGTTTTTGGATGTTTCTAGATCATGCTCTATCTATGTTGCATGTTTACATTAACTGTTGTGCACATGGTTGATGATTTTCTCTTGCGTGTCATGTTTTCCATGTTCATGGCTGATAGGGTGATTGTAGTGTGTTGTGGATCTTCGAGGAAAAATCTTTGAAGGTGTTTTGTGTTTGAGGACATTGTTTTGGGTCTTCACTATGTTGTGGCCAACCTTGGTAGATTCACATTAATAATATTTATTGTTTTGGGCTGATAGTTTGTATTCATCTTATTATTTTGTTGAAGCTGACTTGTAGCGATGTAATTCCTTGTTGCAGATATATATAAGAGATTGTTTCTTCATTTGAATGAGAGAGTGAACGAGTGAGTATGTGTATATGTGCAAATAATGTTCTAAATCTTTCAAAGGAATATAAGAGTGTGATGAAGAGTGAAGAAGAGTGAATAAGTGTACATGTGCTTAACTGGAACTGTAATTAGGCATTAGTAGATGCTACTTTCTTAGTTCAAGATCTTTAGATGGATTTAATCTAAATATTACTGTAAGATAGTGAATCTTCCTTTGGGCAGTAAGTATTTTGTAATTGAGCACTGAGCTCTAGGCACTGTGCCTTAATGTTTGTGTATTCCCCATTTATTCTTCTTATACTTTTAATAGAGTATAAACTTGTGGATTAACCTCCACCATGGTTTTTTCCCTTAATAGGGTCTCCACACAAAAATCTTGGTGTTATGTGTGTTTTTGATGTGTTGTTGATTTATGCTTTCATGGTTATTAATCAGATATGAGAATAGGGGTTAATAAAGTTAATAATTTAGAAATTTTGTAACAACTGATTCACCTCCCCCCCCCCCCTTCAGTTGTCTACCCTTGTGTTTCCAACATATCCAAAGCGCCATAAAAATGGTTTTCCCTATTAGACAAAATTTTTCTCTTTACTATTTTCTTTTTTTTTTTAATTTTTTTTTCTTGTTACCAAGACACTTGTTTGTTAGGTTTTCATCAAGGAAATTTTTTTTCTTTTTTGGTATTTTTTTAGGACCCTTTTCTTTTCTTTTTTGTATTTTTTTTGGACCTTTTTCTCATTTTTTTTAATATTTTTGGATTTTTTTGTATGGCCTTGATTCTTTAGATGATCACTGATTGTGTTGAGTCCATTAATGGTGGTGATGCAGAGACTGACACCATGACATGTCAATAATGACCTTTATGAAGCAATTGTCTTGTTAGGATCATAACACTTGCATACAACTTATTGATGCCATTTTTTTCATTTTTGATACTAGAGTTGACCTTATCAAAATACACACATCATGATAGAGTGCTATGAGAGTCCTTACAATAAAGAGTTGCTACCAAGATGTGACAGATTCATGAGATATGATTTTTGGAATGATGGATGATGGCAGATATGGAAGGATTGTTTAGATGTTTGGATGAATAACTTTTTATTTTCCAAACTTGGGATGTTGGATGGCAGAATTTGGAATCTTGATTGGGATAGTGTTTCGAACCAACACTTTTGTGTGTCTTTCTTGATGAACATTTTGAAGGAGGTGGAAATTTATTATATGTGGGAGTCCTCTTTTTGTGTGGCTCCTAATTTTAACCGACTCTTACTTTTGACATATTTTCTTTGTTTGATCCAGTTTTCTTTGGTATTCATTTTAACTTCATTTGTCCACTTGGATTTTTTCTTGATTTGATGGCCTTTGACATTTGATTTTTGACTTTAGGCTTATAATACTTTTGTTTTTGTTGGTTCCAATTGATGGGTTTATTTATATTAGAATGGTGGTTCATGGTGTGGATGGAAGGAGTGTTGGCATCAAACTTATGGTAAGAACTACTCATGACATCCATTTTGATGTTTGTATTAGATAAATTTTCCCCCAATATCAAAGAGAAACCACTAACATCATTAGATTTTCTGATTGAAGAATAGACAATACCTTGATGTCTAGAATTTTCATAAAACTATATTAGTTCTTGAATGCTTTTCTCATGTAGGCCTAGTCCTTTTCCTTGATACTACATGCTATGAAAATTTTTGTTTGTGATGGGGTATTTATTGTTTTGAAAGAAAGATGCTAACCCATCATTATGGAGACTATTTCTTGGAATCTTCTCCTCTATGAGAAAAATTTCTTTGACAAAGATAGATGATCCTAGTTGATAAGATGTTGTAGCTTCATTGACAGGTTGGATATATTTCTAATTGATATCTTTGGTTTAATTTTGTGAAAAATTGCATTTTTATGGTTTTTCAAAAGATATTGGTCCTTCCAAATCGATGTATAAACCTTCCTTATGGTCATTATCATAGAGTCTAGTTAATTCAACTATAGATTGATCATTTACAAATATGTTTAGAGTAACAAAATCTTGTTCTAGAGGATTATCATCTATGTTTCCAAAGGAGGAAAGTATCCCATTTTGGGAAATGATGGTGTTTAGAGTTTGGGTAGGATCAACCTCAAATGTTTGATCATGAATGGCATAAAGGTCAATGAGTTGATCATTTTTTATTTCTTGATCAATGGTAGTTTTTTGATCAAAGATAGGGTTGTCTTGGGTTACATTATTGTCTGAAAATATTTATTGGATGGACTTAAGGTTGGGGTCATGTGGTGGACTAATTTGATCTTTACATGAAGGTGAAGTTATGATGTCATCCTTTGGATTTTCTTTTTGACATGTATCCTCAAGTGTAGGTAATTGGATGCAATTTTGAAGACCATTTCCAAATGTATTTTCATGACTAATTGTAGGTTGGGATGGAGTGAATAGGAATATATTAGTGGATGATGGACTAGGATAGGATGTAGAGACCTGGAATGGACTAGTAGAAGGTTTGTTTCCCTTTTCAAGGTTAGGGTAAGGGTGATTACTAGATGTTTTTTGTGGATTAATGGTATGTATTATGCTAAGGGACTCTTGATAATGAGGGTAGATGGATAGAAGACTAGATTTTATGGGTTGTTGGTAAGAGGGATAGATGGATGACTAACTATGGGTTGTAGTTGATTGGTATTTGGATTTGGTGAATTATATTTTGAAGTCTATGGCTTGTTGGGATTGACCATTGCAGATCAATTGGAATTCAACTTGACTAGCAAGCATATCAAGGTGAAGCGAAGACATTGTAGTGGATGGTATGAAGCCTAAGAGATGCTAATGCAATGGAAGGTATGAACCTATGCTATGTTTATTTTTGGATATAAGGATGCACCTAAGACCAATATTAAGGAATGGTAGAATGAAAATTAACCTATAACCAAAGGATATGATATGCAGGGATGATGATGACCAAAGAGTATGAGACTAAGCTATTTTTTATTAGTTTTTGGATATAAGGATGCTCCTAAGAAAAATATTAAGGAATGGTGGAATGATAATGACCTTATTACCAAAGGATATGTTTTTTTTTGTTGTTTTTTTTGGATATATAAAGATGCAAGATGACCATACATGGATAATGATGACCTTAAGACCAAAGGATGATGCTAAATTAATATAATGAGTACAAAGGACACTAAAGGTTGATTAAATAATTACCAAGAAGACTAAAATGATACTAAATTTAATGGTGCAACTAAGGTTAAGATGAAATTTAAACTATATTTTGGGTATTTTGGGGATAATGATGAAAGTTAAATGCAAGGATAAGGATACGAATGTAAATGAGAAAAAGGTGATGCTAAGGACATGAAGTCTAAAATTTGATACAAAGGATGGAAACTAAGCTAATTTAGGTCCAAGATAACAAACCCAAATATCATTGACCTTTATGATAATAAAGAGGTTAATTTTGACAAGGTAGAGTCAAGGCTAGGACATAAGCTTGAGACTTAAATTTTGACAAAGGTGGTAATGAAAAAGGTTGATAAAATGAAGGATTAAGGTTAATGAAAAATGTATAAGCAACCGAGGATTGTCCAAAATCTTAATGGTCTTCCTAAGTCTAAAATTTGAAAGGTATATGAAACCTAAGATTTAAGATAAATTATAAGGTGACCTAAGGTGCAATCTAAAATTTAATGCAATCCTAAATGAGGATGATGGAATGGAATGGTAAAAAATTGCAAGTGTAAGGTTTAGATAACAAAATCTCTATCAAGATGAATTGGTTCAATTTTGGACAATGATTTTTGAAATTTCGGTAATCAAGAAGTTGTCGCTCTATTTCAAGAAGTTGTGGCTCACATAATTTTGATTTTGCAATTTTTATGTTTTGACTTGGTTTTGATTTGAATTTGATTGTTTTTGATGAAATGAGATTGGAAAACACATAAAGCAATATCAAACTTTTTTTTTGGTCTAGTTTGGATGTGAAAATGTTTGATTTCAAGATAAAACACACATAGAAAACAAGCATGAATCATATGGCTGGCAAAGAAAATATTTTTTGGGTTCCCACTTGGATTTCTCTAGCTACACCTATTCATAGTGGATGACCTAGGAACTTGGTAGTGTTAGTGTTTCTTAGATCAGATTAAACAATGAAAGCATTTAGAGATATTGCAACACATAAGACAGTGAACACAACAAGATACCCTGGGAAAACCCTCCTCTTGAGGGAGAAAAACCTAGCAAATGAATCTCTTATATAATGTAGAACAATGGCAGAAATTTGCTTACAACTGAGGCCCAACAATGGCCAATATTTGATACAAGGAATTCACCCTTCTTCTAAATGCAACCTAAGTGATAACTATGATATCTGCTGCTATGAAAGTGCGAAAATATTCTTTGCTCTTAGATGCGAACTTGCTTATGAATGAATGAATTACAATGACAAGAAGACCTTGTATTTATGCAAGAGAGGCGCCTCTTCAAGTTAGGTCGGCCCCCTTTAAGGAAAACATAAATAATAAATACAATTTAGGGTCGGCCATAGTAAGTGTGAATCCTTTAAGGGTCGGCCCTTTAACATTAGTAAATATTGTAATCATGAATTAAATAGCCGAAGGATATTCATTTAATTCATGTACTTCTTCTTGTAAGTTGTGCGAAGGAAGTGCAGCCCTAAGCTACTATAACATCAACACTCCCTCTCAGCTAGGGATGAACTTCCACCTGCACAAGACACATCATATCATAATGAAAACAAAATAGAATATCACCTCATCATGATATCAACCATTATGGCTACCTCCATAGATGGTATGAACAAGTTCTCATCACTTAATGTGATGTTGTCATCTCAACATGACTTTCACCATGGCTCTCCCAGAGGGTGATACACAAGCACAAATAAATCATCATGGATTTCTTCACGTGATGTTGTCATGGAGTCACACACATGACATCCACCATGGCTCTCCCAGAGGGTGGAAACAAGGGCTTTCACCTCAAATCTCTCTCAATAGAGAAATGCATTATCAAGGATTTGCACCTCAAATCTCTCTCAATAGAGAAATGTATTATCAAGGACTTGCACCTCAAATCTCTCCCAATAGAGAAATGTATTATCAAGGACTTGCACCTCAAATCTCTCTCAATAGAGAAATGTATTATCAAGGACTTGCACCTCAAATCTCTCTCAATATAGAAATGTATTATCAAGGGATTTCACCTCGAACTTCTCTCAAAGAAGAACTCATTAAACAAAGGAACATTGATACTAAGACTCCCTCTCAGCTAGGAATTCATTCTCCACCACATCAAGCTTGTCTTGAAGGTACACAACCATTATCCCAAAAAATGTTTGATGAGAATGACTACTATCTGCTCATCAGTGCTGATATACCTCAACTGAATATCTTTCCTGAATACCATATCTCTGATATAGTGGTATGCTTAGTTTTGTCATGAAACACATAAAAAGGAAAGCTTTTCAAAGCTTTGATTAACACAAAGGATGATAGTTGGCTTCAATACTTGTTCAACCAATCTTGCAAGGAAATTTCAAAGCCACGAGCTACCACACAATCTATAATGTACTCAACCTCTATTGTACTCAGTCCCACAGAAGACTCCTTCCTATTGAACCGGGATATCATCGCAGGCCTCAACTGAAACAACATCTAGAGAAACAAAACCATCTTCTTTAGATTCACTAGGCTCCCTCTTAATCTTCAATCACTTGACCAAGATTGCCTGCAACGTTTGTTTATTCTTAGCGAGTCATAGAACTCCCTCTTGATCCTGGCTTCAGAGATTGCAAAGAAGACTTCTGGAGATGTACTCCCTCTAGCCACCAACTCAGTCCCTCTAGTGTTTACTCCCTCTTGATTATTTCTTTGGTTGACATGACTTCTTCATAAGATGCCTCAAGCTTTTCATCACTAAGTAATCTCTTATCATTTTCTTCCCCCTAAACCTGTCCAGGAAGCATTTTAGATAGAGATTACTAACAGTCCATAATTATCCAAAGAAATATCAAGATTAGAATTGTACAAGTTATATCATGAGAGAAAATAAGATCTTATGCTAGTGAACACAACACAATTCAAGAGAGTCTACTATCTCTCTTAATTACAAGATCCAAAGAATAAATAAATGATATAACTAAGAAACCAAAGAATACTTATCTTTTTAACTATTTTGATAGGTCCAAATGCTGGACATAGTGTGATACGTTGAACTTGAGCTTAGATCAATCCGTACCCTTCACATTTTGAACACAATGACGACCTAAAAGGTACTTTGACTTCGAGAGATATCTCCAGCCATCAATATAGTCCAATGATTGCACGCTATGACTCCAAGCTTGATCATTTCTTCATTTGGTATGACTTCGATATCCAATCTCTCTAGATATAGATTGCTTGATGCTTAGGTTATCTCAATGTTAGAACATGAATTAATAATTACAAAAATAATTCATGAACATTATTCAACCATGCAACACTTATCTCATGGATTTCAAAATCTCCTGAGTAATAGATAATTAATTCATCAATCATGACATGTCTTTCTTTCAATTTCATAGAAGAGCTAATCTTAGCAAAATAAAAGACAATCTTCACAAATTAGCATGATCCTACTTGCAATGAATAAATCTAAAGAATCTTATCACAGTGATCACTATTTACTGGTCACACATAATCCTAAGTAAATAATGTCAGATTTGCATAACTCAACAAATTGAATTTTAGCCTAGAATAGTAAATACAATCAAAAAACAAAGAATACTTATCTCTTAAATATTATGAAGGGTGGACACCGTATGATATGTTGCTCTTGCACTTAGTACACAACCTTCATAGCTTGAACATAGGCCCATGACTAGAGTAGAAATTAACTAGAATCATTTTGGGGAGAGATCTCAATCACATCCACAAATGAAGCATGTTGATTAGGCCTGGTAGGAAAATCCTTCGCATAGTGACCAAATTTGTCACATTTAAAGCATTGAACATGAGAGAGGTCCCACTTCTTCTTGAATGCAGGAGCACCATCTGACCCATTATCTTGATTCCTCTTAAAGAATCCTTTCTTCCAACCTTTTCCTTTCTTCGATGAATGATAGGTGAGAACATGTAAATATTTATTCTTTGAACTTTGACCAATGCCCCTTGCCATTAGTCTTGACTCCTCTTGAATGCAGTCAATCCTCAATTGATCAAACTTGGGAAGTTTAGATCTTGCATTGATTCCTTGAATAAATGACTCCCATGAAAGAGGAAGACCATTGAGAGCAATCATGGTCAAATCCTTGTCATCAACAATATGACCAATGGTAGAGAGTTGATCTCTCAATTCGCAAATCTTCATGAAGTAGGTGATGACAAACTCTTCTTCCACCATCTTAATGTGAAGTAGTTGTTGCTTCAAGGTTAGGGCATGACTGGTGTTGTTGATTTCATACATCTCTTCCAATGTTTTGAACATCTCCCTTGGAGTATCCAACTTGAAGATAATCGAAACAATATGATCTTTGACGGAATCAACCAACACTTTCTTTTCCCTAGTATCTTTCTTCCTCCACTGCAACTTCTCTTCTTCCTCAGGTTTGAGAACTTTTGTTTTCACAAACTCAACCAAATAATTCTCTTCCAGTGTGAGCATGATCCTGAACCTCCATGATGTGTAGTTAGAAACTCCTTCGAGTCTATCCTTGATTTTCAGACCGTTCACCATCTTGAAATTTGAAATAGGAGATAGACTGAAAAAGATTAGAGTGAGTGCTACAAACTAAATCTGATCATGATCTTTTTCAAACCCACTCTGATACCATGTTAGTGTTTCTTAGATCAGATTAAACAATGAAATCATTTAGAGATATTGCAACACATAAGACAATGAACACAACAAGATACCCTGGGAAAACCCTCCTCTTGAGGGAGAAAAACCCAGCAAATGAATCTCTTATATAATGTAGAACAATGGTAGAAATCTGCTTACAACTTAGGCCCAACAATGGCCAATATTTGATACAAGGAATTCACCCTTCTTCTAAATGCAACCTAAGTGATAACTATGATATCTGCTGCTACGAAAGTGCGAAAATCTGCTCTGCTCTTAGATGTGAACTTGCTTATGAATGAATGAATTACAATGACAAGAAGACCATGTATTTATGCAAGAGAGGCGCCTCTTCAAGTTAGGTCAGCCCCCTTTAAGGAAAACATAAATAATAAATACAATTTAGGGTCGGCCATAGTAAGTGAAAATCCTTTAAGGGTCAGCCCTTTGATATTAGTAAATATTGTAATCATGAATTAAATAGCCGAAGGCTATTCATTTAATTCATGTACTTCTTCTTGTAAGTTGTGCGAAGGAAGTGCAGCCCTAAGCTGCTATAAAATCAACAGGTAGCACTAGCTCCCCCTTACACAACACTCACTTCTCAGGCATACCAAGTTTTGAATTCCTAAAGACCACAAGGATATCAATAAATTTTCCATCTCTATAATGAACTGTGAAAGTGTGGGATGGCTTTAGAGGTTTGACCTCCTACACCAACAAATAGAAGGATTTTGGATTTCTAAAATAATGTGTCTAGTAAGGGAATCCGATTTGGGAGATACTATGATAAACTCCCTTGAGAGGTCTCCCAACCCTTAGAACAAGGGATTTTCATATCTTAAAGATATTGGGGGAGAGATATCATGTACCACTTCTTGTTGATTACAAAATTTCCTTGAAATAAAAAATTTATATAGTGGTTCAGAAGAGCTTGGCTTTACCCCATTACTGCTTGGGTCGTTCCCACCTTTCTAAGTGGGGTGGCACGCCCTCTAATAATAAGTAAAGAAAATCAAACACATGGGGTTGATTTTAAGCACCAAATCCAAATATGTGGTGTGATTATAGAAATTCCAAAGAGGCGATTTTGATCACTCATGATCGTCGAATAGTGTGAGAGGAGAGCATATGCACTTTCTCAGATAGTTTACAAGCCACCAAACATGAAAGACATTGCTTGATTTTAAATCCCTTGCTTATGATTTGAAGACACTTGGATTCATTTTATGCAAATTAAATTTGATGCAAGTTAATTTTAATACCCATGAGTGAGAAAACGTGTAATACCCCTCCAGTCAGGGCACTACTAACAGATATTATGACGTTGAACCCTAGTTTAGTGATGGAATTAATTATAGTCCTTTTACTTAATTTTTAAGGTGTGTCTTATGTTCTAGGAGTGTGATACTCTGATGTTGGGTGTTACTTATATGACCTTACTCATGATAGATATTATAATATAGTGTGTAGTATGATTATAGTGCACATTGCTATAGATATGTTCATTTCCCAAATATATATATATAATAGACTAAGGATTTGATTATGTGATTCATGTATCATGTGTGTGACCTATATGTGGTTTGAGGAGATGATTTCATGTAACTCTCTTAAGAGAGACACATGACATCACAATTCCCCTTCACCAATGTGTGAGTGTGGGTTATATAGTATGTTGGTATATATGTACATGTTCTCGCTTTGTGATGCAGGATTGTAGGTACCAAGAATACCTTAAAACAATCTTGATGGTGGTATGTGGAGACAACATAGGGCCCTAAATATCCTAGCCTTGAACCATTGCCTCATAGGAGGTGATGCTATCAGTTATAGTCACCTATTCAATATGTCATTAAGGCAATATCCATTACCCCGCTTTAAAAATGGTTTTGGTGGAGTGATTTATGTTGCATTAATATTTTTAATTGTGTTTAATTATGTCTTTTGATTTTTGGTTGGTTAAAAGTCTCCTTGAGATATTATATTTTTGCATATGTACATGTGTATTATGTTTTATGAAAATAAGGTTATAAATATTAATATGTAAGCATATGTTACAATTGTGTTTTGATTTACTATTTTGGTGGAGTGGCTATTTTTAAGGATGTTCTTTTATCTTTTAAAATATTTTGAATTTATTTGGTGGGAAACCCTAAATAAATGAGTTAATTATGTGAGTTTATTTATATCCTAAATTGTTATTATATTTTGGTGGGAAGTTACATTATAGTTTTTATGTTTAATTAATTTTATTTTTGAGGGAGCTGGTTGGAATTCTCATGAAGGGAATGGGAAGAGATTTTGAGGAAGTTTATGAGAGATTTTTGGGGGGCATTTTCTTGAATTCATTTTATGCAAGTTGGAGAGAATTTTGAAGGGGAGGATTTTGAAGATAATTTTGGAAGGATTTTGTTGGAGGGTGTGTGGATTTATTTTATGGTGTTTTTATTTTCTAGATATTTCTTTGGATTTTCTGGTTGTTTGACCATTTGGGCTGGAAATTTCTGCATCAATTTCTTCTCCTTCCTACCTTCATTTCTCTCCATTCGAGATAGGGTTTTTGTACTTATTGTTCTTTCATTAGAATTGTATTGAAATGGAATATTTGTGCATTTTTTTTATTTTTTATTTATGTCTATTCTTATTTCTAAAAATGATGGTGTTGTTCTCCTTTTAATAGCATATGAATGTTTCCTTTTCCATACTTCATTTTTTAGGCTTTTAAGGGTTGTTTTTGTGAATATGTTTGCAAAACTCATTAAAAGAATTTATTTATTTTTTGGGTTGGTATTTCTTGTTGCTAGAAGGTTTTTGGTGTGTTATTTTGACCTATATGGTTCTATGGTGTCTTCTTTTTAGTTTCATGGATTTGTGTTGAGTTTCGTGAAGATTGGAGTTGTTCATGAGTCTATTGGTAGCCTTGTTTTGATTCATGAATAATCAAATTGGATGTTGTTATGAAAGAATTTTATGTATGGTTTATGATTTTAATTTTGGTCCTTTACAATTTTGATATTTTTACACTTCATTTTGGTGCATTTATGATCATTTTCAAAAAGTTTCATTGGGCCTTGAGCACCTAATGGTGGTTTAATCTATGGTAGTTGATATATAGTTTATAGTGATGTATCTTGGTTATATATGGATTTTTTTATGATATATTATGATTCTCTCTTAAGTAATTTATGGTCTCTTTGGATTTTCTCTTTAGTTTCATTGAGTTCCATTAAGTTTTGTGAGGATTTTTTGCATTTAGAGCTCATTGGGATATCCAATTAGTGAGACTTGATAGATTAGTTTGTGATGTTTTTATGACCATGTTTATGGAATTTAATGTTTTTTTTTTCAGAGGTTCTTAATGCCTTGGGTAGTCCTCCATATCCTCTTGGTATATTTGTGTGTTGCTTTGATGGTTTTGAGGTGATATGTGCATCTATGGTAGACTAGGGTGGGATTATTGTATATGCATAGATGTTATTGTTCATGAATATATGTGGATTGTTGGGAATCAGATTTTGATGTATGTTGATGTTGTATCCATGTGTTATTTTTTTAGAACCTTGGTTTAGATAGGTTCATATCTTACCCATGTGAGTATGTTTTTTAAGTTCCAAAATGATCCTTGTCTAAATTATATCCCTAGCATTCCTTGTATGATAACCCTTGGTTTAGGTAGTTTCTCTTCTTTGGTTTCTTTTGTGTTTGAGGGCCTTATGTCTATCTCCTAGCATGGGGGGTGGTCCTTCAAATTCCACAAGGTTGGGTGGTTTCCTATCTCAATCGGGTATTTGTGTCCTTGTTTGAGTGCATGGATGGATTTGAGTGTCTTCATGTGATGATTCTTCTGGTGCTTATTGCTCATGCTTTGGATACTATATTTCAAGTTTAGATTATGTATTGGATTATCATAGTCTCATATGACATTTGTATTGCTCCTAGTTGGAGGATAATGTATTAAGATGTAATGTAATAGGAGGTTAATGATGGTAGTTGGTTATCTAGGATTAATTGATTATGTTCCTTTCATGTGCTCTTGTGGTATCTATATCTTCTCATCTAAATGAATGTTAATCTTAGGAAATTGATTTTCTTAACAAATTAACTTTAGATCCTAAATCTCAAATGGGATTTATGCTTTATAACATATGCTTCTTAAATTATTTTTCATTCTTATGAATTAGGATAATAATTTATGAAAAAAGTAATAATTGGAATGAGTGGATTGTTAATTTTTATAGGCATATTATTTATGAGGAGTTTCCTAGCCATATTTCTTATTGGTGTATGTTATAACAAAATGTTGGTGTACCCTGTTGAGTAATAGAAAACTATGTTAAGGCAATATATATTGATTCATATCATATTGATCTTCACTTTGGAATTATTCTTCTTACATTCTTCATGGCTATGTTGGTATCATCATTATTCCTTATATTACATGTAGTAAGGCAGTGTGATGTGATTAGTTGGTGGTGGTATGGTGTTACTAATTCATGTATGGACAATTCCATTTATGTATCTTTGTCTATGTCATACTACATAATGGTGTTATTGATCTTACCTTATAGTGAATGTCACATTTTACTTTTCTGTAATAAAAAAGGGTATTTGGTTAGTGTTGTATGGAGTAGGAGTTAGTATAGGATGAAAAATGAATAAATTTTATCTCATTATTTATAAGATAATATAGGAGTGTATCATGATGTACCTAAGTCCTAGAAAAGTAACTATAAGATATTCATTTTATTTAGTAATTATGTAAATATTTTTCTATTGTAATCAAATTTTAAATGTTTATCTATCCTCTTCTAGTAAGCTGAAAGGGAAAATAAATGCAACCTTTTCTTGTGATGGATTTTGTTAGTAACAACATTGGGGAATCTAGGAGGACTTAGGAATAGAATGTAAATGATAAGTTCTATTATCTTCCGCTACTGCTTTATGAGTTATCAATGGTTTACTTCATTGTGAATTATATTAGTAACTTTAGATTGTATGTTCATTGGAAAGCTGATCATTATTTTGAGTAACATTAGTTAATGATAATCTCCGAGAAAGTGGCTATAGACATTCATCTTTGGGATAGTTGTGTGCTAACTTGGCATGATAAGGCAACAAAAGTGGAGGAAGGATGGATTATTGTTAAGGGCAAGAAAGATAAATTCTCCAGGTCTTCTTTCGACATGTCTCTCCACTCCCACAAGAGTAGTTCTAAATGTAAATTTTTATGGGTCTTGTTTGGGGGTTAGCTTTTGTTTGGCTGCAAGTTGGTCTTTTTGTAGCTTTGTTTTTGGTTGTAAAGGGTTTTGGGTCCCTTCAAAACCTGTTTTTACCTTAATAAAAAACATTAGGTAATGATAATCATTGTTCTTAGCAATGTTAATGTTTTTTTTCAAAACAAATCATGTCTTTTTCATTCCTTTTTCTTTGTTGCCCTCTAGGTTCCCTAGCAGGGTGTTACATCTGGTATCATAGCTAGTGTTGCAACACTAGGATCTTTAGTTCATGTTTTCACCCATGTCTAGTTATACTAACTTTTATTATGCACGTGTTCTTGGATGTTTGTTGGGTGGCTAGAAGGTCATAGGGACCCTTGTGTACCATGTTTTAATCTAAACCACCCAACTTTATATGTTAGATGGATGATCAAACACCTTGTGTATTCTCCTATTGTGTGTGATCCCTTGGATGCATGTAATTTTGTATTCTCCTTGTGTGGCCTTGATTCATTTCCATGACTTCTAGTTCCTTAAAAGTGAAAATTTAGTTTTGAAATGCATGTGTCATTTTACATTAATTGTTGACAAAATTGGCATGTGTATTTATTTTGATTGACTAAATGTGCATTAGGATAAGAGTTTATTTTGTGTGGTTAGGTTACTTATGTGGTTCTATGCAAGTGGAAATGTATTTTATCTGGTTTTAAAATAAATTCTTGGTCTGAGTGTGTCATCCCTTCATGTGTGTTCCTGGTTAGTAGAAATATCTACATCCATATGTGGTTTAGTGCATTTTCATAATGATAAGAATATGTTGCATGTAAAAGGTGTTGCTTGATTAGACTAAGGAAAAGCATGTAGGTAGTTAATAAATGAATTATTAGTTAATATTTTTATGATTGTTGTAATATATGCAAGGTGGTGTAATGGAATCCTTATCATGTGTCTAGTTATGATTAGAAATGGAAAAACTTTCTTGATGGTGATAGTTGAGATCTAGGTAGAAAGTGTGACTTAATTCTCCTTTATATAGATGTTTTGTTTGGAAAGGTTGTGTTTGCAAGTGGCTTGCATCAAATTAATTGTATTTTCTCCTCTTCCTCTTAACCCACATATAGCTAATGAATAAAATTAGTCTTAATCTATGTTACAATAGAGAATCATCTAGGTCTTAAAATTGCATGCTCAAACCTTGTAGGAAGACCAACAAAATTTTTGTTTGAAATTACTTGAGGGGAGGAAATCATGTTTTCCCTAGAACTCCATTTATTGTCTTTGGTATATACAAAAAGGATAGATTATGAATGTGACTAAGTGAAATTATTAGCTACTTAATCTCTGCATTTGGAAGTAAATTTAGGTGATTGAGTTTTGCAGTACATGATGTGATATGATTTAATTGGAAATCTTTTCTTTTGTAGAATAAATAAGATGTTAGTGCAAAGGAATAGGCCTTGTTTTTTTTGGAAAAATTATGATGAGTGTGTTGTTATTTGAACATCTTGGTTGCTATGTGTAGATGAAACCTATGATGTAATGTCTTTCTCTTTTCTTAATATTGTATAAATAGTAAAAATTTATGCATTGGATGTCTTGCATGTTGAATTGATACATGAGGGGGTAACATGTGAAGTAAGTAAGCTTAGTTATGGAACAAGGATGTTTGAGTAGGAATAATCACTATGTAAGGATTTAGTCTTACTTGCATTTGCTTGGGATAAAGCTCAAGAGAATGTGGGATTGTGTTTTGGAAACAAATAAGTGAATCCTCTTGTTTTGTGAAATAATCTTTGATGAAGTAAGATTTGTTTGTGTTTAGGAAAGACCTACATGAAGTAGTAAGAGTTAAGTAGAGGTTTGTTATTGTTATTTTGTGAATATGGAAATTGTGTACATTTTTTTGAACTCTGGATGCATGAATGTTGATGTGAAAGTATTAATGATTCTTGGATGCATTAAGAAAATCCATATTACTTATGTAAAATTCTTTTTTTTAGGCAAAAGTGGCAAGCCCCTATATAATATATTATAAATATAATTAAGATAATACAAAATTTGGTTCTAGGGAGCATACCAGCAGGAAAGAAATAGTAAGAAAACCTCTAGCAATAGCTTTGATGGTATAAAAATGACATGTTTGCAGAGTCTAATTTCATAATTCATACAAAAGATGTTGATAATTCAAAATTCAGCATTCTTCTTCCTAGACACTTACTTTAAATAATCCCATACAATCACTTCTTTTATCAACCCTACACTTAATTCTATCCCAAAATGATCATATTCAAACCCTTACAAATCATATAGAACCCTATACTTGTAAGACAAAAAACCCACAAAGTTACTAACATTACACTTTTCTAGAAACCCCATTTACTAAATTTTTGTCCATTCCCTCAATCAGTTGTAAGCCTCTTTCATAAAATCTTCTTCCTCCATCTTGCGCTCTATGGGACTACATGCATGATGGCCATCTTACATTATTAGTAGCTGAATTCACTTGAGGTCAATTTACAAATTATTCTTGAACATTTTGAACACTGTCTAGAGTCTAAGCTGGTGAGTTTACCCTCAACTGTAAATGCAATTGTAAGTTTTGACTTGTTGGGTTTGATACATTTGCATGGATGAAAGCCAAAGTGTAGTATTTTTCTTTGATCTCCAATTCTATTAGCGAACAAACATTTCACCAGTTCTTTCTTATCACTCACAATAGAACATTATCATTCTTGTACTAAAGTGCAAGCTTGATGGCATAAAAAATCTCCTCAAAACCTAGGAACCTTTGCTTGAATTTAATATGAAATAATTCACCAATTAACCCTTCTCCACTTTAAAAATTATATTGTTGAACTACTTGAAGGATGAAATTATCAAATAGGAATTGAAACCTGATGAATTTCCTAGCAAGGTCCTTAATTTCACTCAAGGACAGAATCAAGTCGAGTGCATTTGAAAGAAATATAGATATCACCTGAGATGGAAAGAGGAGGCATCGATCTCATGGGATAGTAATGTCAATACCTAGAATAATTTGAATTCATTCCCCCAACCTTGCATAATCCAACCTAAACATTGTTTTAAGAGCATCATGAGTGATGTATTCTTCAATTGGATTCTCCCATAGATTGACTGGAAGATATACCCTAAAATTCCAAGGATGGAGTGCCATTTTTCTACTATTTCAATAGATTATTTCCTCTTCTAATATACTATAGATGACTACCCTTTCAACCTCTTTCTTACTGCACAATTCTTTTTCAAAATGAACCTAATAATCACCTTTTTAAAACTGACTTCTAACTATGAAATGATGCATTTTCATTATGAAGAAAGGTGTGAAGGACTAGACAATTAAAATAACCCCACTCCCTTAAATTTTAATTCATGTTGAACAAACACCAAAATATTTAGTGGCAATTTTAACATATCAAAACATAATTGAAATTTACTTGAATGATGTGGAAAAATTAAGGCCACTAACAACAATAAAGTGATGCGATCAGATGCTAACATCATCATATGGTATGAAAATTTTCCTTTAAGACTAATGTGAACACCCATGTGAGTTAATAGACCATTATTACTATGAACACCCAGGTGGTATGAGAATGTCCTTCAAGACTAATCTGAACACCCATGTGAGATAATAAACCATTATTATTGTGCTCATTCTTTAACATATGCTTTGATTCCAACTCACTATTGACTTTCCATGTGTTTTCCATGGTGGATGTAGTTTTGGTAACTAGAGTATGGTTTGGATGATCATTTTGCAAATTCTTAAGAAGAATTATCTTAGCATGAAGAAATATATCTTCTTCTATTACATTTCTTAATTCTTCAAGCTCATGAATAATGGAGAAATCATGATTTCTATTATTATCTTGTGCATAAAATATCTCCTTTTTATCCCATCCTAAATTAGTGATGCAGTCTGCTAAAAGATACCTTCTCTATGGGTATGAGAAATCTAGAAGTCTTCAAATTCATCTTGTAGTTTCCAAGCAACCTGTAAATCATATCTCAAGGCCTAATTAAAACATGACCTTTCTTTACAAGAATTTACTATTATTAATGAGTCACCTTAAATGTGAATTTATTTGATTTGTAATTTCCTTGCAAGGAGCAACCCGTGAAGAAGAGAGAGTGATTCTTCCATGTTATTCATCCAAATTGGTAAGTATATTGATCTAGTTTCCTTGAGATTCCCTCTTTCATTTCTAATTCAAAAGCATGCTCTTGAGACACTAGGATCACCTTTGGATGCCCCATCAAAATTTAGTGTTTTGAAACCTTGAGAAGGTAGTGACCATTTAATTGAACTCCTATCCACCTTTGCATTGTGTGGTTGTTTCAATATTCCTTTCAAAGCAAGAATTAAATGCTTTTAGGTCTTCAAAATATTATTATCCCAGGCTGGAAACATTGATCCAACATTTTTTATGATTTTGAACCCATGAAATGACTACCTCTGAGATAGATTTCTCAATCAAAGCATGAATAGAATGCATAGAGGTGGTATTTTTTTTCTAAAAATAAGTTTTTTTCTCTCCCACCAAATGGCCCATACAACCAATGATGGGATAGTCTACCAAATACACACAAAGAAGGAAGTTTTGTAAAGAATAGGCTAGGCCGAAAAAATATCCCATATTGTATTTAGAAGAGGCATGTTATAATTCATTTTTACCAAGATAAACACCCAAAAAGATTGTGCAAATGAACATTGCAAAAAAAAGTGATTGTGATTTTAAAAAATTTGATCACATAATACACACTTGATAGGCTTTGCAATACCTAGTTTGACTAATTGGTCACTTGTTAGAGCTATGTTTAACATCAGTAGCCAAGTGAAACTACTCGCCTTTGGAAGAACAATACTATTCCAACAAAAGGAGAATGTTCTCTGAGATTTAATGGGGTTACCCTAATGAGAATTGCTTTATAAACCTGCTTTACTGAATAAGATCCATTTTTAGATGGTTCCCATATTACTCGATTTGGTTTCCTTGTTATAAATACTGCTCTACTTT
This sequence comes from Sequoiadendron giganteum, assembly GCA_007115665.2. NCBI lineage: Eukaryota > Viridiplantae > Streptophyta > Pinopsida > Cupressales > Cupressaceae > Sequoiadendron > Sequoiadendron giganteum. The sequence goes on along the minus strand of CM021104.1, from coordinate 465,914,789 downwards.
CTAGAATATTTGATAATAACTCTTTTTTCTCTTGTGATATTTGCAAAGAAGAAAAATATTTCCATATTGCCCTCCCAGATGAAGGTTCAATGGCACTAACATATCAATTAGTCTTATTCCCCAAGCTTGAGATATGACTAGAATGGTTGAAAGTAGATCTTGATTATTACTCAATGGGGGATGCATGTTCCAGGATTCACTCCAAAATTTAACTTCTTCACCTTTATTAACCTCCCAAGAAATATATGATGTTACTAATTTTCTACATGTGAGAATGTAATTCCACATTACTAAGCCTTCAGGTGGGTTAGAGGTTGTGAAGATTCTCTTAGGGTCTTGGCTATCCAAGTACTTTTCTCTCATCAAAGAACATCATTTGGATGCTGGCTTAGAGTAAATTTTCCATATTAGTTTCCCCCCAAAATCCTGATTACGTTTCGATATATCATGAAAACCCACTCCTCCTTTGTGTTTTTTTGAGACCATCCAAAGAGACTAATGGATTTTTTTTTTGTGTAATTCATATTCCCTTTCCAAAGAAGGCCTCTTATTATTTTTTGAATCTGTTCAACTACTGTGTTGAGAGCCCTTAACACTGAAATGAAGTAATTAGGTATTGCAGTAAGGATTGATTTTATCCAAATAATTTTCCTTGAAAATGATAACCATTGAGCCTTCCAAGCACAAATTCTTTTCTTAATTTTGTCAATGACTTTAGCCCAATAAGATGGTTTGTTAGACCTCATAAAGAAATGAATACCTAAATACTTACAAGGTAATTCTACCTCTTGAAATCCCATAATTCTGATAATTTTCCTTTTTATCGTAACTTTTGAGTTAAAGACATATTTGTATTTTGTGCATTTATCTTTTGTCCTCATACTACTGAATATTTATCCAATACCTCTTTTATTTGTTTTACCTATGAGGAAGATTCCTTCCCATATAGTAATGTTTCATCTACAAATAGATTATGGGTAGCTGAGAAATCTATTTGAGGGATGAGAATTCATTTCCATAAGCCCTTAGAATGTTTATCCTTTACTGTTCTAGTCAAAGCTTCTACCATGATTATGAAAAGGAAAAGTGACAAGGGATCCCCTTGCCTCACTCCTTGAGTTGCTTTAAAAAATCCACATGGATAACTATTAATTATTACTAAGAAGTGTGCACTTGAAAGGCATGAAAGGATCCACTTAAACCATTTCTTTGAAAATCCAAATTTGTCTAGCACCTTAATAAGAAATTCCCAATCAACTCTATCATAAGCCTTCATCATATCCAATTTAACTATGAAAGATGAAAAGTGGTTCAACTTGATAGAGTGAAGAACCTCATGTGCTACCAATGCCCCTTCTGCAGTTTCAAAACTCCTTGTTGTGAAGAGATGATTTTTGAGATAAATGGTTGCAATCTTAAATAGATCACTTTTGTAAAGATCTTATATACTATGTTGCAAAGTGAAATAGGTCTAAAATCTGTAAAAGTGTTAGGTTCCTTTACTTTTGGGAGTATGACTATATTTGTAACATTAAAATTCTTTAGCATTGTACTTGATTTGTGTGATTCCTCAATGTCCATAAGAAGATCATGATCCACAATATCCCAACTTTTTGGAGGAATAAAGCCATGAAACCGTCAAGCCCTTGAGCCTTATCCAGAGACATTGAGAATACTAATCCCTTTAGTTCTGATAATGTGAATGGTTTCAGAAATGCTTCATTATCATTTTGAGAAATGAGATTTGGGATCACTAATAATAATTATTGCTCTTTTTGATTAGGATTGGTAGAATATTTTTGAGGAGCAAGGAGGTTTTTGAAGAAATTTACTCCCTCATTTTGGATTTCTTTTGCATTGTTTATTTGATTCCCCGAGCTTACTTCCTAAATTGAAAAGATAGTTTTAGTAGCTCTTTTCTATTGTGCAGATGCATGGAATTTTTTTGTGTTTTGATCTCCCTCCTTTAACCATATTTCTCGAGAATTTTTCTTCCAATATACTTCTTCCCTCTTACCCAACTCTTCCCACATCTATTGTAGTTCCTTTTGTTTGTCGTATATGGCAGCATCCATACCATTCTAAATAATATATTCATGTATTTCTGCAAGCTGCTAGGCTACCTCTTCCTTTTGTGCAAAGATATTTTTAAAGACATCCCCATTCCATTCTTTGATTTTCCTCTTGCAATATTTCATCTCTAGTGGTGCAATTTCCCACCATTTATTTAATAAGGGAAAAAATAATGGATCTCTCAACCACATTTTCTCAAATTTGAAAGATGGCTTGTGTGCTAATATCCATGTTAGACATGTGATAGATAGAATTATGGAATAATTATCTAAACCAAGAAAGGGGGGGATTTGTGAAGAAAAACTAGTTGATGCAACTTCCCATTCTTGGGAAACTAGAAACCTATCTAGGGGGAATTCTATTTGAGAGAAATCTCTCCTTCAATTTGTCCAAGTGAATCTCCCTTTTATAGAAAAATATCCTTGAGTGCGTTGTCTTATATAAAACCTCCAAAGTCAGACATTGTTTTATGAGGTGGGTAGATCACACCGTGTTTTTCATTGAGGGAAACTATTGCATTAAAATCCCCAGCAATAACCAATTTTTGATCCTTTAGACTTTGGATTAAAGTATTCAGAGTATGCCATGGCCTCTTTTTATCCTATGTAGATGTAGGTCCATAGACACTAAAAATCTTGAATTGTAAGTCAAAACTTTGAATATTTAAAAGTTGTCAATTGTTATCCACATCCACTTAATCCACTGTGACTATTATTAGATTACATAGAGAAAATAATCCACCAGATGCTCCTTGAGTAGGTACTACCAAATATTTCCATCTAGCCCATTTGAGAATTGTTGTTTCAAACATTTCCTTGGAAAATTTAGATTCTTGGATGAGGAAAATATCAGCCCCACTAACATCAATTTGACGCTTGATCTAGGCTCTTTTGTTAAGGGAATTAATGCCCTTGAAATTCCATGAGATAATCTTCATTATACACAAGGAGAGAAACATGCCCTCCTCAGTCTTCTATTGATTAAGAAACCACCATCTAAATTAGCTTGCATACCCACTTCGATTTCCTCTCTTAACTTATCAGCCTTAGATTTTTTTCCCGTTTTTGCTAGGGTTCTTTTGGGAAATACTTGGGAGATGGGTGTTTGAGCTAGTGATAGCTCTTGAGATAAATCAAATCCAACACCCAATTCTACTTCCATTTTCTTATTTCTACCCATACAATCCTCAAAAAAAAACATCCACTAGTATTAATTCTGACCTTGTTTCCACCTCTTCATTTAAAATTTCATCTTCTATCAAATAAATAAGTTTGAAACCTATAGAATCCAAAATTTTATGTGCAAATCCTCCAACCTATCATCTTGGAAAATCAGCTGCTCAGACTCAATATTTTCCTTAAATATTCCCTATTCTTGGGACTTGTGAGGACATCTAGGTTCATTGTTAGATGACTCCTGATTCAATGCATGTGGAATAGGCCCAATGGTAGTGATCTAAAAAGGATTTCTCTAAAAGGATGAAATCACATTATGATATGGATAACTTACTTTGAAGTTCGTGAATGAAAAAGTAGAGTAGTTCAGTCGTTGATTGATTATCACAAATGAAAGTTCAGACATAACACCCTTGAGTTTATCCAAGTGGTAAGGAGTAATGCAATGTGAGTAATTATTACTCTTTTGTATAGGTGTAGATATTTTTGATATTTCCTATACCAGTTGATGGTGAGTATTTCTCTTTGTAGATTCAGGGGAAGAGTCTTCTAAGATTCTCTTTGCACACTTGTTGGGTAGGGATTGACTTTCATGATTTTTCTTACTCAATTTTCTCTCCTTTAGTGAATCTATAATCTCTTGAAGATCACTTAATTTAGTTGATTTTCTAATGGTATGATAGTCATTAATGATATGCTTAAGAGAATGGCATACATAGAAATTTTTTGACTATTTTCAACTTTGATCTCTTGCTCCCACATACCAAATTTAAATTTGATATTAATTTGATTAGGAAAAGGTTTTGTAGTATCTAGCAATAAGCATACCCTAACTGGAAGAGATGGGTTAGTGAAAAACTCCTTTTCATGCTTAAGGAATATTCCTATTTTATTTTCCATGTCTTCTATGAGATTTAGTTCTTTGTATTCAAGAGGTAAGGAGTGTAATTGCACCCATGTTGGCATGAATTCGTCTAGAAAAATGCTAGGCTTAAAATTTTGTGTCCATGGGTTCATACATAAACCAGAGCCTTCATTAAGTAAAGACTTAACTTTAAAACCTACATCTCTTTGTTCTCTATTATGAAATAGCACAATAAAGATCCCTTCCTTCTTATCTAAATAAAAAACTTTTGAAACTCCTTTCCATTCTTCAAAAAGTAAATCTTGAAGTAATTCTATTTCAATAATTTTGTGCCAGTACTTATAGACTAGGGCTTGATGATGCAAATCATAGATTTGGTTTTGAAGAAGATCCTCTGAAAAATTTATGCCAACAAGTGATTTCATTTTTGATAAATCCTTATTTTGTGCTTTGTCTTGTTGGCCTTGAGGCATGGTGGTTTTCTTGGTCGAGACCTTGTCATTTGAGGTGTCCTTTCATTTCCATTGCAAGACCATTTTCTTCTTGGATTTTTACTTATTTTTTCTATCTTTCTTCTTCAAAGGGTCCCCAGGTTTGGAAAGATCCTTTTGTGCTTGTATTTTCAGCATTTAGATTTCCCTTTTTTACGGATCTAGATCAGAACACCATTCATTTTGAATAGAACCATTTTGATCTTTAGGTTTTTGTTGATGCTTCAAAACCCTAACTTCGACCCTTGTATTATCATATTTTGACCTTGGATTGAAGGGAACCCAATGAATAGAATTATTGTGACTTAGAGGATCGAAAATGCATTGCCTTGTGTATTTAAACCCTACTTCTTTAACATGCAGATCATTGGATTGCTTATTTCTAGCAGATTTAAGTGCAGCCTTTGCCTCCTAATAAGACCGTTGCAAAAAAGTTGGGTTTTTCTCATATGGTTTTCTCTTGAAATCTTTGTTGTACAATGTATCCCCTTCATAGATATCAACAATTTGTTGACCATTTTTGATGAAACCCTATGTGGCTATACTGGAACCTAGTTTGGCCTCGTAAATATTTGTTTTCTTCTGAATGACCCATTTGTGTTTTTCCGAATGGGACCTCGAGATCGATTATTCTGAGGAGCTCTGCCACGAGGTCGAGGGTCACTCAATTTTTTTGGAAAATTAGTCATTAGACTGCCATTGATGTTACAATTCTAAAATATTTGACATTGCAATCTCCTTTCTCTACTTTAAAGTTTCTTATGTCAAATTCTTATAGTGTGGAAGAAAAGTTAGTTTTCATATGCATATGTTATGAGGATATAATTTTATACCAAATGAATAAAACTGAATGTGAATTTTTTAAGAGGGGTTTCTAAGTGATCATGGTGATCATGACATTGACATTTAGTATCATGTGATATATAGAAAAGAGAAGAATGGAAGAAAAAACTGATAAAGGGTTAGGGATAATATGTAATGATATGATTTTGGAAAGGGAATCACATTGGTTATGAAAATAAATGTACTTATGGTATGTGATCCTTCAGTAGTAATATAATTGTGTATGTAAATTTAACCCCCCTATAAATGTGATAAACGAGTAATTGTGCATTGGTTGAGTGTTGTGAATACCTTGTACTTGCTTTATGTGTTTGTGGGATGGTGATACTATGTACCCATCCATGGGGAATATGTTTTTTTTTAGGTGTGAGATTATCCATACCATTATGTGTCCTTGTATGTTTGTTACTTGATTGAGGGCCAACCCACGTGTGGTTGAAATTTATATATATAAGAGTAGACAAAATTTAGTTTTTTAGATTCTCTTATTTTGGTTCTATAGTCCCATAGCCCATGAAGGGGTATTAGCAGCCACAAAGTTCCTTGGGTAGGGTGTGCAATGTATGCATATTGTGACATAGAGTAGTCTCAAATCAACCAATCCCGAGGAAAGTGCTTACCACTTTCTCTTATGATGGATCAGGGTACTTGATCCATATGTGCTAGCCTAATCCCTACAATTATTGAGAATATTGATAGTATTTATTGGATGATCATCTACCTTGTCTTCACGAAAGGTATGTTATTCCACATGAGATGTCAGTTGGGGGATAGGGTCTAGGGTGAGAGGGACCTGCATGGACAACCCAACTAGAACTATGTGATGACATATGTCACCACTTGGGGAATTGTGGTCTAGGGAAAGAGGGACTACTAGGACAACCCAAGTGAGACCATGTGCTCCATGTATATGTATAATTTGATGTCCAACATGTGGATGGAGGTTTGTTACCCATGTTGAGATAGATTTTGTATCTACATATGTTCTAACATGATGTAATAGGTATGATGACACACGCCACTGATGTTCCAACATAGTGTTAGGTGATGATGTTGTGCTATGGATGGTAGTGAGCTGAGCTCGAGAGCATGATGCCACATACATGGATACCTGAAGGGGCATATGTATGTTATGTATTCCTACATGATGTAGAGCGATAAGTAGACACTTGCACTTATAGAGGGGCACCCATGGTTACTCGATTTTTCATGTGTCAATATGTATATGGGTGGGCCCTAGCCATGTATACCTTTGGCTATGACAATAGCCTGTGTGCGCACTTTTCCATAAGGTATCGCTATGCAGGGTGTGACTTGCATGTGCATTCTTTGTGTGGTACACTACCATATGAGATATTTACATTATGTTACTTCTCCATTTTGAGTATTGTCATGCCATGTGGAGACGTGATGTACAATGTGGCTGAGGTACACATTCCATGTAGATAGCCAAGAAGTGTTTGGGCCACTTGGAGATTCCATGCCATGTGATGATGTGATGTGGGCTGTAGCTGAGGAGTACACTCCATGCCATGTGGTTGGAATGCTCACTCCAAACCACATGAGGATCTATTGTGATAGTTAGATGTTGTTCCCTCCTTCCTCATTGGTGGCTAGTTTCTAGTCACATAGGATGTATAGTGAAATTTTAGAGATTGTGAATTTTCTTTTGATTATTGATGACTTCCATATTGCTTGTGGAGATTGAAAATTTATTTGTATTTGTCTATGAAGGTTTAGCCACAATTTATGATATTTTATTCACACATAGCTCTCATGGTTACATTAGATTTAGTGTTGAAATTGTGCACATTTCTTGCTTTATTGTTGAAATTAAAAATCTATTTTATATTTATTTATGAAATTTTGGTGGCTAAACGAGTTTACATTTACTATTTTTTGTATGTCAGTCATGTGTTGTAATGTGGTTCCTCTCCAAGGCCATGTGAGGCGGTGTTGGTTGATAGTATATGAGGAAGTAGATGTAGGGAACCTTTGAGGATGGGGCTATGTGAGATTGCTATGCAACTAGGATCCACTACCTTCCTATGAGTGGTGCCTATCTTTTAGAGGCTAAACACCTTACACAAACAAGAGGTAGGGCATGGTGGTCTTGTATGGAGGATCTCACTGTATGTGTGTATGGTCTAACCAACATCAAACCACTATGTGTGATGTGAGGATTATGGATTGTGGAGTATGGAGGATGGATGTAGATATGGCAGAGTATTATATGACCAAGCATTGAACATGCTCATGTAGACTTGTTTTGTGGACTTCCTGATGATGTGATTTGGTATGTATGTGTTATATGTATATTTCTTATATTTTGTTACATATTTATGTAAAAGATTAATAACCATGCTATCTTAAATGTGAGTGTATTGTGATTTTGTGGTATTAAATGGATTGGATTTTATTAAAAATCATAAATTGTTTCTTGAAATATGTTTCTAAAACATGAGATGGTGTGTATTTTTGAATATCAAGTAATCATTTGATACGCTTTCCTTGTATTATATTATGGAGATGTTTGTATTGGGAATGAAAATTGAGTTAATTGGAGTACTTGTTATATTTATTAGTGTTAAATCAAGTATCTTACTATAAGAGATGTATGGATTTCTAAATAAATTTAGTTAGGAAAATATTACTTTCAAATGTGTAGCTAGATAGTGATTTTAATTATAATGATTCAAAAAGAGGATGTACATCAATTATAGAGTAGAGAAATTTTGGGACTAATGTGTTTATGTTTCCATTTTGAGCCCTGTGACTTTTAGGAATAAGTCAATTTTTAAGGGGGGAGGATATAATACCTCTCCAGTCTAAGCACTACTAATAGGTATTATGACACTAAACCCTAGTTTAGTGATGGAATGAATTATAGTCCTTATACTTAATTTTTAAGGCATGTATTTTGTTCTAGGAGTGTGATACTCTGATGTTGGGTATTACTTATGTGACCTTATTCATGATATAGATTAAAATATAGTGTGTAGTATGATTATGGTACGCGTTGCTATTAGATATGTTGATTTCCATTATAAACATATTGTGGACTAACAATTTGATGATGTGATTCATGTATCATGTGTGTAACCTATATGTGGTGTGAGGGGATGATTCCATGTCACTCTCTTAGGAGAGACACATGATGTCATAATTATCCTTCACTAATGTGTGAATGTGGGTTATATAGTATGTTGGTATATATGTACATGATCTTGGTTTGTGATGCATGATTGTAGGTACCAGGCATCAACTCCATCTGGTCTCACATGTCTGAGTATACCTAAAAACAATCCCAATGGTGGTATGTGGAGACAACATAGGGCCCTAAATATCTTAGCCTTGAACCATTGCCTCATAGGAGATGATGTTATTAGTTGTAGTCACATGTTCAATATGTCATTAAGGAAATATTCATTACCTTAGTTTTTGAATGGTTTTGGTGGAGTGATTTGTGTTGCATTAATATTTTTTTCTCAATAATAAGTTTTTTTGTATTATTAATAATTAGGATTACATTGTTAATTTCATAACTCCTTCATCTACCCAAAAAATAAACTACAGTTCATAAATTTTACATAATAAAAGACATTTTAACATGGTGACATAAATACCTTAAATGTTTATGCTCCTACATGTGTTTCAAAAAGATTTATATTTTCCATCAAATCAATGACCATTCCAAAAAAACTACCAGATTTCTCCTATAGACTAAAACCATCAATTATCCCTACCACTTTCAAAAATCCAGTAACCCTTACTAAAAATATTTCTAATAAATTAAAATTAACAAAAACTTAGAGAATTCTTTTGGATTAGCTTGAACTGTTCACTCCCTTCCTATTCACACACGTACCTTTCACCTTCCTCTTCTGAACACAACTTCCTCCACTCTACATCCTCTTCATTTCCACCTTATCTTGCACAATTACTTCTTCAACTTCCATTAGCTCCATGAAACGTTTTAGAGCCTTCTAGCCGATTCATGCTTCCTCCTTGCAACATGCTTTAAAATCTCCCTCTAGTTCTTGCATAAAAGGTATGAGTCCTTGAAACCCTTTAAATTCATATTTCTTGACTCCTTCTCAGATTTCCATACCTTCGCCTGACACTTCCCATTCAAGGATTGTCTCGATCCCATCTAGGAAGTCTTTTTGTACTATCTTTTCCATCACCTTCCTCACTGTGACTACCATTTCCCCTAAGTTATTCCACACCATGATCATTGAATACACATCCATATTCATCCTATACCTCTGCTTCAAATTCCCAAAGGCTCTACCCAAAATAATCTTCACACTTTGCACCAACCTTCTGTATGAAAACTGGAACATACCCATAAGTCTTTTCTCCATCACATCCCCATAAAAAGGATTTAATTGTCTCCTAGAGAGGAGGGTAACATTTGTCTCCATAAAAATAGTTTTGTATTTTTTTTCTACCACAATCCTTGTTTACAAAGCCTTCTTCATCATGCCACTAATAATTTTTATCATCTAAATCAAGGGCTAAAGGATTTAAGTGAAATGAAAGTTGCACACTTAGTAATAAATTCCACTCATCCTAGGGATGTTGCTACCATACTTCACAACACTTATACAATTACTTCAAATGATTCAAGCTTCCAAAACTCATTCTCATTTATTGTAGTGTCCTTTCCATCTTGTGCTTAATTAATCCATTAAAATCACATGTCTGAAGTCTTCAATTCTTAGTTCATCAATCCTACTAAAAGTTAAAGCCCACATTGAAAGAGTGTCAAATTCTCCATTCTCTGACCTTTTAATATGGTTAACAATAAAATATTCACAAGAAGTTAACTCCTCTCTAAATTTTTCAATTATATTATGAATGTTCCATTCCTCTATGCTCCCCGTCATTACTGCTCTGATGATGATGACTGAATCTCCTTCAAGGTGGGTTTTCAAAGAACCTAATGTTTTGCTAAGTTTAATAGCTACTAGAGATGCCAAAGCCTCCGCTACATTATTAGTTCCATCCTCCAACTTATTCATCCCCAAAGCTATTGCATTCCCTCTCCAATCTCGAATAATGAACCCTACACCTATGGTCCAGGATTCCCTTTGGATGCTCAATCAAAGTTTACCTTCCACCATCCTTCTTTTGGCTTTTCCTAGTCCACCTTAATTGACTCCTTAGCAATTGGTTTAACCCAATGAGGCCCCTTCCCCTTGAGATATTATATTTTTGCATATGTATATATGTGTATTATGTTTTATAAAAATAAGGTTATAAATATTAACATATTCTAATGTTATTTATTAAATATTAATATTTTTATTAGTAAATATTTAAATATTAATATGTAAGCATATGTTATATATTTTTTTTGAGTTACTATTTTGGTGGAGTGGCTATTTTTAAGGAGGTTCTTTTATCTTAAAAAAAAAGAATTTATTTGGTGGGAAACCCTAAATAAATGAGTTAATTATGTGAGTTTATTTATATCCATTTTTGTTATTATATTTTGGTGGGAAGTTACATTATAGTTTTTATATTTAATTAATTATATTTTTGAGGGAGTTGGTTGAGATTCTCATGAAGGGAATGGGAAGATATTTTGAGGAATTTTGTAAGAGATTTTTGGGGAGAATTTTCTTGAATTAATTTTATGCAAGTTGGAGAGAATTTTAAGGGGAAAGGGGGGGGATTTTGAAGAGATTTTTGGAAGGATTTTTCTGGAGGGTGTGTGGATTTATTTGCTGCTATTTTTTGTCTAGATATTTCTTTGGATTCACTGGTTGCCTAACCATTGGGGCTGGAAATTTCTGCATCCTTTTCTTCTCCTTCCTACCTTCATTTCTCTCCATTTGAGGTAGGATTTTTGTGCTTCTTGTTCTTTCATTAGAATTGTATTAAAATGAAATCTTTGTGGAGTGCTTTCATGTTGTTTTATGAGTATTCTTATTTCTAACAAATTATGGTGTTTCTATGCTTTCAATAGCATATGAATATTTCTTTTTCCCTCCTCCATTTTTAGGCTTTTAAGGGTTGTTTTTAGGAATATGTTTGCAAAAATCATTAAATATTTTTTTTTAATTTTTGGATCAGTATTTATTGTTTTTATAAGGTTTCTAGTGTATTATTTGGCCCTATATGATTCTTTGGTGTTTTCTTTTCAGTTTCGTGGAGTTGTGTTGAGTTTCGTGAAGATTGGAGTTGTTCATGCATCTATTGGTAGCCTTGTTTTGATTCATGAATAATCAGATTGGATGTTGTTATAAAAGAATATTATGGATGGTTTATGATGCTTATTTTTGGTCCTTTTTGATCTTGATATGTTTACACTTCATTTTGGTGCATTTATGATAAGTTTCAAAAAATTTCATTTGGCCTTGAGCACCTAATGGTGGTTTAATCTATGGTAGTTGATATACAGTTTATAGTGATGTATATTGGCTATATATGAATGGTTATGGATCATTTTATGATGGATTATTATTATCTCTTAAGTCCGTGATGGTCTCTTTGAATTTTCTCTTCAGTTTCATTGGGTTCCATTGAGTTTCGTGAGGATTTGTTGCATTCAAAGCTCATTGATATAGCTAGTTTGTGATGTTGTTATGAGCATGTTTATGGAATTTATTGTCTTGTATTTCAGAGGTTCTTAATACCTTGGGTAGTCCTCCATGGCCTTTTGGTGCTTTCATGTGTTTCTTTGATGGTTTCAAGGTGACATGTGCATCTATAGTAGACTAGGGTTAGATTATTGTATATGCATAGATGTTATTATTTGCAAATATATGTGGATTGTTGGGAATCAGATTTTGATGTATTTCAATGTTGTATTAATTTTTTATTTTTTAAGAACCTTGGGTTAGATAGTCTCATATCTTACCCATGTGAGTATGGCTTGTAAGTTTTGAGATGATCCTTGTCTGAATTCTATCCCTGACATTGCTTACATATGATAACCCTAGGTTTAGGTAGTTGCTCTTCCTTGGTTTCTTGTGTGTTTGAGGATCTTATTTCTATCTCCTAGCACAAGGGGTGGTTCTTAGGGTTCCACAAGGTTGGGTGGTTTCCTATGTCAACCGGGTATTTGTTTCCTTTTTTGAGTGTGTGGATGGATTCTAGTGTCTTCATATGATGATTCTTCTAGTTCTTATTGTTCATGCTTTGGATCCTATATTTCAAGAGAAGATTATTTATTGGATTATCATAGTTTCATATGAGTTCTGGATTACTCCTAGTTGGAGGATAATTTATTAAGATGCAATGTACTAGAAGGTTAATGATGATAGCTAGTTATCTAGGATTAATTTATTATGTCCCTTTCATGTGCTCTTGTGGTATCTATATCTTATCATTTGAATGAATGTTAATCTTAGGCACTTGATTTGGCTAAGGAATGAAATTTAGATCCTAAATATTAAATGGGATGTATGATTTATAAGATATGCTTCTTAAAGGATGTTTCATTCTTATGAATTAAGATAAGCATTTATGGAAAAAATAATAATTGGAATTAGTAGATAGTTAATTGTTATAGGAATATTCTTTATGAGGAGTGTCTTATCCGTATTTCTTATTGGTTCATGCTATAAAGGAATGTTGGTGTATCATTTTGAGTAATAGAAAACTATGTTAAGGAAGTGATGTTAAGGAAGTGATGCATATCATATTGATCTTCACTTTGGAATTATTCGCACATTCTTCATGGCTATGTTGGTATCATCATTATTCCTTATAGTAAATGTAGTAAGGCAAATTGATTTGATTAATTTATGGTGGTACGGGGTTACTAATTCATGTATGGAATTTTTTTTTTACGTATCTTTGTCTATGTCATACTACATAATGGTGTTAATGAACTTAAATTAGAGTGAATGTAACATTGTACTTTGATGTAATGAAAAGGGTATTTGGTTAGTGTTGTATGCAGTAGGAGTTAATATAGGATGACAAATGAATAAGTTTTATCTCATTCCTTATTAATATAATATAGGAGTGTATCATGATCTACCTAATTCTTAGAAAAGTAACTATAAGATGTTCATTTCATTTAGTAATTATGTAAATATTTTGCTATTGTACTTGAATGTTGAATTCTTATCTATCCTTGTCTAGTAGGTTGAAAGGGAAAATAAATGTAACCCTTTCTTGTGATATATGTTGTTAGTAACAACGTTGGGGAACCTAGGACTTAGGAATAGAATGTAAATGATAAGTTCTATTATCTTGCGCTTTTTCTTTATGAGTTATAAATGGTTTACTTCATTATGAATTATATTAGTAATTTTAAATTATATGATCATTGGAAACCTAATCATTATGTTAAGTAACGTTAGTTAATGATAATCATGGTTCTTGACAATGTTAATGTTTTTTTTTGAAAAAAATTCCATGTATTTTGCATTCCTTTTTATTTTTTTTCCCTCTGAGTTCCTTGGTGAGGCATTAAAAAATGTATTTCGTTGTTCATTTTAAATCCTTATGAATGAGAAATGTGTGCTCATTTTTACCTCATGAATGTGATGCAAGTTGTACTTGTAAATTTTAGGCCCAATGAGTGATTCATGCATTTTTTTTGTTCATTTAGGTCCCATGAATGTGGAAGATGTAATTTGTTGTTCATTTTAAACCCATGAATATAAAATGCAATTTGTTGTTCATTTTAAGCTCATGAATGAAATATGCATTTTGTTGTAAATTTTAAAACCAAATGAGTGACATATGCAAATTGTGGTTCATTTTATCCTCATGAGTGTAAATGCAATTTGTTGTAAATTCTAAAACTAATGAATGAAGCAATTTTAGCTCTTCAAAAACAAAGTATGTTGAAAAACACATAAAATATTTCTTATCCAAAACAAGCCAAAAATCTTGCAAAACCACAAGTTAGATCTTCTTGATGAAAGCCACACGCTGAAAATAAAACATCATTAGCCAAAAAAACTTGAATGAAAACAACAAACTAAAATAGTGATAATTTTCTCAAAACAAAACAAAATTTTAAACCGTAAAAATATATTGAAAGTTGAACCTAAAACCTTCAAAAATCAGAAATTATCTTTCCAAGATTATTCATGAAAAAATTGTTGCATGCAAAAGAAAACGTGGGTTTTAACAACTAATTTTTTTTAAAAAATGAATACCAAAACGGTCATAACTTTCTCAAATGTTAATGAGATTTTAAACCATTTGAAGTTTTAGAAAGATAAAAGTGAGGCCTACAAAACATAGATAATCATTTTTTAATATTTTATGCACCCATTTTTTCATGCTCAAAAGAAGATGACAATATTTTGTGTAAATTCTTGGTTGTAACTTGCAAAATAGAAAAAACAAGCAGATTTTTCTGCAAAATTGTAAGATTCACACCAGGTTCACCAAATGTATCCAATAAAAATGGTTAAAGCATAAATGATATCAAAATTTTGAGACCGCAAAGAAAATATCATAAAATAAAAACCCAATACATCAACAAAATTATGAGAACAAAATGCATAAAGAAAGAAATGGAAATGAAAACCCTCGTGATGTGCTTCTCTCATTCCCTTTTGTTTTCCTTCTCATTCCTTCAATATATTTTATGTGTAGCTCTCAAATGTGATCAAATACACTAAATATTGAAAATAATTTGACAAAATGATCACAAGGAAATCAAAGATGTGGTCGAGGCTATAAATTGAGAAATTAATCCTCAATTTATAGATTTCGAGAAGATTGAATGATAATCAATCGACAAGATTGAATGTGGGATAAGTTAGAAGGGAAACTTGCATTTAAAAGTGGAGGAAAAAATGATTTAATTAAAAATAAATAAAGAAAGTATTTATTTTCATCAAAATATACCTTTTTGAAAGTGGAGGAATAAAAGAGTGAAGGATGAGTTAAATTGAGAAAGAGAAGAGTTAATTGAAAATAAATAAGGAAAATATTTATTTTCAACTAAAATTTGTCATTTAAAAAGTGGGGAGTGGATTTGGAAAATAAGAGTCATGATTGGAAAGGGGAAAGAGTTAAGTGATAGAAATTAGAAAATGGAAGAGATAAATGGGAATGAAAATTGGAAAGTGGAAGAGAAAATTGGAAGTGAATTGAGAAAAAGTGGGAGAGATAAGTGGGAATGAAATCTAGATGAGGATAATTAAATATTTTATAATTAAATAAGATGAATTATCCCCACCTTTCAAAATTAGCAAGTTAGAAGGATTACGTAAGGGATTAAATAATTAAAGAATTAGTTAATCTAAGAGGAATAGTTAGGAAGAAATAGTGATGAAAATTAATTAAATAATGAAAATTATTTAATTAATGGTTTAGAAGAACAATAATTAAATAATTAAAAATTATTTAAATATAGGGAATTAGAAGAATAATATTAGCACTAATTAAATAATAAACTATTTAATTAGTTTTAGATGAAAAATTTATGGAAAGTGTCGTCGGAGACCTGGGAAAATTTTCAATGTCTACAAATGGCATCATCTGCATCTATTAATCTAATCTAATTAAATTAGGTTAATTCACCCCCTTTTATGCTAACACTTCATCTTATTAAATAAAATAAATCAAACTATTTAATTTAAATTCCTAAATCTTCTTATTTAATTAAATGTCATTTCACCTTTCCCCCTTTCATTAAATCTTTTATTTATTGATTTTCATCTAAATTCTTCTAATCCCGTAATTGAATAATTAGTATTTTTTAATTATCAATTAAATATAATTCACCCCACTTGCAAGGGAATATTCCTCCTTTGCACATTCCTCTATAAGAAAAATATTCTCATGGAATATTCTTTCGCCTTTTTGTACAAATAAACTTTGTTTTAATTTGAAAAATACCATTTTTCCTCACCCATAAAAATATTCCAGAGAATATTCTCTCTCCTCCAATCATTTGAAAAAGGGAATATTCTCATTTAGCTTCATGTGCAAGTTAACTTGTAAGCTTCTTGTGCAAGTTAACTTTTGACCTCTTGTATAGGTCAAAAGTGTGCTTGTTTGAAGGAATGAGAACCCTTGATTAAATCTTATTGTGCATCCTCACCCATTGATGAGAATCCATGATCCATTCCTCCACCTTCCTTCATCCTTGACCATTGATTAGAATTTTTCATCTCAATCGTCCATTTTTCATTTGTCCTCCTATAAATAGGTCACTATTTGGAGACAAATGGATCCATGTTTCTAAAAGAAAACTTATGTTGTTGAAATCACTCACACTCACACACACACTCATAATTTTCATACATTTATCATATTTTAGTTTAAATTAGTTGCATAATAGCTTAGCTTCCATTAACATCTTCCATAATACATCCATTTAGCTAATTAGATAACTAGGGTTTGAATATTTTTAGTTTAAATCTTATTTAGATTAGTTAAGCATTTGTATATCTACATCATTTTAACTTAAATAGTATTAAACTAGATTACATCATGTTTATTTAGACTAAAATCATGTTTCTATACACATCTCATAATCATTCCATTAGTTTCCCTCAATAAAACT